>JAOPTO010001573.1:0-282178 GCA_033822845.1 Tetrapedia diversipes | reverse complement strand
AATATACAAGATATCCAAACTGAACGGTGTATTATTATAGTTGGAGGGTAAAACCATTCAATAATTAAGTTCCATTTCTTAAATTTCGTTCAAAGAATATGAATTTCTATAGAAATCCGATAGTCATTAACGTGAACCCTATAATACAATATTTGCCTTCTTCCTGTTGAATCGAGCTACAGTAGCGGGCAAAAGTTTCAGACCAAAGAGTCAACGAAATTAAAGTAAATAATTTTTAAGGAATAGTACAATAAACAAAATTTGTATTCGTTGCTAATCGATAAATAGTGTTCTATCATAATAGTAATAAAAATTAATCTACAGACAATATTTGCACACCATAAAACTATGTTCTACATCATCCACTTGTCTTAAACTTTTGTCCGCTACCGTATTCATTTGCTTACCGCTAAAGTAAGATGTCCGTAATTAT
Organism: Tetrapedia diversipes; assembly: GCA_033822845.1. NCBI lineage: Eukaryota > Metazoa > Arthropoda > Insecta > Hymenoptera > Apidae > Tetrapedia > Tetrapedia diversipes. The sequence goes on along the minus strand of JAOPTO010001573.1, from coordinate 281,745 downwards.
TGCACTATAACGCCTGTGCATGTTTCCGTCTATCATGATCAATGGTACAGAAGCGTGGTGCAGAAATCGACAGAACCGCGCTAACCGTGATACAGTTGCGACGTGTACAGCGATCATTAATATTCCTGCGGCGTACGTTATCGTAGATCGCGAAAAATCGTAGGTAAGAGCAAAATCAGTGGTCCGGGAATTTTTCACGCCATCAAGCCCGGCGGTATGCGGCGCAGCCGACGGAATGGCTGATTATCGAACGCAAGCAAGCGCGGCCGCAGCAATGACGAGGCGGATTCACCAACGATATCTATCTGGCAGATGGAGCCCCGCGTTCGCCCGGTTCCCGTCGTCGTGTTGTTCCAGCCACGGGTCGACGTCGCCGTAGCGGCATACCATCTTTGGGCTTGGCTTATCTCGTATCGTTCGAGCTTGCCACGAGAATAGCTGCAGGCACGTCCTCGCGCATACCTCCATACATTCCATTGTGTTTCGTCTGTAATTACACCGAAAGGGACGTGGCGCGTCTTCGGTCGTCGCGCGGGGTATGCGTCCACCTCGGCTCCGATTCTAATCAGTGCCACGCATCCCTGACAACCGAACGTCCCATTGACAGCAGCCTGCACCGAGCGTTTCCCGGTTCTAGCCTCTGCATTCAACGTTGAAACGGAATGGATATCGATCCGCGTTCTAATCTTCTGTAAGCGAAATTCTGTTCGTTCGGCGGGGGAAAAAACGTTGACGTTGGTAACAATTTTCAAGTTTGTCGGGATAACTTTGAATTATTGCTGCGGACTAATTGTACGGATGAAATGGAATTTAGGAAACGTCGTTTCCAGTTTACACCGCGTTACACGAACGCAGGCTCGTTGGAACCTGCAGGATTAACGAACATCATAGATGTTCCCCGAAATTGTGTCATGTTATCGTGTGTGACGAGATGATCAGAGAAATGGTGGGATTATGGTAATCGGGTTTTTGTGCACGGAGAACACTCGATTACCGCGTGTCCAGGCATAAAAGACGGACATTCATCATCCGCGGGTTCATTCATCACAATTGTCACGTTTCACACTTGGTAACGGTTCGGTTATCGAAGCAGACGTGTTTCCTCGTGCCTACACCTCTGTTAAAATCAACCAGTCATCGATCAAAGACCGCGTTACCCGTGGCCCGTCTTTTATTCGTGCGGTAACCGCGATTCCTAGGTCGCGGCTGAGAATCTCATCGTCGGCCCCAGTAATACCTAGCCGCTCGAATCCTCGCGTAGACGATCCTCTCCTCTTCAAGGAAATCCCGTGGAAGTCCTTTCGACGTGCACCAGCCATTACCTCCGCGCCTCCCCCCAGCCCCGGTCGCTTCAACCCCCCCAGCCGCCTGCAATAACGGCACATTAGAGGATTTTAACGCCGAAATTGAATAACCCCCGGAGAGGCGGTAACGAAGTTATGCTCGCTCATGGAAATGCCTTATACAGAGGTATCCACCGATGGAAGGAGACAGTCGGAATGAAGGTATTAGGGATGATTGACGCGCTGACGTCGCCTATTTTGTCTCCACCTCCATCCGGTCCTCTTCCTCGCGCGCCGTTTCCTCCTGCCGCTTCCCGCATCAGCAAAGACCAGCCCTCCGTTCGAATTGGTCGACCGTGGCAGTTTCAACGGAGAATAGGTTCTTAAGCGTGCGTCGGTTCCTCTGTTTCTCACGGAGAACCAGTTTTCTTGCCACTTTTTAACGTACTCGTGCCGAAGATACTTAATGATTGCAAGTGTTTATATTGTTTACCAATATCATGGAATTTTATTTCATTTAGAGATATTGGTAGGGTTCAGGTGTAGGTGAAACAAAGCAAAGTTCCTAGATAATATATATTTAAAATAATTTAATATTAACGTATAAATAACTTTTCAATTTAACAACTTTGATACTCTTGTTCTCATATTTGCGATCTTTCTGCTTCGTGCTTGCATTCTCCCCGTTGTATATTCTTTCAAACACTCATTTTCTTTCTTTCTAATTCTGAACCTTTTTCACTCGATGAATTCGGTTATGTTCACTCAAAATTCCTCAGTCGTGACATCGTCTACACGAATCCTAATTAACTGAAATTCAAATATTCCTACCTGTCGTTCAGATAATCGCGGACCAGTACATTTCGAACGTTCCCGAACCCGGAACCGAACGACACATGGATCCCGCGTAACCCTTGCCCCGAAGCGGTGTTTTCGGCACGAGTCCCGGACCAGAGGAGCGGGATCGAGACTCGCGATGACGAGGCGCGATCTCTGCCTCGTCCGGCTCCCACGCCCCCAACGCCCCGCTCGTTAGTCGGAGTCAGCAGCGGTCGTCATCGACGTGTCATTCGGCACCGGGAAGCCCGCTTGTCGAGGGGTTATCCCGGAACGAGCAACCGAACGAAGGACACGCGAATGGAGAGAGACACAGGATGAGAGAAAGAGAGAGAGTGACAGATTGAGAGATTAAGAGGTGGAGTGAGAGTAAAAGAGAGAAAGAGAGAGATTGAGAGATGGAGTGAGAGAAAGAGAGAGATTGAGAGATGGAGTGAGTGAAAGAGAGAGAGAGAGTCAGAGAGTGAGAGAGTGAGAAATAGAAACAGAGAGAGTGAAAGAGTGAGAAATAGAAACAGAGAGAGTGAGAGAGTGAGAAACAGAGAGAGTGAGAGAGTGAGAAACAGAGAGAGTGAGAAAGAGTGAGAGCTTGAGAGATGGAGTGAGAGAAAGAGAGAGAGGGAGAGAGAAATAGACAGATAGAGAGACAGCAACTCCAGGAAGAGCAAATCGACCCGACCCGACGCGAGAGAATCCGCCCATTCGACATTCGACGACCTGACGCAGCATCGAGAGCCGGCAAATTGTCGTGCTCGCGGCGATGTACGAAGCGAGGTCGTGGATGCTGCCGCGTGGGTAGCGTCGGGACGACGGTCGGGGGTGGACCGGCTTCTTCGTGACAACCGGTCGCCATGTATCGCCCCGTTCGATCGTAACGAGGATACGTGCGCAATTGGTCCGGATCGTTCTGGGTACCACCGCGGGGGTGTCGTCGTCGTCGTCGTTATCGCCGGCCGACTTTGGCAATTCCGCGGCGAACCGGTCGCTCTCGGTTGCTTATCGTCGACGATTAATAACGGGCTCGCGCTCGCGCTTCTCGCTTTCCCGATGATTTATCGAGCGGGGCCGGGCTATTCGCGCTCGGAACAGGTTACGAGTTGAAACATCGCGCGATGCTAATGCGCGTACATTGAATATTAATAGACAGTGAAATTAGTTTTCTTCTTCTTCGGTCGCTGGCCACGTCGGGTGGTAGGTGTGTAGAACTGCTTTCAGAATAAGTGGAGAAGTGGGCGGATATACGGTGGAGGGTAGGGAGGGGGGTTGTGTCTCGGTGTAATCCTTCAATTAATCTGACGTGGAATCGATTTACCGTGACGTCGGCTCGAGCAATTCTCTTCAAGACTTGAGATCTCTCCGTTTCTTGCGTTCATTCATCACGTTTGACGGCAAAATGAGGACGCGCGACACAGACTTTGATTTTACTTCCGTTCGAGACTATTCTGACGAGCCGATCCACGCACACCTGTGGATACGTGTACCACGAAGAGACCCGGAGAGTCGTGAACGCTGGAGAAAGACGCATAGCGCTCGCAGGCTCGCCAGTTTGTACTGATTTGAATTTAGGTCACGAACGATCTCATTGTCTCGAGAATTGTCTTAGGGAGCAGTTCGCTCCCCGGGAAGGGCCACGGTTATTTCAGCTACGTCTCCGCTATCAAGGTAGCGGCCCATGCGATGAGGTTAGCGTACCACGAAAAGGGGTCGTCTCGAGGCAATCGGGCTAAACTACGGACTCATTTACACACTTAGCCCGGCTTCCGCCTGGCTCGTTTCTACCCCAGCATCGGACCGAGCGCGCAAATGGTTTTCATATTGTCTTTTTATCGCTCGTTTTCATTTTATCGCTTGTTTGGCCGCCGACTCGAGTCATCCGCCTCGACGATTCCGCGTGTCTGCCTCCGCGTCGTTCTGATTGTCCGTTAGGAACGATCGTCGTTTCGATGTTTCACTCGCTCTCTGCCTGTCTCGCGTTTCGACTTCATTTGCCCTACTCGACGGTTGTCCGTCGAATTAACATCGCTTTAACGTTGAATTTAAAGTTAAATCCTGAAATTAGGTATTCGATGTTTGTATCTTCAAGATTTCTGAGGTAAATTAGATCATACCTTAGATGAGAATTGTATTTGACAAATATTATATTTATAAGAACGATGAAAACACCAAATATTTGATCATAAATGAAATCTTAATTGAATATTTAGAAATACATTCAATGAAAATAGTATAATTCCCTTTTTATGGTACCTGCACTGAACTTATTAAAAGTCAGCTTTGCCAACCACACAGATTTCATTCGAAATGTACCTAGCTACCATTAAAGTTATCGACGATTTTCACCCCTCCCATTAACCATACAGATTTCATTCAAAATATACTTAGCTACCATTAAAATTATCGACGATTTCCACCCCTCCCACTAACTATACAGATTTCATTCAAAATATACTTAGCCATTGCTAAAATTATCGACAATTTCCACCCCTCCAATTGACTATAAAAATTTCATTCAAAATATACTTAGCTGCCACTAAAATTATCGACGATTTCCACCCCTCCGTATTACTATCCACACACCCCTCCCACTGACTATACAGATTTCATTCAAAACATACTTAGCTACTGCTAAAATTATCTACGATTTCCACCCCTCCCACTAACCATACAGATTTCATTCAAAATATACTTAGTCATTGCTAAAATTATCGACAATTTCCACCCCTCCCATTGACTATACAAATTTCATTCATAATACACTTAGCTGCCACTAAAATTATCGACGATTTCCACCCCTCCGTATTACTATCCACACACCCCTCCCACTGACTATACAGATTTCATTCAAAATATACTTAACTACCATTAAAATTATTGACGATTACCACCCCTCCCACTGACCATACAGATTTCATTCAAAATATACTTAGCCATTGCTAAAATTATCGACAATTTCCACCCCTCCCATTGACTATAAAAATTTCATTCAAAATATACTTAGCTGCCACTAAAATTATCGACGATTTCCATCCCTCCCATTGACTATACAAATTTCATTTAAAATATACTTAACTGCCACTAAAATTATCGACGATTTCTACCCCTCCGTATTACTATCCACACACCCCTCCCACTGACTATACAGATTTCATTCAAAATATACTTAGCTACCACTAAAATTATCTACGATCTACTTTCGTATTACTATCCACACACCCCTCCCACTGACACGGCAAGCGCCTCGTTCGTTTCTTAATTCGAGAACAGCTCGAAAGGAACACAGAGCGTGACCGGTCTGCGAGATTCGTTCAATTCGCAGAGTGTTACCTGCAACTTTCTCGCGGTAATACTTTTAGCGAGTCAAAGTTGTGCATCGTCACGGCTGGCCCCCCGGGGGTGGGCGACCCTCGCTGGGAAAGCATCGTCCGCGGGGGAGGGACGGGGGCAGGACAGAACGGACCGCCGCGAGCACTTAAGACTATTGTTTTCAATGTAATTGGATAGCTGCTGCTGCTGCCGCCGCCGCCTTCTCTCTTTCCCTCTTTGTCCCTTTTACTTCCGCCCGCCTTCCGTTCCGGCAGCTACCTCGATCCCAGAAGAGGGTGGAAAGCAGTCAGCCAGCCGGTCCCCATGTAGCTACAACAATTATCTTGATTGTTTTATGCATACACCAACGAGGCGGACGCGACGCGAGCCCGGCGGGAGGGGCGGCAGGAGAGACGGCCCTTGGATTTGCCAGCGAAATACGAGCCGGTCGAACGTTCTTTAGACCTTTCTGCTTGTTTCTGCTGCGGTTGGTTCAACATTGTTGTAATTGGCTTAGTGAAGAATGCAGGGCAGCTTTCGATTTATACAATAATATATTTTTATTTTTTATACTATCGAATAAACAATCTATCGTGTCTCGTACTTGACAGAGGAGAACGTTGTAGTCATTAAGCCTTTCGTAAAAAAACACCCATTCGTCGTCGTTCCTGCGTTAATATGATCGATATCTCAGTTATCAATTTCGCCAACAAATATGAATTCCTTGGATATTATACGTTCCCATTTAACCTGTCTTTGTCCTTCGTTTCCATTTTAAAATCGATGCTACCTAACGGACTTCTAACATTTCAAAAACTATCGTTTCCTCTGAAGTAACGAAAAACTCCCAGCTTACTCGTTCACCCGGTTCAAAGCCAAGCCGAGATAGTTCCTACCGCCCTTTCCAATTCCAGCCTTACCATATTTAAACCCTTCCAGATCAGCGATCGATCCGATCGATCCCCATCAAATCCGCAGCCACGTCTCAATCCACCCCCGCCGCTCTCGTTATGACGTTACACGGTGAACGAGGGGGTAAGGCTAGGTAGCCGGGCGAGATCCGATAGAGAGACTCCGCGGGCAGACAATGCTCTCGGCCGATTTAATTAGGATAAGAATCGCCTGGATCGCGTATACACGGCCGCACAATGGGCTTCCACCCGTGGGGAGGAGAGGGGGATGGCGCACGGGTGTAGGGGAGAGGCGAAGGCTTCCACGCTTCTGGTTGCATGTATACCATGGCTCGCCTCCAAGAAACATGATATACAGAGGGTTGGGAGAGAGGCGGGGGAGGGGGAGAGGGGTGGTCTGCGACGAGCTCTACGGCGGTTTCCAAAAATACCGCAGGCTTCGGCAAAAAGTAACGAGCACGCAGGGGGTTAAGTCCTGGGGGGGCGGAGGGGGTTGGGGGACAGGGGACCGCCTGTGGAACGTAATACCGCGAGCGCCACGTGCTAATTATGTAAAAATATGATGCGGTCCGGCCGCTTGCGGTGCAGCCGCGGGCTTTTATGCGCAGCCGGATCCGCCGCCTCTCCGTGAGCACCACCACCGGGCTTGGCATCGGCTCGTGGGGCCCGATTTCACGTCGAATTTAATGTTTGCGCGTCCCGACCGTGAATTACGAGCCAGCGTGTCGCCGTGGCCACGCAAAACCCGGGCCTGATTTAATCGGCACGACCACGGCGCACCGGAGGGCTCGAGCTTTCCGTTGGCTATCGGGCAAGGAAATGATCGATACGATGAAAAAAAGTTGTTGGCTTCCATGGTACTCCATGGTATATTGGGGTACCATGCTGTTGTTCGAGGCTTCCGGGGTGTAAAACGTGTATTTTGGGTTAGCGATTTTAGGAGCAATTAAATTGCTTCTTGGACGATGGTCAGGTGATAGACTGGGAATTATTATGTATTAATCCTTTGTGCTCGAAAAGCGACACATAGTCGTTTAATAATACTAATTTCAAAGATTTCTAAGTGCCAAATTATTTGTTAAGATTCGTTCGTATTGAACTTCATTTGATTTAGTTAAAGAATATACTAAAATTTAGTCGTGTGACTATTTCAACCCTTGAATTTGAACATTTGCGAAATTATTATTTGGTGACTGAGAGGGGTATACGGGGAATATTTCTTGATTTTTTTACGAAAAATTCGATTAAACGCTAAATGTTGTTTTTTGCAAATTCGACGTTCGCGCAAATTTATGTAATCTCCGTGATAAATGGAGAGCGGACGTGTACCCGCGATCTGTTTGTACAACGACCACTTTAATGTCGCGTTGGGAGCTAATAAGAGATGGAAATTAAGATGCACGACGCATTGTCCCCGCGGGATCGTCGTTTCACGTAGCTCGTAATGTAATTAACGTGATTATCCGCGGATCGCGTGCGTCGGTTTTTGCAACGTCTCCCCGAGCCCCGGCGCATTTCTCATCCATAATCCAGAGAAAAGTTGTACACTGTGACAGCTTATTCGGTTACCATTTCCGTCTCGCTGCAAATTAACCCCCTCTCCTGCTTGCAAAACCCTATCGAAATAATAAGTAACTGAGATAATGATCATCTCGTGGTAATTAAACAAGTTTACAGCTACTCAAATTTATTATAATTATAATTATTGTAGAATCGTAGTTTTAAGGACCAGAAAAGTGAAAGTGTGGGTCGATTTGACGATGGGTCGGCAATATTTTGCGATCACGGAGTAGGAAGAGGAAAATGCTTTTAAGGGTTTCCTCGAAAATGAAAAGGGACCAGTGTTGAATAGAAAACCGAGTTATAGAGTCTTAAAAAGAGCTGAGGATTAAACATAGAGTTGTGTGGCGGAGTTGAATTAGAATTTACTGTATACCTTAAATTTTTTCCATTATTCATATTAATAATAATAAATAATCTTAAAGGGCTATAAGGGTTTCCTCGAAAACGAAAAGGGAGCAGTGTTGAATAGGAAACCGAGTTGTAGAGTTGTAAAAGGAGCTGAGGATTAAATATAGAGTCTCATGGCAGAGTTGATTTAGAATTTACTGTATACTTCTGTATTTTTGCCATTATTCATATTAATAATAATAAGTAATCTTAAAGGCTTATAAGAGTTTCTTCGAAAGGGAAAAGGGACGAATGTTGAATAGGAAACCAAGTTATAGAGTCGTAAAGAGAGCTGAGGATTAAACATAGAGTTTCGTGGCAGAGTTGAATTAGAATTTACTGTATACTGTATATTTTTGCCATTATTCATATTAATAATAATAATAAATAATCTTAAGAACCTTTATTCTACATTATTTAATTACATTTATTATCTGCTATTAACTATAATTTTTTCCGCGCTAGCAAAGAAAAATTCAATTAAATACATGACAGAATTAAGGAATGCAAAATTTAGTCGCGTCGAAGCTTCATTTTTCACGGCTCGCGTATTTTTCCTTTTGATCCCGAGATGCTATACATATGCAAATTAATGTCAGTCGCGAACCAAGACGTTTCCAGTCCGTGTTTTCGTTCGCGGGCGTGAAAGATCGGACGCGTGTCGTTCGTCTTCCTGTTGCTCGGCGCGAATCCGAGCGGTCGGTGTTGCCGCAAGTGTGAAATTAATGCGAGCAGTAACTTCGCTGGAAGAACGATGAGATTTATACACGAATTTATGGACTCGCGCAACAAGACCGATGGAATAACCGAGGAGTGGATCATTTATGCATCTAGCTGCGCTTTCGCTGCCGCGCCTTTGAGCTGTTGCCAATGGGCGCCTCGTTTGCCACCCGTTTCACGGTGAACCATTTCTTTTGGCGCCACGCGTAACAGTTGCAACGTGTTTCAATCGAAATATGCATTTTACTATGTTATTACTCATCGGTTTTATTTTGGTAAATTAAAACTACGTCTTGTACTTAGTAGATAACTACCACTATCTGGTGCTGTGTTTAAGGATCAAAACACATTTTGATCAAATTTTAATTTATTCACTGTTACACTCTAATAAACTTAAATTACATCCAGTTCTTTGCAATTTATCTTAGAAGTAGCTTTACAATTTACTATTTTTACGAAATTATTGTTACATTATAATTACAACTTATTCTCATTAACTCGTTAAGGACCAACGTTATCTTCTGCATTTTCTCAGACAATTTACCTCTTTAAATTTTGTTTTTCAATACTACTTGTTCGTAAAATTATTAATCAAATTCTTGGAACTCTGTTTTAAACTCTACGTCAATGATTACGTAGTGATGCTCAGTCTTAGCCTCGTGCATTTCTGTACGTGTTCAGAGATAAGTCATATTCCGCACGTAATTACGACGAAGCCTCACTCCATAGTCACTGATGTAACCTACCGTGTTGCCCGATTTGCCTGCTCTCAGGCGTCAAATAGCTCGTTCCTTTAGTTGCTTATAACTAATAAACAAAGCGTCAAACGCAATATTGTTACTCTTGATTTTCATCTTAGAATGTTGCATAGAGTTACCCCTACAATTGTCACCCAACTTCGTCCGAACACCCTGTATAACAGCAGCGTGCGTTTTATCACCCTTCCCTCCTCTTTCTCCAATCCTCTCGCTTTTTTGTTACTTTTTCATTGTTTTCGTTTGCCCGGCAATGAATAATATCTCGCGGATACGTCCAGACGACGCGACGCGACGACCCGTAACGCGGCTGCCGTCGCGCAGATAAAAGTTCCTCGTGCATCTATGCGCTCTGTGCACTTACCTGTTACGCGATAAATCACTCGATAAATTGTTTAAAAGCACAGACTGCCGGGGGGAACGCGGAACAGCCGGGCTTTTCCCTCGCTTCGACGAGGCGTCGTCGTAAATAACGCGCAACTTGCGACCCGTTCGCTTTTAGTAAGGAAGATGTGTAACGTGGCCACGTCCTGGCGTAGGTTAGGCCTGTGATGCCAGACTGAGGACGGGAGTTCTCGAGAACACCCCCTTCCACTACGCACACTACCGCAGTAAACGCGTGTACGTGGACTGAGCGTTTTGGACGACTTCGGGAAATCGAGATCAAAAACAAATGAAAGTCTTTCTTTCTCGTTCTTAAAGTACTGAAAACCAATCTATGTGGAAAGCAAGAATGCAACACGGGTCGCGAGGGATCTTGACTGCCTATTCTCATTTTTCGACATATGTTCTATATTTGATTATTATCACAAATGTACTATAATTAAAAAGGATTTCACAAATGTACTATATTTAAAAAAGTTTAAAAAAATAATAAATAATAAAGTTAAAAATAGGATACAAATTTCATTTATATTGTTGTCTCTTATTAATTAATTAATCTGTTTTCTTTCGCCATTTGGTCTTAACCTTTTGCCCGTTACTATACATAGAGAAAAGCCGAGTTAATGAATTTGTTGGTTCTTGTTTGTTACAGCATCCGTACCCCTCGGAAGACCAGAAGAAACAGTTGGCTCAGGACACGGGGTTGACGATTCTTCAAGTCAATAACTGGTGAGTCCCATTAAGAAATCAATTTATCGTATTAACCTCCTCTAAACGATTGTTTAGAAATTTAGAGGAATGAAAATCCAATTTCTGCTTTTCAAACGTAAAGAAGAGAGTAAAAATTCGTAATTACGTAATTCTAAAAAGTAACCCCTTGCCTTATACACACAAACCACGCTCATGGTCGATTTAATTCGAATTGTAGCTTCGCCTGGAGAGTTACAATTAAAATGAAGCATAACATTTCAGTGTCTGTTACACGTTTCCTGCCACTAACGACGTGGCTACTGAAAATTTCATAAAGCAAGGGGTTAGTTTGCATGCATCGCAATTCTACTGCGAAACTACTGGCAGTCCGTCGAATAATTATGACCAAGGACACTTTCTCAATATCGTTTTAATTCCTACCGCGCCTTTTAAACTCGTACGATCGCAATAAACCATACGGTACTTGAATCGCGAACACATTGAGCTATCGTTCGTTGCGCGAATCCAACAGACCGCATGTCGATCGCGCGAAATACTAGGAACTCCTGCATCGAGCGCGAGGCACGCACCGTTGCGCTGGATTTCGAAATTCCCGCGGACCTGTCCCCGCGCCGCCGTTAAGACAGCATTGTTGGCCCCGTGGGATTCCTGGCGTGCCCCTTGTCGAAGATAAAGCTGCCGTTTCAATGGGTTTTCGCGTCGCGTTCCGGCGCAGGGAAAGCGATCGGGCCGAGCGGAAAAGAATTTGACGTAGTGGCGTGTCGGCCAGGAATTCGATCTTTCCTATTCATGGTCGTGGTAAACACTATGTATGTCGATGACCAGAGACAAGAAATTTCTTTTCTCCCGATCCCGAAGTGCAAGCAGCGTTTTGTCCCGGAACAATGGAGGTCTAACGGCGGAACGCGGGCCAAGCGAAAGACAAAGAATTTATAACTTGACCGAGCAAACGCAATGTTTCTGGTTTGGAGTGAAGTTTCAGAAGCGAGAAATAAAGGAACTTCTGAGATCTATCTTTGCTGCAATTTTTCCAGCTTTTGCTTTTATCGTTCTTTTAAACTTCGACTTTTATTCGTATCTATCGTATCGATAATTACTGTAGCTATCGTGCTGACAGATTTTGAGGCAGTCTTGATGATCGAATGTAGAAAGTAATTGTATACAAATTGTCTCAGTTTCATCTGCATATAGTTAAAAATAATATAAATAATATAAAAGCATTTATGGCTGGGTCAAAATGGACCCGGCTGCGTCCTTCTAGGGTTAAAGAAAACTGAGTCTGCAACGATAATTTTATGCAAGACAATAAGTAAATCTCGTTTGTGAGAATGAACGATGAAAAGATTTAAACAAAAATCATTCTCCAATCCTGTTCGCTCTATCCTCTCCACGGGACGAAATTTTACTCTCCCACGACAGATTAAAAGATACCTCTTCACAGCAATGTTCAAGAAAAAGGTCGTTCAGAGGCATATTATACAAAGGTCAAGCATTCCGTAGCCACGTCGAAGTCATCGTGCAGATAACCCTAAGTGGGCGTTCGCGTACACACTTCTGCCCGTTCGAGCCGTATCAAGATTATTCCCCCGATAAAATACCGTCGGAGACATTCCTCAATTTCGATCCAGCTAACCGACCACATTTCCCACGTTCCGTGTCCAATAGTCATCGTGGTCCGACTTTCTCCGTCGTAAACCTTAACGACCCCCAGTGTCGCATTGTTCGACGATTATTTCCGCGAACGGCGAGCCGCGTCGTTCCGTTCTCTTGTTCGTCGTTCGACATTCGATGTCCCGTGTGGTTATTCCACCACACGCATACACACACAACACACTAAAAGCATACGTGTGTGTGTGTGTGTGTGTGTGTGTGTGTGTGTGTAGCATAGCGATATTTCCCGCGGGGCGACGGAATAAAACCGTAACACTGTCGAAGCCGGCTGGCAGAGCGACGTAACGAGACGTTGAAAATAATATCTCGTCCATGCTGCACGCTTGGCAGCCAGGTAGGCGAGCAGCTTGTAAAACGTTTATGCCAGCCCGCTTTATGCACCTTTAATCTCGGCGCGAAGTGCCGTACCGGATTATACTAGCCGCTATTATGTAGCGACTTTACGATTTTCGTATCTGGGCCGTCGACGGAGCGCAAGGGAACTAGAGAGTGAGAGAGAAAGAGAGATCCCGAGTTCCTCTTTGCGTGCACTGCCCCAGGACCGATTTCCAAGAGTTCCACTCGTATGCGAAAACTTCTCTGTCCCTCTCCACGTCTTCACATCCGCCTATTTCACCTGGTTTTCTCGGTTGTTCCTCGAACGTGCTCGACGAACGCGCATCGAAACGGGGAATCACCGTGAATTCCGCGGCATTTTTTTACGCTACCGATAATAATAATAATAATAACTTTATTAAAGGGTATGGAACCCTTTGATACATAAAAGTATAGATTAGATCTGTTAGGAATCGTGTAGTATAATTATATATTATTAGACACAACTGTGAGGATATTAAGGGCTTGAAACTAGTGTAAGATTCGAAAAGATTTAGAAAATCGCTGAATTTGTCGACTGTTTTAAGAATACACGATTTAGTGAATTGGATTGGGCATAAAGTGCTTTGAAGGGACGACGTACTGTTGCTGGAGACGGAGAATTGCTACTCGTACACTGACAATCGTACGCGACACGTTGCAGTAAGCGAAAGATCGAAAAAATTGGCAAACACACAAAATTTCGTCAATACTAAAAGATTAACGCCGAAATGTTTGGCCACAAAAAAGTCGTAAGGTGAAGAAGACAAAAATCAACAAACGAATATATGCGTCCATGGTCCCTACAAGCAACTTTCGTCAGCACTAAAAGATTAACGCTAAAATATGTGGTCACAGAAAAGATCATCAGGTGAAAAAGACAAAAATTGACAAACACGTCCATAGTCGCTATGAGCAACTTTTGTCAGACGCATATATGCGTCCATAGCACTTAAAAGGTTAACACCGAAATGTGTGGCCATTGAAAAAGTCATAAGGTAAAGAAAACAAAAATTGACACTCGTATATATTCGACCATAGTCTCTACCAACAACTGTCATCAGACGCATATATGCGTCCACAGCACTCAAAAGGTTAACGCCGAAATGTGTGGCTACAGAAAAGTCATAAGGTGAAGAAGACAAAAATTAACAAACGCCTATATGCGTCCATAGTCCCTACAAGCAACTTTCGTCAGCGCTAAAAGGTTAACGCCGAAATGTGTGGCCATAGAAAAACTCATAAAGTGAAGAAGACAAAAATTAACAAACGCATATACGCGTTCATAGTCACTACGAGCAACTTCCGTCAGACGCATATATGCGTCCATAGCACTCAAAAGGTTAAGAAACGTTGTTGTGGTCGATAACAACACCGCGAGGCCATTTCGCCGCGAGTCTCAGCCGCACCGCTCGCGCTGACCACAGGACCCCGATCGTCCGAGCGATCGCGAACAGGTTAACCGGTCTCTCGTAGGTGGCTGCATCCGCTTAGAATGCGGCTGCAGGTGCGGCCGATAAGCTCGACAAGGCGTTCGCGTTCACCGCCGCTGCTCTCCGATTATTTCGCTGCTCTCTCCGCTTGGCCTCTAATTCTGATCTCTACGTTTTATCTGATCACGAGTTAACCCTTTCAACCCCGAATACTTTCTACGGCTGAGATTCTACCGGAATGAGAATGATTTTTTCTGTTTCGACCCCGTATAATGTTGGCCGTTCGTTTAGGTTCGTTTCGATCTTGGAAAGATTCCGGAGGAATTCAAAAGATACGTATTTATCGGATACGAGATTGTTGTAGAATAACTAAAGACTTAGAAATTGATCGATTGTCTTTCTTCGTTGAACTGCAAATTAATATTCCCAAATGAAAATACAGCTGTGAGGTGTCTAAAGTGCGTTAATTCATAAAAGCGTTGGAAATTGTAGAGAAAAGTATTTATGTGAAAAATAACTAAAGCGGCATTTAGACGTCTCATACGAATCTTCGACGCAGGTTCGTAACGACGAGAGAGTTAACCCTTACGCTTCGAAGGGCGTATATAATATAAGTCCTCGAAAAATCAACATTCATATACCAAGATCGTATATATACGCTCTCAAAAAGTGGGCGGTTGGAACATTATAGTATAATATTTATAAAAACAAGTTATAATTATAAATTCTTAAATTTTAGAAAATAAATTAATGTTACTAAATATAATAAATTTCATTGTAAAATTTAGAGAACAAGAAACTACTTGTAATTACTTCATAGCATTCCGTGTCTCAGTGTCGATTCAGTCAGCAATGCGCTTCTTTCACAGCGATTATATTTTGTCCACAAGCGCGCCGTAGCGAAAGGGTAAAATTAGTCTATCCGAGAACGTATGCTTCCTATTAATTCTGTATTGTCGTTCATATATCCAGACCTACCGAGACAATAATCGTTAGCGGAGGCATTCCGCGAACGCATCGGTGATATACTGAACGCGTTACGAGAGGCTCGCTACCTCCCGGTTAAAACGCCGACGGACCTTTCTTTTTTCGCGCGCTCCCTCTCTCCCGCGTCGATGCTCGAATCAAAGAAAGAGCCGTGGAGGACGGGGAAAAAAAAGGAAAGGGAAAGATAACGCGGTCGAGATTCCAGCGAATGATGCCGGCGAGGCCAACATTTTACGGTCGTTCGCGTTACCTCGCGGCAATTTGCCGTACGCGGAATGCCGGTCGAAACGATCGCAATTAATAAGCGGCTGCCTTCGTTCCTCTTATGATTCATAATGATACGGTTAATCGTTCGGCTGCTGTTTACTGCGGCCTGGGATTACGTCTCGCGGGATACGCCGCGGCTTTCGTTTCGTTCTACGAGAAACGCGAATTTAATCATTTGCACTCGGAAAATGGCTATCGGTCGTCGAATGATAATTTTATTAATAATAACAATAATTTTATTTAACGATAGTTAGTAGCCCTTTTACATCAGTTGAGAAATTGTATAGGGTGTTCGAGAGAATTTACAATAATATGGATAAAGAAAGTTTTGCGAATCTTCAAATTCAAAGGGTTAAATAGTCGTATGAGTAAATTTTTGGTATATTGCTAAACTAAATGAAATGAAATTTATAATAGGTACAAGATACAAAAGTAAACGTGATGGAAGTCTTTTCTTTCCTAAATTCTTTATTTGACTAACTTACGTTTTTTTGCTCGTAAAGGCCCGATAGACGCCGAGAGCGTTCGGTATTTCTAGCTAGATCGATTTAAAATGTAATCGTAGTACTGGAGATCGTTTTGAGGAGATTAAGGGTAGTCATAAAATTTGTACTATCACTTAAGAAATTTAATTATTCTGTTAGCGGTGAATTAATTGCAATTCTTTTTGCTTACTTTTTATTTAGTGCATTTTTTGGCAGGCATCTTCTTCTAAGTGTAATAATTTCTGGTTTAGTATAATTTCAAGCTGTGTAGACGAGTCGTTGACAGAACAGGCTTTTACGGCGAATCGATAATTTCGTTGGAGATTGGGAGGGGGATGATCGACAGAAGGGGACAGAAGGGGTCGGAGGGTGATTTTGGGATATCGGATGAGACACCTACTTAACGTTATTGGCTACAGTATTTCTTCTATTCGATGGATCGAAGCAGGAAGGACGACATGCGTGATACGATCCTTGAAATCCATAAAGCGAATAAGATATATATATAGATAATCAATAATGGGAATGCAACTGTTTCTTTAAATTTAAATTTAATTATTCATAGAATTGAACATCATTTCAGTATAATGACCCTCAAATTTCGTTTAATAAAATTCTTGAAAAAAATACACCCACTCTACTTGAGCAGAATTAACATACGTTTGAATGAAATCGTTATTACTGTCGATGAATTAAGGTTCGACAATATGATCTACGACGCCGTCTAATGGATCACTATAATATATATCAGCATATAAGACAACGTTCTTTAGTCGTAAATTGTCAGTACAGTGAATAGGATCGATTAGTAAAATAAAATTATTTCAGAATCACTTATTTCAATCAAAGTTTTAACCCTGCTCCAACAATTACCATTATAAACATACGAATTTCACAAGTTCAACGAAAAATACAATTCTCCGTGGCTGATCCAGGACACGTCATGGGACATTTCCGGACGAACTCCTGGTGGAGTTGCACGTCCTGGAGGAAAGTTAATTCCGTGCGATCCGCTACGTAGCGGAAAGGGTTAAGACAAGAGGCGACCCTCGTGGAAGCTTAGCGCGTCCTGTCCCGTGAAATCCCCCGTTTCTTCGAGTTGATCCACCGCTCCCAGCCCCCATCCCCCGTTCAAAGTTCTCTTTGCAGAGGACGGAACGTTCCCCTTGCCTGGTATCTCGCTATCTTGATAGATGTTTCCGCGTAGCACCTGCGCCAGAATCCGAATTACACCGGCCCCTGTTTACCGTGATGTTTAAGCGACACCCGTGTTCACCCTTCCGCTTTTCGAACAAGTTCACGGAAAATCCTCGAAATGTCGTCGCGTCTCGTTGTCTTCTGCGTTACTTATTTGTTTATTTTATGTATTTTTCTTTTTATTTGTTATTTTATTTATTTGACGTTTATTTTATTAATTTTTCTTTTTATTTGTTTATTTAATTAATTGACGTTTATTTGACGTTTATTTTTCTTTTTATTTGTTTATTTAATTAATTGACGTTTATTTTATGTATTTTTCTTTTTATTTGTTTATTTTATTTATTTGACGTTTATTTTATTTATTTTATTCAACGGATAATAGTGAAGAAAAATATACACAGTAGTTTTTAATATATTTATTATATATGATTATAGGAAATATATTTATTGACGTAGGAAAATATTTATTATATATGCATTCTATTGTATTATAATATAATTATAGGAATTTCGGCTTTTATTTATTCAGTAGAGTGAGATGAAAGGGCCCAGGTGTGAATAAAATAAAGTGAAGTGCTTAGAATATAATAATATATTTAAAATAGTTTAATAGTAACAACTTAAACGACTTTTCAACTTAGCAACTATGACGTTGTGTGACACCCAATTTTCATGCAAATTATATAAAATTTACCGTCAATAATTAAACAGTTATTAGATCCCAATATCTCTCATTTCACGGTTCCTCTTGGATTTACGTTAAAGGTTAGACGACTACAATTCCTTTTTTTTTCATCCTTTCGCTGTGCCTAAAGCGTTGCATAAGTATTTGAAGATTCATTCGATAAGCCACCTTCGATCATACTTAATTGTTGTACTAACGACCGAGGAATTACATGGCTTCTAATTGGAGGTCTGTAATAGACTCCTTAGACGGCGTTTTATCTTTACTATGAATCTTAATGCTTCTCAGCGTATTCCGGTACGGAGAGAAATGAGATTCTCCAAGGTGTCTAATGGATGAATATGAATACTTAATAGAAAGTAAGAATGATTGCATTTACACGCTGTAAACGTCACAGGAGGCAAATAGAACTTCTTTTCAGTGCTTGATCAATTATTCATGTTTGATTTACCGGCAAATCGTATACAACAACGAAATCGAATCTTTCGAATGCAAATAAGCATTATATATATATAAATATAAAATACATAAAATAAAAATAAAAAGTTAAAATTTTTGCTGTCTTTATATTTTTTTACCCTAATTTTCTATGCAATCGGATTTGAGCTCAGCAAGAAACTCAGCCGAATCACGCTGGGCGATGAACGTGTTAAATAGCCAATGGCCACTACCTTATATTATACACTACTTTATTATCGTGGCACTACTCCATGACGAGTATACTCGTCAATCACAAGTTAACCGGTTAAAGATTTTGATCTTCCTCGATATCGTTCCGCGTTTAAAAATTCCACGAGAACGCGATGAATGTTAGGTTCAATAAACCCCGCCAAGGATCGAAATAATCCTTGGTCCCGTTGCGTCGTCCACGGTGGCGTGAATCAGCGGCGTTCCCGCCGACGGATATAAAATGCGAAACGAATTACTCGTTTTCCGTCCACGCTCGCTCCTTGCCCCCCCTTCTGTTCTCTGCCACGGTGGCCCCGACCATCCTCTTGCGTTCTTCCACTCGCATCGCGACGGAGACGCGGGTGGTTTGCGACGCGTATAAATAAAATCGTCGCGACGCCCGCGAAACGTCTGCTCGTGGACCGCTGCGCGTGCAATAAGAACGAATTTCGCTCGAACGTGGATCGGTCGCAACGGCAGGGAGGATGAGAAACGAGGAGCGCACCGGTAATTGAGCACAAATCATGTTTAACCCCTTGGGTACAGATTTATTTGGGGAAATTCTTGCGTTTGCAACGGATTTAATTTGCTGATGCGCGGAACGGTATATAAAGGCGGTTGATTTTGTGTGACAATTCATTCGTTTGAGCGATATAATGCACACGGTAGTCAGTATTAGTATTGTAAATCGAATCTGAATTCATAAGAGAAACGATATGATACAAAATATTCTAGGATTGAGAATAAAAATTATTATTTTTCGAGAGTGTGATATTTTTCAAAGCAAGTGGATAGATGCAGTGGCACCTGAGAATATTTAAATTTAAGGTTAAATTTATTTAAATTTTATGAGAATAGCAAACGCGACATCTTTTTCTAGGGTATTGCTTCAATACTGTAGGTAGAATATTAAAAATTTTATTATCACTTTCATAAAATATATTACTTATTTCTGAAATTTTATGCCAGTCTATAGCAAGCAAGTTTCACCGAAGCACCGGGAGAAACGTTCTCTTACAACTGTTACAAATCACTCTTGCCATAAACAAGAACGTGCATGTTTAACCCTTGACACTCCTACTTTTAAGTATGAATATCGACTGGCAACTCCAACTTATTCTAGTCATATTTTAAGTATCAGACTTTAAATGCTACAACGATGTGTGAATAATAATATTAAAGTTTTTCAAAACAATCCTTATTCATTTCAAAAGTAATATAATTTCGATTACAACATTTATATTATTAATTATATTGGTGGTGCTTGAGCCATAAGCATTAATCCTATGTCCTAGTTTGAATAACGAAACATACACATCATCCATTACTTAGGCAACACAGTCGTCAAACGTAGCCAAAGGGATTAAGCTTTGCTTATTCTCTCGATAATTCATTTCAATCTTTGGCTCGCAAAGCTCTTACATGGTTTGAGAAACGAAGGACCCCCGACGATCGAGATCTTTTTCCATACGGTCACGCGTTAATATTTATTCGGCGCCCGTTTCAGCGACGCCCACGCGACGTCGCGATAATTGCGCGGCCGCGTCCCCGAACCGGTGTTAATTGCGTCGCGGCGGAGCAACCGCCGTGCATCTCCGAATTTTTGGCAAGCCTCTGCGTGTGTGTTTACGCGTCTGCCACCCCGCGTCGCCAATATTTCCTCCGGCATCCGTCCATACCGCTGACGTTCTCCCTCGCCGCCCGGCCCCTCGTAATTAACAGTAACCGGTGTCCACGCGCAAATTAGTGCCGCATAACTTTTCGCCGCTCGACCGGCTGCGCCTCCCGATCCTTCCGAAATAACTCCGCAGCGCAGGGCTTGCGGGGTTTCGGGGGTGGTGACTTCTGGGGTTAATTAAGAGCCGATCGCAAGCCCGTGTTCCCGTTGCGGGGGCAGGAAAATTATAAAGCTGCCAGCTGGAAGTTCGTGGACCTCATCGGGGTATCCCTCGCATGTTTTACTAAGAAAGACAAAGAAAGAGAGAGAGAGAGAGAGAGAGAGAGAGAGACGGAGAGATGAGGGAGATGCAAGGAAAGAAAAGGTGTTTTCTTCTTTTCTGTTTCTCATTCTTTTTTCTCTCTCTCTTTCTCTCTCTCCCCTCCCTCCCACTCTTTCTTTCTTTGTCTCTTTCTCTCCCTCTCCCACTTTCTCTTTACTTCTCTTTCTCCCTCTTACCCCTTCCTTCTTTCTTTCTCTCATCGCTCTCTCTCTCTTCTTTTCTTTCTTTCCCTTTATTTCTCTCTACTTCCCTCTCTCTCACCCTCCCTTCTTTCTTTCTCTCATCACTCTCTCTCCCCTCTCTCCCACTCTTTTTTTGTCTCTCTCTCTCCTTCTTACCCCTCCCTTCTTTCTTTCTCTCATCACACACTCTCTCCCTCTTTCATTCTTTCTCTTTTTTCTCTCATCACACCCTGTCTTTCTTTCATTCTTTCTCTTTCTATCTCTTACCCCTCTCTTTCTTTCTTTCTCTCTTTCTTTCTTTCTCTCTTTCTTTCTTTCTCCCTCTCTTTCGTTCACTCGCATAGACCGAAAGTGCCGTGGCCGTGATGTATGCTTCGCGTGGGTGGGCAGGTATAAGGGCGCGCGTAGGCGGGCCCCGGAGCTTACGAGGCTTGCACTTGCGCGAGGCTGGCGAGAAGTGTATGCGAGAGCCGCGGCAATTTCTTCGTGGCGCGATAAGTTTCGTGATATATTTCGCCGGGGGAAACTCATGTTTCCGTAATGCAATTAGAGCGTGGCCGTTGCACCGTGGAACGTTTGCCTCGGACGAGGGCTGCGTTCAGGGACGGCGACGCCGGCGTCCAGGCGATGCCGTTGCCGCTTAGAAATAGCCGGCCTAATTAGAATACCCCGGACAAATGAGATGATTCGTAAATAAAATGCGCCTGCCCTCTGTCTACGCGCACCCGAGAAGAAGTCACCCTAACCTTCCCCCGCGACCACCACCGTCACCACCACCCCTTTCTCGTTCTTCTTTCCGAGCGATCCACGGATGCTCCTTCGTCTCCAACGTCGCATGCTTCTGTTTTCTCCCGCTCTCTCCTTGTCGCTTCCTTCGCCCACGATTTTCCGTCACATATATCAGCCTGGACGGCAGTTAGAACCGGTGCCAGCTTGTTACCGTGTGTAAACCCCTCGCGAGCCTCGCGCACACGCGGCCTGGCTTACCCGGAATCGTGCGTCGCGGGGATGAAACCGCTCTCGAGTCGAGTTCAACGTTGAGTTTATCCATCCGACTGCGGATACGCGTTGTTGTCTTTGCGAAGGAAGTTCGACTAATCTTTACGGAACTCGGTAGGTCGAGATTAGCCTTAGAATTCATAGAGGCTTTATGGTGCGGAAGAAAGAAAGGGAATGAAATAGATTTCCAGTCGTTTGGGTGCAGATCTGTAAAATTTCACGCTGGGCAAATTTCTTTCTATTCTTTCTAATTTAATATTATTTTAGGTACATGTAATATTTTGTACATAGCGATGTCTAAATCTAGTAGTATAACCTACCATTAGAGAGACTAGAAACAAATTTTTCCATTAAACTAAAATTCATTTTTTGTGATCTCATAGAATTCTTTGAAATGCAATTTATAAGATTATTGTACTCTAAAAAAATATTTTTTCGGGATTTCTTTCCCCTTTAAGTTCTTGTTTGAGTCGCATGGAACACGACTGTCGCTACTTCCGTTGAACACCTTCGTGTTTCGTAGCGGCGCAAGTGTGTACTAATATTCTCGCTAATTTAACCGCTCTCCTCCCCACCGTGACGTATCCGGCTAATAAAGCAGAGGTTATTTATCGGCCTGCCCACCCCTCCCTGTCCGACTCTTCCTGCCCCACGTGCGGTGGCTGCCACTTAGGCCGTTTATTTCGACGTCCACCGCGTTTTTCCTCGCCCGCGAAACGCCTGATTTACCGTATTTCGTCGAAATAATTTTATCGCCTAGGCCGTTCGTTTCGTTGACACCATCTCGACTGTTGGCGCCATTTTTCGCCGCTAGCGGATCCCTATTCGACGCTCCCGCGAAGTAAATGTCTCAGTCGGCTCATTCATCCCCGATGAAGCGTGTACTTCCTGACGTTCCCCGGTTCTTAGATTACTCTCTTATTTATCGATGAAATTTCTCTATTTCTTCGTTCGATTGAAGCTTACAGGTATTTTGTAATGTCTACAGTATGAAACTTTACTTATTGGTAAAGTTAATTAGAAGTTTTGACGTTAACGAGATCTTGTCGGTTTGAAGAATTCAACAGTTTACATCTTCTTGTTCGTATTAACCCTTTGCACTCTGAATTATTTTTCAATTTTATTTACAATAACTCCTAGTATTTTAGATGTTTTATTTGAAATTTACTTCAAAGGACGATTCATCGACTGGTACTTATTTTAAACGATTTTTTTTGTATTAATTATATTAAACATAGCTCTCAAACTTATTGTAACTTATATTTATGAATTTTCTTAATTTTTTAACTTCAAAATAAGACAATTTTGATAGATAAAGGAAAACCAAAGTGGCGAGTGTGACTCGACATAGGAGTTACTGTGATAAAAATATCAAAGGATTAAAAATATTAAAATAGTAAGAATTACAAATTTGATATTTGCAAGGTTAATTTCAATCAGACACAAAAATTAGCGCGAAGTTAGAAATAATTCTATTACACCAAGTAATGCACTGTTTTTCTTCCCAAGACCAATCTCACGTGTGCGCGTTTTCGACAAAATATCGATTACCGTTCCTCGTTTCGTTCGAGCCCGACCGTCGTCATCTCGCAGGCTATCCAAACACGGTGGCTGCAACAAATTCGCGCGAAGAGGTTACGCTCCTCCGTTAATCAATTTCCAGAGCGCCGTCTCGCAGGTGCCATTTTGCTCTCGGTTCCAGCGGGCTGTCGGCGGGTATCGCGCGGCGCCGCGAGACTTCCTTTCTTAACCATCGCGGTCCGAAATAATTTTATCGGCCAGGCCATTTATTCCCAGCCCCGCCCGCCCCCACTTCCACCCTCCCCCGGCCCCTTTTCTCGCCCGCGGTTGTCGAGACGGGGTGTTTTTCTTCGCTCGCGTTGCACGATCCCGGTTGCGATTTGCTCTATTTGAGCGGAGGTCGAAATAATTTTATCACTTACAGCTGCAACTGGCTGCCGCGACTCCGGGCCGGTGTCTTAAGAGGATTTCGATGTTAACGGAGACGAAGAGCGATTTCGCTTAAGCCCCCGGGACGACGCTTAATCACCGCGCGAAATTTACCGTCCTCCGGCACGGCCTGTTCTCCAAGAAGGGGAAAAAGAGCTTGGCACTCGGCTCGACGGTTCTCCATAGCCACGTGGAACGTCGCCGCCTTGTATACCTTGGCTAGTGTAATGCAATCTTTTAACGACGATGAATAATTAAATCGCTTATACGATTTAACGATTAGAATTGTTTTACTTTATCGGTTTATGGGGAATAAGGTAATATTGCGAGGCTGCTTTATACTCGTTTATCGGCGAATCCTACCATTTATTGGGCGCAGAATTTATATTTTCACGACGATGAATAATTAAATCGCTGATACGATTTAACGATTAGAAGTGTTTTACTTTATCGGTTTATGGAGCATAACGCAATATTGAAAGGGTGCTTTATACTCGTTTAATCCTACTATTTATTGGTGCAGAATTTATATTTTCACATAATAAAGACATTATTATTATTATTATTATTATTATTACTGTTATCATCATCGTCATCGACAAAAGACTCCATAAATTGGTGATCCTTCTAATACTCGCGCTTTCTGATCTCGCGTGCAAATTATACACTAAGCGACGGATATTAAAGTGACTGTGAATTTTTCTACGATAATATCGACGAACAGAAACGTCATTCCACGAGCTGAGGAGAGCACTATAACGTCCACGCAGGAAGTTTACGATCTCTCGTCAAAGATTCCTCCCTTCTGGCGTTAGTCGCCGAAAGGATGGTTACTGCAAATCGAGGCGCTCTTCAGGACATCAAACATAATAGACTCAACCAAAATTGCACACTCCTCAAGGGAATTAGACAAACCGAACTTCCCTGCGAGTCAGTCCTTCACCGCCTTGCGAATCTAGCGCATCAAAGTATTTTCGATGCCACATATAAATTTTCATACCAGCGAAACTCCATTGTATCGACTTGCCCATTTGAGCGGGTCAAAATCCGTAACATTATCCAATTGGTTAACGAACGGGTAACGGGGATTATCGTCGACGCCTCGTTGCACGGTGCCACTCAGGAAACTCGCGATACGTTTCGCACTCGTTTCGCAATACCCGCCTTCGTTACTCGATCCAGAAGGCACTTACCGTCCGGGGACCGATTTCACGTGCACCGTACCACCGGGGCACGGCGTGCACGAGCAAACACACACACCCCCTCCGTGCCCCCCCGTGGCCGTTGTCGTGGCTCCTCGAGCGGATCGTTAACATCATAACTGCACGTCGCACGGGTAATTTAGACCGCTGTAAAACCACCGAGCAGTCCGCGTCCCGGTGCGTACGTTATAAACATACGCGAACACACGCGCCTCCGCGTGCATACACGCGCACACGGTCGTATGGCAGGCGTTCGGTTGGTAAGCGACTTGCTAACGAGACATTTCGTTTTACAAAATCGTCCGAGACCCGGGAGCCACGCGAATGGGGACGTAAATCCCGGGACCGGATGTTAATATCCCACCCCCCGACCCCTTCTTTTGGTCTTCACCCCCTCATCCGTTCTCTCTCTCTCTCTTTCTCCCTCTGTCTCTGTTTCTCTCTTTCTTGGTCGTTATCCTCTCATGCGTCTGGGCTGTACACTCTCTCTCTCTCCCTCTCTCCTATTCTCTCCTTCTCGCCCACTCTCTCTCTCCCATCCTTTCTCTCCCATTCTCTCTCTCCCTCTCCCATCCTTTCTCTCCCATTCTCTCTCTCCCTCTCCCTCCCTCTCTCTCAGTTTCTCTGTCCCTCTTGTTCTCTCCCCCACTTTCTCCCTTTCTTTCTCTCTCTCTCCCACTCTCTATCTTTATCTCTCTCCCTCTCTCCTTCTTTCTTTCTCTCTCTCACTCTCTATCTTTCTCTCTCTCTCCCTCTCTCCTTCTTTCTTTCTCTCTCTCTCCCTCTCTTTCTCTTCCTCTTTCTCTATCTCTCTATTTCTCTCTTTCCCGGTCACGTGGCATATAGTACCACCTCATCCAGCGTTCGCAAATATTGTTGCGCGCGGATGTCGCAGTTTTGAACTCGATGGCCGTTAAACGTCGCTTCTGCGGCCACGGTCGAACTAATCTCTTTTACGCGTTCCGCGAAAACGACCTGGCACGCAGCTGTCCCGTCAGCGCGACGGAATGATGGCTGGCTGGTAAATCATTCAGCCGCTGCGGAGGTGGCAACGTGTTTCGTTAACGCAGACCCGCAGCGACGGTTAAATAAGACGTTGTAATTGAATACGCGGAACTGGTCGTCTCGCGATCGTTGGACGCGAACAGGGCTCGATAATGTTTGGACGTCGTGTATAGGTGGGACGCGGGCTCGCTGAACGGATTTATGGCTGGCTGCGTTTTTCCACCAGCTCTTCCTGGTGGGAGGGAAGAAAGGTTGTCGGGGATGCGGGTAGAATCGTTCCCGTTGCGAGAATCTGGCGGAGATTAGGTGATTCGATTAGCAGCCGTGGGAGCAGAGGAATGGCCGATTCCAAGCAAATTGCGATCGGGGATACGACCCCGGAAGTGGGAGCTTTGTTTCGTTGAATGGAAGATGGCGTTCGATTTCGTCGAATTTGTTGGCGATAGCGATTAGAATTGTTACGGAAATGTTGATTAAAGTACCTATTTATATATATAAAAAAAAAAATGAAAGAAGAACAGTAATTTACAACAAAGTTCTTCTTCTACAAATTTCTGAATCACGAAGTCCCAAATAGGATGAAACAGATTTATCGTTTTTTAAAGAGTTTGTTAATTATTCTATACATTTCTCCATTCTTCCTTGCTATAAGTATACAGTCATTGTCTACATAAAATGAATAAAATACAGTAAATAAAGGGTTGAAGGTTAATAAAACAGAACTAAAATACAATAAATAAAAAGTTAAAGGTTAATAAAGCAGCTCTGACAAAATTTTCCTAAAAAAGTAAAACAAGAGCGCCATCCATAAAACATTTGTCTTCGATAAACGCGAACGGTGTGCCTCCACACGGAAGAGAGCCACGAGCACCGAACACGCAGCTTCGAACCCGTTGCACCTCGGAATCCCGGCATTTCTGTAGATCACGGAAGATCCCGACGCGTGACAAGGATCCAACGCGGCTGGGATCGTGGCTGTTGGCTGAAATTCTGTCGGCGTAACCGAAGCCCCTTTGCTCACGCTCGGTCGAGTCGAAAATCTTGGGACAGCCGTGTAAGGCGCGAGCGTCAGCGGCGCGAGAAAGGGCCGCGAGGTGATGGAGTGACGCGATACCGAGCCCCGCACACCGGCGACACCGTACACCCGGCTGACTTACGGTTCCCGGCATCACCTGCTCTTACAACGTACAAACGAGCGTGCACAGCGTCGAGCTTGATCCGCGACGCGCCTCGGGCCTGCGGGAGTTCGCGCGCCTCGCAGCGCGATTGATGGTGCCGTGATAAAACTGCGGACCAGGATGGAACGAGGGTGAGGGAGGGGTGAAGGGGCTCGTTCGTTGCCCCGACGTTTGGCGATCGCAGGTGGATAGTTTGAGGAACTTGCGTCACGCTCGTGGAGGACGAGACGTCATGGTGTAGGCTAAGATGTAGGCTCTGTTCTTGAGGGATCGACATGGAAGACGATAGTAGTTTTAACCCTTTGCGCTCTAGAGGCGATTGTTAATCGCCAAATAAGAGTTTTGCAAATTTTCAGACTTCAGCTAGTTTGTATATTAGTCGGACCTGGAGATTAAATAGTCATATATGTAAATTTTAGCATACGACTTAGCTAAACTAAACGTTTAAGACGTTTAATATAGGCAAATCATAGTAAATGTATTTCACTTGAAATTCTTTGAAGTTAATGTTATTAGTCAACTAACAGGCACCCCTCCAGTGCAAAGGGTTAACACGTTAAGCCTGGCGTCGGTCTCTGGGAAAAAACGCGAGAAAGATGTCATTGGAGACGAAGACGAAGGGAAGCAGATCGTTCGTAACAAATGAAAGAAGTTAACTAACGTCAATTAACCAACGTGTATTCAGCGGTCGCGAAGTTAACCCGAAGAATACAAGCGCACCACACCAGTGACAAACGACGCGAAACAACAGCGAAGAGCCACGGGTAGCGTTCTGGTCCAGCACGAGAGAAATCCGAATTCGTGTAGGTACACGTCGGTGATTCGGACTCATTGGCTGGCTTCGTGTAACAATCTCATTTAGCCTTGCTCTCCGACCCTCGGCTAGCGCAGGCTCTCATCAAGCCCGGCGTCGGCCGCCTGGAAAGTCCCCCAGCAGCGGGTGTAGGACCACCGCCATCACGGAGTCCCGTACAGCGAAGCGGGGAAACCCTCTGGGGGCCGTGGGGTGGGCAGGAGTCGGATATCTAATTAGCGGGGGCTGATCGGTAATTACTACGATTAATCAATCCGTTTTCCATTTGTGCGCGCTGTGCGAGCGCGTTCGCCTGTGCGAAAGGGAGAAGCAGCCCCGGCGGCCGCGAAGGGGTGAGGCGGAGCAGGCAAGGGGGAGGGGGGCTGAGCGCCAAGAGAACGCCAAGCGAGAAGAATAGGCGCTCGTGACGGTCGACGCCGAGAGAGGGTGGAAAGTGGTGGTGTGTGCACGCCAGTGAAAGGGGTACCTAGGTCGAGGGAGGAAAAGGGATACGCTCCGTGGATCGACGTTGTTCCGAGGCCGGTGGTAGTTTCGTGATTGGGATTGTCGGGCTTCCGGTCAATTAAGTCCCCACAATGAGCCAACGTTTAGGTGGAGACCTCCGGCGGTCCTCTCTAGTTCTTCTTTATTACGAGGATGTTGATCCGCGAGAATATTCGTCGCTCCCCGTTTCAAGTATAACTTGCCATGGCCGACGCGGATCAAGGGCGGAAGTGATCGATGGGTCGGGGGGCGGCACGCACGTTTCGGCGTGTGATTCGATTAGGCTGTTGCTGCTGCTGCGTGGAGCGACGGCGAGGTCGGAATCGCGATAACGTGTCTCGGTTTCGAAACGAGCCCGGATTATCCGTGCTCCGCGCTCGTTTTCACGAGGATGATTTGCATGCGCGGCGACAAAGAGCTCAGGGCATGAGATCGGTCCTGGATATCGAGTTAAATGCGTTCCAATGAACGGATCCGCGCCTACGCGACGGCGAGTCGAGGGAAACCGACACCGTGAAGGGGAGGAGTACGGAGGTGGAGGGATCGGTAGCGTTACGAGATTGACCGGGTCAATATGCATACGTTTCGACCCACTCGACAAACTTTTATTGCATTACTGCTCCACGCGTGCATTTGTCCCTTCCACGGCTCGATTTACGCTCGTCGAGATGCGGCATTATCACTGGCGTAGGCAGGAAGGACGCGGTTGACCTTGGCGGGTGCAGGCGGGGTCGTTGAAAGTGGTGATGATGAATACTCGCTTAAATTCGAAGTTGATGACGTAGATACATGATCTTATCGCGAACATTCAGTACTTTTCAGAAATTAATTAACTCATGAAATAGAGTAGTTCTAATAGTTGCACTTCTTCAACGAATCTTGTCTAAATATCTATAGAACCTTGAAACAGAAATTTGATAAACCATTCAAGCATTATTCTACAATTTCGGTTTAATATTCGCCAGTTAGAAGAATTTGAGAGAGAAAAGCGGAAGGTACGCCATTGCGATCACAGTGGATCCGGTTAGAAACGGAGCACGCTAATGTCATATCGAGAGAAAGAGAGTCGCAGTAACGAGCGAAACTCTCGCAGGGGGCGTCGAGGCATATGGAGCCTCGAAATCTCTTGATGCCATTAGCCCCGACTTTGTAAATAGTTTTCGCTGGAAGAATAACAGCGCGTCGGCTGCGCAGGGGTTGCAACCCCTGTATAGGCTCTATTCTGTGCGAGCGTCGACGTAGCTAAGAACGCCCTCGAACGAAAGGAGCCGATTGTGATCGATCATCAGGGATATCGCGCCCTCTCTCTTTCGCTCCTTCGTCCAGCGCCGCCAGTGCCGATGGAAAGGGTTGAAGTTGGCCGTGGGGCGGGAACCCCCCGTTATTTGTTTTGCGCGAGAAGATTATCGCGTTATTACGCGGGAGACGAGTCAAGGGTCGGCTCCGATCGGTTCGTGGGCCACCCCGGTTTTCGAAAGACACGCAAACACTTGGCTTCTCGAATTACATTCCTGAATTGGGGTTGGACGTCTCGTAATCTTCGTGGAAGCTCGTCGAGAACGGACACGTGTCCCGGATCCTCGAGGACAGGGTGAAGAGCGAGTAATTACCACCCTTCTGCTAATTCATGTGACGTAGTCTGACCGATTAGAGAAGAGGATGGTAGAACTGGCTGGCTCCAAAGTGTTCCAATCACCGTCACATTCCGTTCGCGTCTATTTCCATCCCCTTTCCGATTACAGTCCCACCTGGAGGTAACTTCGTTTCCTTCGAACCTAAGATCAGAAACCCGACCGGTTGGCAAGCGTCCTAGTTGCCCGTGCTCGGCGGAGCGTCGCTTTAAATAATCTTAAACGTCATCTCGTTGGTGCACGCAGAAACGAGAAAGAACGGGAGTCGGGGATGTAAAGGAAGAGCAGCAGCGAGGTTGGGACTGATGGGGCGCTGGCTGAAGGTGGAGAAGATGGGCTGGCCGCCTCGAAGGCTCACAGAGAGAAGAGCCGTTGAACAGGGACAATGCTTTCATCATTGCCGCTCTTTCTTTCATTCCCCGTGCCGGAGGTGGACCGCTCTCTTTTGCCCTCTCCTCCCGCGCCCCCTCCCCCTCCTCGAACCCCCTCTTACCCCTTTCTTTTTACGCTTTTTTGCCCGCAAAGGATCCATTGTCGTCGGGTTGTAGGTGGGCACCGTCAGCCGGTAGGTATCAGTGTCTCTGGTGCGGCCCGGGGTTGGGGGATGGATGAGTTTTGTAAAAGTCCCTTCTTCTTTCCCGTCCTTTGCCGCTGTTTCCTCCTACTCCCACCCTCCTTTCGGCGTAGCCCGGGCTGGTCGGTGCGCCGCGCTTTTAAAAGGCAGAAACGGTCCTCTTCGCCGGTCTTTTTGGCCGGGCCGCGCGATTATGTGTGCTTCAGGTAGATGACGCGCACGAGCGACCGGCCGTGGAATGAGCACCGGCCCCCGCAGAAAGTCGTCGAGAGGACAAAGTCGTATCGGTTGAAAGGAAGAGGGTCGCTTTTGATTCTAACTCGTTGTCACAATACCGCCGCTTCCTCTCGTCTGCCCTAGCTGCACCCGCTTCGTTCAAAGTCGAATACGCTGTGTTCTCGATGGCCTTTCCGTGGCGGCGAACGAACAACCTGGGATGGTAGATAGAAGTCGACGAAATACTCTTAACCCTTTGCACTCGAAATGTCGACTCTCTGTCTTTAAAAATTTCCAAGTATAAACCACTGAAATTAGGGAAATCAGAATTTACTTATCGTAACACTCGTTTAACTCAGATGAAGATTTTAAACATGATTGTTTGCATTCGAAAACTTGAAAAATTGCTATCGTTTGATTATCAGCAGTCACCTCTCGAGCGCAAAGGGTTAATAATAGGAAGGGTCTTAAACTCCTGGTGCATTCTCGAAACATAGGCAATATTTAGGAATTGTTTCTGTTAACGTTCCACTAAGAAAAGCTTTATACATCTTTTAAGTCTTTGCAAAGGGTCAATATAATATTCAATATCATTTTGCACCTAAACACTAATTTTTGCAAGTTGTTTCGGTTCTACCGAACCTTAGATGCGTCGATGTACAACGTGGCGCGTTAATCGCAGGGACTCGTTTATCACGCGACACACACAGCCGGGCTGACTTCTCCGTCCCGAACTGACAAATCCTCCGTTTTCATCCGACGTGTTCCCCTAGCCGAATGAAGACGTCTTTCGGTGTATTACCTCGCGATTGTAGGATGATTGTCGTCGCGGAGCCCCGCGGGAGGCCGGCAGATGTTTCGTGGCGACCCAATCATACGACCCCCGAAGCGGTGCGCGACAATCAACCATCAAACAATCTGCCACCCTCCGAGCGGTTGGTTGGTTGCGAGGATGGCGAACCAAAACACAACCCTTCAGCCTTTTCGTGATCCGCCTCAAGTGAGCATATGCCTTCGCGGCTGGAGTGATTATTTTTCACCTTGCGCAACGAGGGTGCGGTTTATTGATTCTTTAATACCGCTCAGTTCAGTAGGAACAGGATTTTAATCAATGGCAAGGGACTCCAAATTATGTTTCGTTGTATCGCTGAATTCTAATCCTGACAATATTAAAACAGGAGAACTTTATTTTTATCTAAAGATTTCTGCCCCATATACATATAGGAAATTCTAGTTTTATTTATTTAGTAGAGTGGATGATAAGGCTCAGGTGTGAATAAAATAAAGTGAAAAGCTTAGAATATTGTTAATATATATTTAAAACAGTTTAATGGTAACAACTTAAACGACTTTTCAACTTAGCAACTACGACGTTCTTACTTCCTTCAGAATCACACTATTTCTGCCCCGCACTTGCATTTTCCCCATCTATATCACTCGTTTCCTTTTTTTTCTAATTGACAACCTTTCTCACTAAAAATTCCTCATTCGCAACGTTTCTTCAAGTGCTCATCCTTCACGCCTTAGAAACACTCTAGTCCAAACATTCTACGTTCAAACGGCTATTACTCAACTCAAGCACTCTTCATATTTTCCTAAACTCGAGTACTATTGAGTTCCTTCATTCTGAAGTATATTTAAAGCCAAAAATTGTTTATCGGTTAAAAAACTTATTTTGATCTGAAACTAAAAAAAGGTTTGTTATACATGTGAATTAACGTTTAATCACCCGCAATGATTTACACCTCTTACATTAACTACGTCAATATAATCGTTAATCGAGGTGAAATATAACCAATACGGTGCTCAAAAATTTCTAGTCGAATCTCCGAAAACTTCAAGCGCCCTTGTAATCACTTTCCAATCTTCCAACGGGGGAAGTTTACGATTCGATTTTCCTCGTTAACCCGCGCCACCTTCCTCCACACCCCCCCGGTTCCAGCAACCGAGTTCCATTTCGCCGTTCCCTGGGACGGCTGCCTAAGCCGGTTCGTAACTCTTCCCTCGCCCGCGGTGGTAACTTTTAATTTCCTTCGAAGAAAGGTGATTCTAATTCCCGAGCGTGCCGCGGCGTATATATATTGCGGAAGTTTTACCGGTCGGACTTCATATTGCTCCGTGGCGGCTGCTGCCGCCGCTGCTGCCCCGGACCCGGCTGACTTAACGCTTGTCTACCTAGTTTAGCGTCATCCCCTGGCGTTATTAAAGACTCCGCCTAGGAGTGTTATTACGCACCGGGGGCAGGTTATTACGATGTTGTCCGTGAACTTTGCGCCGCGGAACGAGAATCCGCGGCGATGACGATAGCCCCGATGATGAATCGTTCGCCTGGCACGCCTCTCTCTTTCCTCTAGTCTCCTTTCCATCTCTCTTTTTCTTTCCTCTCTCCCTTTCCACTCTCTCTCTTTCTGTTATCTCTCTGTTCTCTCTCTTTCCTTTTTCTCTGTTTCCTCTCCCTCTGTTTCCTCTCTCTCTCTTTCCACTCTCTTTCTTTTCTCTCCCTCTTTCCTTTCTTTCTCTTTCCTCTTTCTCTCTCTCTTTCCTCTCTGTCTCTTTCATATTTCTCTTCCTTTCCTTTCTCTCTCTTTTCCCACTCTCCCTCCCTCTCTCTCTCTTTCTCTCTCTTACTCGTCGACTGAGTTTCTTGCTTTAATTCCGTACACCGTAGCAGCTTCCTAACGACGTAACGTCTTCTTATCGTGGCATAGGGAAAGCAGGAAAAAGAAGAGACGCCTCGGCGGTTGTGGTGATTTACAAAATTGCCAGGACGCCGAGGAACCCGAAGGTCCGACTCGATTAACTCTCTCATAACTCTGCCGTCTGACAACTGGATTTACTAATGAGACAGGCTCGAGCTTCTCGCTAACGAGGAAAGGATCCGCGTACTCCGCTTCGAGGCGACTTAACCTTCTCTTTATTGCTTCGCGATCTCAACGGAAACTCGAAGGATGCTTTAACACGCCGTTCATCCGTGGCCTTTCATTCCCAAAAGTCGTTCAACAAAAGTGTGGCTAACTAAGACTCGTTAAGGCAACGTTTTCGTGCCCAAAAAGTTGCACGAGGAGCTTCTGCTTCAATGAACGTTGCGAAGGAAACGGGAGCCTTGGTGTTTCGTGGCTCGTAAAGGACGCCGGGACGGGAACCGCTGGTTAAGGATACGCGTCCCAATGTCTGACACGAGAGAAAGGAAGAAGGTCTCGTGTTATGGCGCTGCTGATGCCCTCGCTACGCCATTCGGAAGCTCGCCTGATGGGCCGTGTAGCCGTTATTGTCTCGAGACAGGACATCTCGTGCCCGATA
Organism: Tetrapedia diversipes; assembly: GCA_033822845.1. Lineage (NCBI taxonomy): Eukaryota > Metazoa > Arthropoda > Insecta > Hymenoptera > Apidae > Tetrapedia > Tetrapedia diversipes. The sequence goes on along the minus strand of JAOPTO010001573.1, from coordinate 247,606 downwards.
ACCAGCTCCTTACAGCGTCGTTGACCACACGTTCGATAACGACGGTCTTGTAACAGGGAAATTGTTAAAAACGAACGACTTCGCGGATTCTATCTCGGATTCTATCGATATCCTCGTTCTTCCACGCGTCCCCTTTCGATTTCACGCTTTTTCACCTGCACATGCGTTCTCTTCGGCTGGATGCGGGGCGTTTCGAGGGCGAGGTCCTCGAGAAAAGATAATCGAGTCTTTATTGGCCTGTATATCACGGGGCTCGGCGATGGCTTCCGTCTCGATGGCGTCTAAGTTAAGCGGATAACAGTATATTTTCGAAGGAGGATCACGCACCTGCGTTCCTCCGTCGCTCCCGAGCATCCCCTTCTAGAGCGCACTCGTTTTCCGTTAGTTAATCTGCGTCTGGGGCTAGGTACGTCGTCGTGCGAGCTTAATTTAAAATGAAATTACTTGGCGGCAGCGGAACAATCGCCGGGGTAAATTGTCTCGGCTCTAACTTCAATGACTTCGTGTACAGTCACGGACGCGTATGTAAGTTTTAGACGAGGAGGGATCATGAAACGTACTTTCATGGCTTGTAAATGTTGTACGCGTAATTCTCTCTTATCGCTAACGAGAAAATGTTCTATTTAATAATCATCGTAAATGAATTTTTTTCATAAATTTTCATCTGAAATTCTTATTTCTCATTCTACACACCCTAGTGGATATTCCACTTTCTTTCGAAACAATCACACCACATACAGTAGGGGATAAAAGTTTAAGACGAGAGGGTGATATATTATAGAACATAGTTTTATGGTCTGTAAGCACCGTCTATACATTCATTTTTATTGTCATTATAGTAGAACACTTTATTGATTAGCACAGAATGCAAATTTTGTTTATCATGATATTCCTCATAAATTAATTAATTTAATTTCTTTGACTCTTTGGTTTTCAACTTTTTTTTTAACATTTAACAATTATTGATTAGCACAGAATGCGAATTTTATTTATACTGTTAATTCTTATTATTTAATTTATTTATTTTCTTCAGTCTCACTCTTCGGTCTTAAACTTTTGCCTGCTACTGCAAATGGCCCCATCATCATTGAGCAGCAGAGAGCGTAAATTTTGTTTCTCATGCTATTCCTTATAAATTAGTTACTTTAATCTCATTGACTTTTTGATCTCAAACTTTTGTCCGCCACTCTACACCAACTCAGTGATCAAAGTATCCAAAAATACTGCCGCATGATTAATATACCTATAGCTTGAACGCAAACGCGCCAGCAACGTTAGGACGCGATCTCGTCACCCCTTCCGCGGCGCGTTCCTTCGCCTTTATTAATTACGCCGCCCCCTCCCCCGACCGCCGCCGGGAGCACGGTAACTGGATTGCATTATATTAAATTTATCATAGTTTTCACCTCCCGCTCGGCATTAGATCCACGAGCCCTCTTACCGGGAAACAATTTACGCTAATTACAAACGCTGCCTAATTATACATCCGACCTATCCTTCCTTCAGCCCGAAATCTCTCACCGCCCCGCCGCCCCTTGTAGGGCTGAAGAGGGGCAGGGAGGGCCCCTCTTCTCGTTACAGGAAGCGCGGAGGGACGCCATTTATAATGAAGGTTCCGTTCCACGCGAGCGTGTACGTGCAACCACGCGCGCACACCTGGGTTTACCTACCCACTTCCGGTTGCTCCTCTCGCGGATGCTGAAATTGCTACGTGCATACGTACACAGCCTCTCGACCCAGTTCCATCGATTCGATTCCCTCAGGCTTTCGAAACCAGTTCCAGTTCAGCGCTCTTATTGGCCCGCGCGGATAAACGAAGTAGCGGCAAGTCGACCCGGGACTCGAACTTTTCGCGGAACTTTTTAATGAATCACCACGGATCAGAATTGGGGGTGGAACGAGGGGGGAAGTGGGACGAGGCGTTATGATTAATGATCGCGCGCTGGTGTTTACCTTGAGGCGAGGGTATATTGTTGTCTGCGAGATAACGGGGTGGTGAACTTGTAGCGGGGAAGGGCTGAACGTTTGGAATATCATTAGAGGGACCCTTTTTTCTTGCTGGATTTTGTAGCCAGGGTTGTTAGGGTTGTTACGATTGTATTATAATCTTCGTATTTCTAATAGGTTCGTGTGATTGCGTCGTGTAACAATTTGCACACGTATTGTACGTAGGTTCTTGGGATTGTGTCGTGGCCATACTTTGTCATCGATAAAGATATTTTTTCTCATAAGAATTCTGCAGGTCATTTTCATCACTGTTGCATTGCTTAGGTGTTTGCAACTTGACTACTATAATCTAGGCAGTGAAATTGCTAATATAATTGCAATTATAAATCGAATAAAATATAAAAGTAGCGGAAGTCTCTAATCTTTGAGTTGTGAAAAATTCATATTAATTCATATTAACTCATGTCAACTCATATTATTATTAATTCATTCATATTAACTCATATTAACTGGTATTATTATTAATTAATTCATATAAACTCATATTATTATTAATTAATTCATATTAACTCATATTATTTTTATTAATTCATATTAACATCCATAAACCGTTAAAAAAGTCACCCGGTTATCGAAAAGTAAGAAATATTCCATTCATCGGTTTCCCAAATCAAACACACCAAGTCCAATTGACGAGCCAACAAGCATCGCGGACACATTCACGAGTTCTCGTAACAACATTGATTATCGACGACTTATTTATGCAAATTAATTCCGTCGCGATATCCCCGAGAATGCGAGAGGCTTCGAGGCGGTTGCGCGGCGTGCAGCCCCCCATGGAAAATACAGCTCGGGTATCTGCGAGCTCCCGCGGGACTTTGCATGCGAATATTTTCAGATTCGGGAATATGCAAAGTCTTCCGAATACCGTCGGGGAGGATCTCGACGGGCGCAGGGGGAAGGGGAAGCGAGCCCGTTTATAATAAAGCGCAATATCCGAGGATTTCCTTAAGTTGCATATTCAATGATTTCCTCGGAGACTTCGGTCGTTCCCGGACCAAGGGGGAAGGAAGGGAGAAAAAAAACATCGGCCCCGGGAACGGCGAAATTGGAATCGTTAAAACCGAATTACGCTTCGACGAACTTTACGCGTTGTTCCCCGCTCGATGGACTTTATTACGAGCAATCCTGACTTAGACGTTGAAATCCATTCCCAAATAATTCTTCCGTCACCGATACGTAACTTATTCGTTCACGGTTAACCGATATTGGGGTTTGATACGTTTAATTGTAAAATTATTTGTTCGTGAGATACTTAAAAGCATTGGGTAAAATTCAGTTCGGAGTAATTAAAAATTTTCATCTTTTGCGTTAAGTGCAATCTTTAAAATTGGAAGTTTCTCGTGGTCAGCAATTTAACTTTTCTCTTTCAGTTCTCTAACGCTTCAGAATACTATTTCAGAATACTATAGAAGCATATTTAATTATATACTTTAATCGTTGTCTAACTTATATCCACCCTTACCGCGAGGGTCTTTGCATTAACCTTTTCTGTACTATGGGCGCATATATGCGTCTGACGAAAGTTGCTCGTAGGAGCTATGGACGCATATATGCTCTTGTCAATTTTTGTTTTCTTCGCCTTATGATTTTTTAAGTAATCACACATTTCGGAATTATCCTTTTAAGTGCTATGGACGCATATATGCGTCTGACGAAAGTTGTTGGTAGAGACCATGAACGAATATATACGTTTATCAATTTTCTCAATCTCCCATATATTCCAACGCGATTGTCACTGTACAACTAACAACCCTCCGTCTCCAGCAATCACAACCACCCTCCACAAGGAACACTTTGGTCGATCGCTTTCATTCCGCATTTAACACATTCCCTGTCGGACATTTTTTTTTAAGACTTTCCGTTCAGGACAGCGTGGGACGTATACGCCCCACGTTCTTCTTATGGTTGACACAAGTATGTTTTTTGTGGTATAATACACAATATTTCACAGTAATTTAAAACCATAAATTTAAAAGAAAGGCATATCTCTTTATAAATTTAAACCAGAAAAACAATCATTTTTAGTTTATTTGACAAAATATTGTTAAAAATATGCCCTTTTTTAAAGGCTTTTTTCCGGCGTGGGAGGAAATTTTAGCATGGGGCGTATACGCTCCACATGGCAGGGAATGTGTTAAAGGGTTAAAAGCTGGCTAAATAGCGCGCCCACGGCCCAGCAATCCGTGTGCATCGTCGTCCACGCACAAGCCTCTTCCCAGAGCGATCAGCGAACGGAATCGACACGGTCGAATCTCGTTCGGAGGCGATTACGCAGAGGCCTAGGCGGGGCAGCGCGTAACGGATCGAGGGGCGAGGCGGAGGGGGGTTGGTCGGTCGCCTGCCGTGGGTGGCACCGGAACTCCAATTCAGCGTGGCCAAGGGGCCCCATGATAAATATTGTTTAGCCTCGTCGGACGTGAGCCCGGTGGCGAGGCGAAGGCCCCGTCGTCGTGGCACCGATGCCACGTTGGACCGGGAGAGTGATGTCCAGGCGCGCGCCTCCCGTCAACGGGGATAGGTCGGCGCGAAGGAGAATGATGATGACATAATGACGTCCCGGTGGGCGAGCAATAGCTGACATCCGCCACCGAATATTCTAAATCACTTGCTCGTCGTCGCCGTCTTCTTCGTCGGGGCCCCGTCGTTCCCGCTGTCGTCGGTGTGTCATGTTCGTGTCCTTGTTCCGCGTCGTTCCTTGTTTACGAGTTCACGACTGTGTCTCGATGGCCAACAGCCGCTGCTGTTGTTGCCGCGTGTCTCGACATCGCCTCGCCCGTCACTCGGACCTGGCCTCTTCCTCGTCGCTCCCGTTTCATCGAGAATTCGTTGGATTGCTTCGAGAATGTTTCGAGGGAGCCGGTTATCCAGACTTAGTTGCGTGCCCTGGAAGGGGATGCTTCGATTGGATGCGAGAGCTAAGTATGTGGTCTACTCTGCGGTTAGGTTCGGGAAAAAGTGTAGTTGAGATGCTTTGAGTTTATGTTGGAATTGTCTTTGAGGTGGTACAGGTAAATTGAGAAGCAGTGAATTTTGTTAGAAATGTATATTTATTTATTTTTTTAGTTATTAGTTCTATCTAAGCGAATTCATATTTCACACTGAAAATCTGTGTTTAACTATGAAATAATTTATATTAAAAGTTTGCTATATCTATTTAAAAATACATTATAATCCCATATCTACAGTAGTGGACGAAATAATAAAAAAAAATTAATTTTATGGTTCGCAAATATCATTTATCTATTCATTTCTACCATCATTATATCATAACACTATTTATTCATTAGCATAGAATACAAATATAATTTACACTGTAATTTCTTATTGATTAATTTATTTATTTTCTTTCACCCTCTGGTCTTAAACTCTTGTCTACTACTGTATATTTAAAAACTGATGTTTTCTGCAAATGTTGCAATCCTCATACGAAATCTCTTACTTTCCATGGAAGAGCGTCGTTAGAAATTCACCCCTCGACACGAATTTTTTCTCCCCCCCCCCCGGCCGATAAAACTTTTCCGTGAAAGTGGGTACCACCCGGTAGGCTTTCGTCGCGCGCGAAAAAGGCAGCCCGTTAGCGGCGATGACGCTGCGTTATTGGTCGAGTCGTTCAAAAGTGCCAATGCGGTTCACGGTGGCAAAGAATAAGGGGTATTACCCCTCGCCCCTGTTTCTTCACTCTCTTATCCGTTCAACTCGCGCTGTGTTGCCGGTGCGAAACGGTGTCGGGGGTGAGCCTCGTGAAAACTTTCTCCCTCGGCTCGTGAGGGGGTTGGCGGCAACCGGGGTCTATGAAAAATGATGACGCGGCGCTTGTAAAAGAAATGAAATCGGGCCCTACCCGGTGCCGAGAGAAAGCTGGGCGAGGGTCGGAAAACCGAACGATCGTCGTGGACGCGGGGATGTGTTGCTTGCGCGGAGGTGGAGTAGAACAAAGAAACAGGGAGCTAATTCGAGGTGGCACGGCAGGCGAAGTAACAGTCGATCAGACTTTGAGAAATGATTCCTGTGCGCGCGAACTCGCTTTGATCCGTTCAATTTTTCTGTTCGTCGATAGATTTGATTTGCGTTATTCCTATCTTAGATTCGAAGGACACGTGTTTTTATTGGGGTTCGTTATGAGTTTGATCTTTGCACCTTTTTATGTGCTTCTTTTAGGAATATGGTGGTCTCCAGTTTTGACGTACGGTGGTTCTTAAAAAATATTCTGCACGTATTTTGTCTCGTCAAATTTATGTTAAGCTGCGTTAGGATAATGTGGTAGCAATCAGTGATAGAAAGTTAGCTGAAATCTTAGTAGTTCGGCATCAGTTATTAAAGATCTCAATTAAGAGACACGAATTATCGGTATTCCATGTTATTAGATTTCCTATTCAATGCATTTAAACCACTATCGTCAATCTTCTCTTCTTTCATTGTATTTCCTATTGTCTTACTTACTATTGTGTTTCTATTCCTTACGACACTCTAACTAAATTAAATAAACTACTTTATTTATAAATCAGATGAAATCTTCATATTTTTACTAATGATCGTTTTCCAATTTTGAAACAAATTCCTGAAGCTGAAGAATGGTTGAGCTTCGCTATCAGGATTTGTGAAATGAATTAGCAGTAATCGTAGAGAAATTCTTCAGCAAACTTGTGCTTTATGATATTTGTGAAACATACAAATACATCTGAACACGCTAAATTTTACTCTAGATAACGGGTTAGCAGTGATCATAGAGAAATTCTTCAACAAACTTGTGCTTTACGATATTTGTCAAACCTACGAATCTATCTAAACGTGCTAAATTTTACTCTTCATAACTGGTTAGCAGTAATCGTAGAGAAATTCTTTAACAAACTTGTGCTTTACGATATTTGTCAAACCTACGAATCTATCTGAACGTGCTAAATTTTACTCTGCATAACTGGTTAGCAGTAATCGTAGAGAAATTCTTTAACAAACTTGTGCTTTACGATATTCGTCAAACCTACGAATCTATCTGAACCGGTCTCAATTTTACTCTTCACAACTGTTTTTCCCTGCAACCCAAAAAATTGCTAATACATCCCCAGACCGTCGTTTAATCGTTCCCCCGATTGAAAATTCGGGTCGCCTCGAGGTGTCCCTCTCCTGCGCGAGGCTTTACATTTCCAGAGCACGTTCGTCGGCCGCGGGGCGTAAAGACTTTAAGGGGCGAGAGCCTATTTCCCGTAAAACGATCACCTAACCGGACGAGCGGACTGTAATCGGCCTTCGTGGACTCGTAAACACCGCTGGCTACAGCCATAATCCAAACCCTTACAGCTGACCAGAAACCACCACTGCGAGGTCGAGTCACCCCTTAATGGGTCAGGTGGCCGACGTTTCGGTTCCCACCGGGGTAGTTCTCCGTGTCCTCTCCGTGACGTCATCGAACTTTATCAACGTGTTCGACTCTTCCTTGCGACGCGTCGTTGCAAAATGCAGCGGAACCGTTTCCACGAGCAGACGTGTCGCGTCCCTTGCGAGACGAAGCAAAAACGTTGAGAGCATACGATCAAAAACGTTCTGTTGTGTTCCCGGTAGCGGGAATGAATGCAACACGCGAGGGATTTTTTAAAGAAGAGTTTTGTACGGAATGATTAATCAGATTTAATACAACTATACGATACGGCTGTTATAGGATAAGTCTGCTTTCTGGATTTCGTTCTAGTCCTTTTAACCCTTTGAGCGCTATGAACGCATATATGGGTTCTGACTCAACCATTCAATCTGGTCTATGAACGCTGTACAATTTTATAAAATAGTGTGCTTTGTCGTAAAAAGTAGGCGGTTAACAGCACACGCTTAACATCACACAACTCAGTGCTCAAAGGATTAAGGATCGGTAAAGTGGAGTAGTATAGGGATGAGATAAGGTGAGGGAAATTTGGAGTTCAAGGAGTACGGGTGACTTAGGAATGAAAATACATAGATAAATTATTGGTACGCGGCAAAATATTTGGAAAGAGATGACTGTTGAGAGGATGACTATTGTAATAAGTAGGCTCCTTTGAGTAGATGCGAGTATGATAGTCAGGGATACAATAAAATGAGTGATGAATGATGAGATAAGATGAGGAAAATTTGAAGTTCAAGGAGTACGAGTGATTTAGGGATCAAAACACATAGATGAATTACTAGTGATCGGCGAAATATTTGGAAAGAGATGACTGTTGAAGATGACTATTTCAATAAGTAGACTTCTTTGAGTAGATGCGAGTATAATAGCCAGGCATACAACAGTTCTCCTCACGACTTGTCGCGCAAACGCACCGCGAATGCAATTTCCTATTCACGTCAGAGCGAGTCTCGATCACTAGGCCTGGTCCCCGTTTTCTCCAAACCTCCAGTCTATGATCGCGTTTAGCATAACAATGAGAGGAACAGAGTAAATGGACCGGGGATGGACGAGAAAAAGGGGGTCGACGTGCCGCGTTTTGACAAATCGGCCCCGTTCCACGTCTTCTACCCTACCTTCTCTTCGACGCTTTGTCGTAATTGGATGAAAAGAGGAACGCAGAGCTATATAATCACGTTTTTATTTATACTACAATGAACAATCTTACTCAATTGTGTTTCGTACTTTACCGACTAACAGAAGAACGTTCTATCTGTGATGCCAGACAGAGGACGGAAGTTCTTAAGAACACCCTATTTCACTGTGAGCACTAATTATTTTTTTATTACAAGAACATCCTTGCCAAAAAATTAGAATAATGAAGAGTCAAGATCTCTCGCGACCCGTGTTGCAGGCTTGCTTTCCATATAGGCTGAATTTCAGCACTTCAAGAGCGAGAAAGAAAGACTTTCATTTGTTTTTTCTCTTGATTTCCCGAAGTCGTCTAATACACTGAGCTCACGTACACGCGTTTCCTACGGTAGTGTACATAATGGAAGGGGGTGTTCTCGAAAACTCCCGTCCTCAGTCTGGTATCACAGCGTTCTAGTCGTTACACCTTCCTAGTAAAACAAAAGCTGTTGAACCCACAAATTCAAATGTCCTGCCGACTGATTGTGTCGTTGCCCCTGCCGTTGATATATCAGTTATTGATTTTGCCAACACGCTTCTTCCCTCTCCTTCCTTCTTCTTTTCTTCATCTCCTGCCGGTATTCCTCGTCTAATTCCCCGGAATGTTTTCGACCGACGTTTCGCTGCGCTCAGCTTGACCCCCGTCCACGCGAGCATTTTCTTTCCCTTTTCTCGCTGCCGCCTGCCGTTCTTCGCGTGTCGAATTTATTCGCGATTCCGTGGACAGATACGCGAGACCGTCTCTTTTCGGTGCCGGGAGACTCTCCCCGTGCGATTTCTCGGAATGCACACGCACGTGGAAACAATCTGCGGATCGCAAAAATTGCCGGCGGGACGGGATTCCCGAGGCGCCTCTTAATTAGGAGATTATTTATGTGTTTACACTTGCACGGAGGAGAATTTCGGGAAAGGAACGTGGCGTCTTGAAAGAGGCATTACGATGAATATAAAAAGGGAATCTGCGGCCTCTTATCAGCGAGGGGGATGGTCAATTACGAGGAGTAAGAGAGGTTCGCGGGAGTATATCCGAGGAAAGTTTTCTGCGACCACGGCCGCGGGGAGGAGGGAGCTTGTCGTCTCCCCTATTTTCATTTCCCGTAGCAATAGTTCATTAAAAAGGTGTTTCAGGGGCAATTCCGTGAGCTATTAGGTAGCCTCTATCACTCCTCCGGGGGCCATTTCTTTCCTCCCTCGCCGCTGCCCTGGCCGCGATCCCCCAAACCCCACTGCGCCCCCCCCCGCCTCCGGGAAACGGGATTCGGCACGGACATTACGATGGCACGGGTCACCCTGTTACAGTAGAAACGAGAAAAAGAAGACGTCATATCGTAACGACGTCTCGCGCGCGGTCTCCGATTCGACGCTCTGGTTTTGTTGGAAAAGGATGGGAAAACAGAAATTCTTGGACATTTTCACATGGTGGAGTAAATTCCAATTTTTTTTCAATATTAGGAAAAATGGAAAAGATTTATCTCTAAAATCATTCCTTTTAGAAGTTTTACAGATTTACTACTGATTTTTACACTTCCAAGGAATCTGTTGTAAAAAGATAAGACTTGTAATAAGGTTTATTAAGATTCTTAGAATAGAGTATATTTAACCCCTTGCCATACCGTTTAACTTGATGAAATCCAGGCCCAACCGGTAGAAAAAAATCAAATATTTCAATCGTTACCCCTTCCATCAAACTATTTATAGTATATTTGGCCCAATCTTCATTCTACGTTTCAAACTCGTGATTTTCACGTTTGACTCAAAGTACGTCAAGGGGTTAAAAGCTCTCATCTATCTAAATCAGTGTATTCCAACCTTTTTTGTGCCATGCCTCACCTTAACCTTTCTAAAATCGTTATGCCCCCCTATGTAACATACATAATTTTTAACATTAAAAAATTGATTTGTTCACTTAAGAAACATAAATGACAGGTTCTAGGAATAAATCACTGTGAAATTGTTAACAAAACACAGTAAATAAAATTTCAAAACATATATAGAGTCCATTTTCGAATTGCCCTCCTGTGGGGCGTGGGCCCCACGTTGGGAAACACCGATCTAAATATTAAAATATCTGTAGTTCAACACTTTTGGTAAAAACTAGTTTCAAGCAATACACCTTTAAAGACCACGCGTATAGTTCGAATTATAGACACAAAAATTTAAAACTCCTCGAGTATCTTTTACTCCGCCAAAACGATCGACTCTCCGTCGTTCCGTTCACAAGGGAAACGCAATCATAGGAAGCTCGAAAGCGAGTCCCAGCCGATCTGAACCGGAGCCGGCTCGAACGAGATGGAAGCGAATTTTCAGAGCGAAATGGGGTTTCCGCGCGCGCCAGGCCGACGCGGGGCGAGGCGGGGAACGAGGAGCGAGAAAGAGAGTAGGTGCCGCGTCCGAGTTGATAAGACCTTCTCGAAGGACGAAGGCGAGGGTGGATGGAACAAGGCCATTTATCACGCGGTGGGACCAGGTGGAGAGAAAGGGAGGCGGGCGAGAGGGAGGGGGAGGATAACGTGAGCGAGGCAGGCGAAGCAATAAAGCCCTGGAGGGACTCGTTCAAAGAATGGGCATAGAAGGTGCGACCCGGGAATGTAGATCGTCGTCGGCCCGCGGATTATTCGTTCAGATATTACTTTATACAAATCGCATGATTTAATCCGTTCCGGATTGAGAAACGGCCGCATTAATTCCTGCCGTTGCTCTCCCGTCCGTCCTCTGATTTCCAGAAATTAAACGTTGCGGTTCAACACCGGGGTCGCGTTTTCAAGAATATTGCAATTTATGTGGCGGCAGTGAAAGGAACTATTCAGAGGGTCGGATAAATTCTTCTCGTCTGCCTTTGGTACAATTCTTATATCTTTTATCGAAGAAAATTTGATATGAAAAGATCTGAATACTCGTCAGTTATTAACTCTCGCATGCCGAACGGATTTTAAGACAGTTTTGATGCTCGAATGTAGAAAATAATTGTATATAAAATTTTCACATGAATTTTATATATATAACCAACTATATGTTAATAATAATATCAACGTAAACGAATGAAAGTTAATTCCATTGTACGATAAATAATATGAAAACATTTGTGGCTGAATCAAAATGGACCCGGCTCCGTCCTACTAGGGTTAATCGTGCTTCATAGTTTGAAACAGCTTAAAACTATAGCAAATGTAATAGTGTAATCTTGTACGTACAGTAGCGGGCAAAAGTTTAAGATTTTTGACAAAGGATCAAAGAAAACAATTTAATTAATTGATAACAACAGTATAATAAAATTTGTATTCTATGCTAACCAATAAATAGTGTTCTACCATAATGACGATAGAAATGAATAGCTAAACAATATTTGCGAATCATAAAATTATGTTTTACATTTTCTTGTCGTTTTAAACATTTATCTTCGAAACAGGCTTCATTCGAACATTAGGTAAGACTTTCCTCCATTTATATGGAGACAGCTAGGTCTTCAAGTAGTCAAGCCTAGAGAAGTGATCAGCAGTTTTCCATCGAATGAAAAGGCACGTATTTTCACCTAATAAACGGTAGTTAATGCTTAGCTTCCAATGACGTCCGCTCTAGTTTATCTAAAAGTCCCCGAAACGTGTCAAGAGCCATCGTAACGAGGCGATTACGCTATGGGTCCTCCTCCTGACTGAAAAGGTCCCGTGGATTTTTGGCTGCACGAGGAAGTCGCCTCGGGGCAATAACGCGTCATCTCCGGAAGGGGGCGTTCGCGTAATTATACGGTAGCTAGTGACTGCCTCCTCTCTCTCTCTCTCATTCTCTCGTTGCGGGCTCTCCTCTCGCCCTTTCGCCTTTCCTAAACCGTAAACTCGTTGGTCCCACCGGCTACCGGTCTTCCCTATAATACGCCCTATCCCTCATAACGTAATAACGGCGCGGGAGAGCAAACGAGTGGCCGTAACTTCCTCCTCAGCCCGCCCTCCCTTCCCCGTCGCCCTGAATTTCGGCAATTACTCAAATTCGCCGGCCATTTTGTGCCGGCCTTTGATGGCGCTGTCGTATACCAACCGAATCTTTTGCAACTGCTCTGCCGGTGACGCGCCGCTGTTCAAGCTGATTTTAGGGGAATACGTGATTTAACGGTTCAATTCGATGGAACTGGCGTCTTTCTTCGAAGACGATCTCACTGGGACTTGTTATGCGTGTTGTGGGAAAACTCAGGTGTATCGATGGCAAGAACATTGTTTACAGTTTTTTAATAAAAATTAAATTAAAAGGTTATTATAAAATAATAATTTATTAAAGGTTAAATCTTAATTCAAATTTTGCTTCCTACGAATTTCAAATTTGAAGTTCATAGTTGCTTTCATATTAATACTTAGTTGACTGAATGAGGAGATTTCACATTTTTTCCTCGACAAAGCACTGCAATTGATTTTATTTGCTTTTGTTATTAGTTGGTCTTGAATTATTGTAGTATTGTACACAGTTCAACAAATACATTTTCTGCTTTCCCAAAGTACAATTTTTAATCAATTCAATACGAGCTCAAGACTTTTTCTCTGGCAGCAACTATTTTAAAGCACGCCTATTTAGTACATTATCAAATTCCTAATGCTACAAATTCTTTTCACCCTGTATGTACTGTACTGTACTTATTTCTAATGTAAATAAATTTGACTATGCCCGTATATTAATTAATAAATTAAATTAACATTAGAACTACCAACGATTACAGTGTACTTATTTGCATGGAGCAGATCAAATTGAAAATTACATGGAAAAATATCGAATACATAGAAAACAAATCTTTATTTATACCTTCTGCAGAAAATCACAGCAAATTTTGGAAACATGATAAAGTGAATTTATAAAGTTGCTATAAATAATCATCAATCCTTCATTTTGACGGCTCTGGTAGCTCTAGTCTTAAATTGCAAGATGCGAACACGTGACTACGCGTACTGCCCTAGAAATTGGCGTTCCGAAATTTTCGTCTCGTTTGAAAAAGGCATCATCGAGGATAAAGAGAATGCAAATTGGACGAGCAAAGGTTCGAACGAATCGTTCTTCTCCGACGACGCGTCTTGCTCGAGAATCACCATGGCTTTTCTTTCGGAGACACTCGGATTCCAAATAGGAGGGCGACGGTAAATTTTCCCGCGAATCAGACGTAGGATTAGACGGGCGAAGAAGCGCGCGCGCGCGGGAAGGGCGGAAAAAAGGAGATCGTCGCGCAGACTAAACAGATGGTATAAATTTTAACTTCGGCCCGAGAGCCGCCGGGCGATGAATCAGACTAATCGTCCGCCTCTTAAACGCACTTTCGCCAGCGTTTCTATTTACGGCTGTACACGGTTGCCAACGGGCCGCTTTTCAATTATTCCCCATTTACACTGAAATTCCGTTTCGACCGACACTTTGTCGATCCGAGTGCAACGGGTGATGTGTGTTCCTAAAGCCAACTAAAATTTGCCGAGTCCCATTTTCACGAGTGAACACCTTTGACGCTTGCAAGTTATCTAATCTCGTAACGGTAGCTTGCACCATGCCTTTCATGACTTTTTAACCCTTACAATTATTACTATAACACAACATCCGACGATCTTACAGTTTTGCGGTGCGACTGAACTTCCGCCATTTCTCCAAATTATGTATTTCTATCAATCTGGGAGAGACCCCCTAAGTGCCACAGCCAAGTTGAGTGCCGGTCACCGGTGACTGTGGCGCCACGATGAATTTTCTATTATACGATACATACACTGTTGAAATATTACTTACCAAAAATAAGTGTAACTACTTTTAGATATTTTTTACTGTATTAATTTCTCCACACCATTGAATTAACGATAGTTAAAATGAAAAATTGATAAATATTGAGATTTCTCCAAATTATGTATTTCTATCAATCTGGGAGAGACCCCCTAAGTGCCACAGCCAAGTTGAGTGCCGGTCACCGGTGACTGTGGCGCCACGATGAATTTTCTATTATACGATACATACACTGTTGAAATATTACTTACCAAAAATAAGTGTAACTACTTTTAGATATTTTTTACTGTATTAATTTCTCCACACCATTGAATTAACGATAGTTAAAATGAAAAATTGATAAATATTGAGATTTGTCCAAATTATGTATTTCTATCAATCTGAGCGCGCCGGTCTCTGGTGACCCCCCTGGCGTCACTACCAAGTTAACACTATTACTGCCAACACTTCACGTATACCTATTCCTACCGCGACATTCCCACGTACGACAGGCTACAAATTTTTCTCAGAAAATAAACATTGAAAAAAAGAAGTGAATATTGAGAAATGTATTATACGTATATTTGAGGAAAAGTCTAAAGTTTAAAGGCGATTCAATTATGTTGTATATATGAAATTCTGATCGAAATTTTAAAAACGGTCATTTGATCGGTCGTGGTAGGAACAGTGTTAAGTGCCAGCTACCGGTGACCGTGGCATTCAACGTGTTAAATAAGAGTTTATTTTATTCAGTAATTTTAAACCCCATTTCCAATTATTGTGTTGCTTGGCCGAAGATAAAGCCAGGCCTGGTGGCGGTCAGGTATCCGGAGCTTCGCCCGACTGGGACGGGCTGGTGGTTCGTTAAATGTGTTCGTTAAACGTGTTCGGCCGCGGGCGACCCCGGGGCCGCGTATTGTTGCAAACTATTTCGAGATCGTGTGATCTCGCGCGCAACAGCTGCGCTATCTATCACCAACCAATGATTCAGTGATCGTGTAACGGCGCCGCTGCCTCCGTTTATAGAGCGTAAACCGAGAAAGGAAGCTGCATAAGGGAACAGTGTGCTCGCGCGCGACAGAGAGAGAGAGAGAGAGAGAAAGTGTGAAACAGAGAGAATGGAGAGGCTCGTGCCAGGCTTGTGATCTTCAAAGTATAGGCAAAGCTTTTATCCCGCGCTCTGCTTCGACTAACCTGTCGCTCTGACACCTCGCAATGGCGACACGTCGCAATGGAGGCCGTATCCGGATCTGATTTCGCGAACCATGCTATTCAGGGGACGTTTCCGCTTTGCTGTGTTGCCTCTTTGAGCTTCGAATTCTGTGATTCGTGTTCCTTCTGGTTAATACGTGGTTAACTATGTATTAGATATGCAGAACGTGATAATCTGATTGTGTACAGTGATATGAGGTTTTCTCAAGTTTTGTATCATCACTATATATGTTACATATGTATTAGGATTATTTCTTACTAAACTTAGTCACCAAATGATAATTTTGCCAATTTTCGAACTCAAAGGGTTAAATAGTCGTATAAGTAAATTTTAGCATATTGCTTAATCAAACCGAATGAAATTCGATATGAGTGAATCTTATTAAATATTTTACACTTGAAAATCTTTGAAGTCAGTATTATTGGACGAATACGAGTCGTCTCTCAAGCGCAAAGGGTTAAATGATTGTACAAAGCGTATGAATTATAGAATTAATAGATTTAATATAAAATTGAAGACAACAAATTTGTTTGAAAGTAATGTATCTACATGTATAATTAAGTAACGTGACGAAATGTGCCAGAAATAATTCAATCGAGATGCAAAGAGCTAACCCCGCCCTTAATTAAAGGTTAAGAGAGAAAGCGTTAGTTGCTCGCGTTACATATAGCACGTTGGCGTTACAGGATTTCGTATGCGAATTTAGAAATTAGGTCTCCCATTGTTTCCTTTGTTGCATTTCACCATTTCTTCCTCGTGTTGCAATCGAGCCGCGTGTATAGATCTCCCGTGGCGCAACCAGGTCCATCATGCGGTCAAGCGTCGCCCATTATTCCGTTCTTTACGACGCTCCCAGCAATCGTAAATGCTTGTCGAACGTGACGCGAAACAGATTACAGTCTCCGTTCTAGAAGCTTTACGGCCGCATCTAGACGTTCTAATCGTTACGAATTTAACCCTTCTTTTTTTCCCCTCGAACCCGAAACTCGTATCTCTCGATACAACGGTGCACCCCTTAGCGACGCGAAAGCGCGAAACTACCCCCCGCGAAGCTTCCCGTCCATTTGCCCCCGAGAACATGCTTCACGCCTCAGCCTACGAAACACGTTCCCGAATCAAAGAGGATACAACGACGCCGCTGTCGCATTTTCCACTTTATTAAGCCCCTCACGATCCACCCCGGGCCACCGGCGCGGCGCTCACCGTTTCCGTTTCCTCCACTCGTCCCCTCCACCCGACGCGAGACCTCACCAGCCGGCCTGTGAAATCTCTCCTCCCGCAAGGGTTGAAATACCGTCGGATCGAGGCGTTTCCTCTTATCGAGTGGAACGAGACTCCGCGCCAGGAAAGAAAATGTAAATCAGACCTTGGGGCTAGGGAGAAGGATGGCGTACGCGCCGCCACCCCCGCGAAAAGGAGAGACGCCTCGAAGTGGTGAGGGAAGACGAGAGAAGAGGTGTCGATCGGTTGGACGAGATGGTGTGTACGTGTGTATGTATTTGTTTGTGTGTGTGTGCGTGCGTGCAGAGGCGTTTCATTCGCTCGCGTCTAGTCTGTTTCGCGATGGTCGTCGTGTTGGTGAGGGAACGTCGGTCCGTCGATGCAAATGCAACTCTCGTCGGGGGTTGGTTGTTTCGTCGCCCGGTGATATATCGCCCCTCTTGCGCGCGAACCTCTCTCTTTCCCGCCCGTTTCGACGTCTTCGTCTCGCAGGCGGGAGGACGAGGCGAGGCCGACGTATTTTCGAGCCCCGGGGGCCGACGCTGCCGGCTCGCACGCTCTTTCTCTCTTTTCCTCTTTCAGCTCTCCGGACTCGTCTATTTTTTTCCTCGCCTTTTTTCCCGTTTTCTCTGTCTCCCGTCCCTCTTCCTTCTCCCTGTTCCTCTTTTTTCCCCGCTCGTACGTCCCTCGCTCGGGGAGAGCGAGCAGGCTTTAGGCGGAGCCGGACCAGCGTCGCTTCTGTATTAGTTTTTACGAGGATAATACACAACGCTTAAAGGGATAAGGGATTAAACCAGGGCCGGCCAGCTGACCACCAATCCCTTTCGCGCGAGCGTATTTCGCGACGAACTCCTCCTCGCTGCTTGGACACCCTCTGCTGCTGGGAACGCATCTGCGAATTTCAACCGGATATTTTTGCGCGAAGCTAAGGAATCGTAGAATCGTATCGCGTTTTGGGAGGGAAATCCGGCGAATATATGCATCGAATATACCATTTATTTTTGCAGGGCCACATTTAAGGTTTCTCGCTGCAATTCGTTTCGCAAGAAATATAAAGCTTCTAGTTCAGAGATAGTGATTCGGACGATTCGGATAATATAATATCACTCTCACCCCTCACGAGCACGTGTACCGCGTACCCTAAAAAACAACCCCACGAGTTACAAGAAGAACAGCCCCGGCCACAGTCGTACGACGTATACCTAGCTGAAACATCGTCGCCGAATTTTCGACAAAACGGGGACAAGGTTTTCTGTCAGAAACATCCCACGGGTTCCCTGCACGCGAGCCTCCGAGAACCTAGCCGCACGCACGAGAGAGAGAGACACTGTAATACGGTGGTTCACTTGTCACGTGTTCTGTTATTTATGGATGTACAGTAGCGGACAAAAGTTTAAGGCGAGAGGACAATGTGAAACACAATTTTATGATTCGCAAATATTGTCGCAAAATTTTTCATTTTTATTGTCATTGTGGTAGAACCCTATTTACTAATTAGCATAGAATACAAATTTTTTATTTTTGTTTTATTCATTTACGGGCAAATTCCCATTATAAGATGAACATAAAAAACAGTGAAGAGTGAACAAAGTAACGGCGAACACATAATAGGGAGATTGAAGTATTAAAAGATATATATAACATATAAGCATAGTAAAATTAAAATTAAGAGTATAAACATCTGTATACTTGCGATCTGAATACATTTATGTTAATTGAAAAAAAGTCAATTAATGTACCAATATTATTCGCATATGTACAAATGCGAAAAAAGGGATCACAGTCCATTTTGTTTAACAGTAAATTAATTTATTTATTTTCGTCGAGTCTATGATCTTAAACTTTTGTCCGATACTGTAACGCGCACCCCCACGTACCCCTTACTCCGTGGCTGCTTTTTACTTGCGCCTCGAGGTCGCGAGCTACACCCCCGGAAACGCTATAGGATGAGGAGTCGCGCTGATATCCGGTGGACCCAGGCGACAAAAAGTGGTGGTGGCGGTTGGCGAAGGGTGCAAGGGGTGGGCGTCGAAAAGAGGGAACAGGAACGGATCCAAAGTTCTCTCGTTATTTATGACGCTTTCTCTCGGACCTGGTGTGTGGCTTTCGTAAAAGCGCGATCACCCTCTTTTCGTTGGATCCTCCGTTGTTTCCGCGCAGAGTGACCATCGGTCTTGGACGAATTTCTGGCGAAAGTTTCGCGGAGAGACACTCTGTGCATGGGGTGTTTTATTCCTTGATGTATCGTTGAATTCAGCGTATTTTTGGTATTCTAAATTTTACTGTGATATTCTGGTTGAGGTTTGGTAATATTTTAGTGATAGGTGAAAGGATTTAAAGTTAGGTAAAGAGAGTCGAGTAATTCTATTTCTAACGTGGGACACAATTCTAAAATTGTTCCGAAGCATCGATAAAACTTGTATGTCTACGATTTCTAGACAAACATCGTTGTATGAGTTCGAATCGTATGAGTTTCGTGAATTAAACGTTTCCCCCTTTACAGATTCGCTGGTATCACGATCAGAAAGTTGTAGCAACTTTGATCGTCTCTAAACAGCTGCTGTCATCTCATAGATTTTTTGAAAATTTCGGAAATTTACCTGAGCTACCGTTATTCCAAGCATACATTAACCATTATCTTTCTTGCCTATGTTAACACCTCACCAACCGGGAATATATTAACATTTAGTTAACCACATCTAAGAGAATACTGTCGTTTGAATATATTTGAAGGCACTTAACCAATCGAACGGTGAGATCTCCCATTTTTTCCTCGACACCGCGCTGCCGTTGATTCTATTTACTTTTCTTATTAGTCAGTCTTGGACCAGTGTTGAATTGATTAAAAATTGTGCATTTGATGAACCGTGAACAATACTAGCTGAAGACTAACAAATAACAAAAGTAAATAAAATCAATGGCAGCGCCTTTGTTGTAGAAAAAAATAGGAGATCTCCCCATTCAGAAACTAATAATTCGAAAACATAAAATCATGAAATCCGTTATTCACTTATCATAGATACATAAAAATCTACAATATTTGTTATTACAATTGTAACTCTCTCAAATTCTAATACATTTCTGGCAACCAGCATGTTTAAAAGATTCTAAGACCGTATTGTCAGTTCCTCCACATTCTTTCCAAAATTACTCTAACTTTACCAAACAAATCAATCAGCCACCAATCAACCTTTAAACCCCCTTCATCTTTCGTTACAAATGTTCGAAATTTGGCAGCTGTACGGCGACTTCTGTAACCAACCGCAGGCACACGCTCTGCTATCCGCTGGAAGCCTCGCTCCAGGTGAACCGGCAGGTACCTGCGCGTGCCACGTATTTCGGTTATCACGCGAGAGACCGATGCACACGAACAGAACAACGGGAGAGAGCTCGGTTATGCGCAGCACGCGCGCCAGCTATGCCGTGAAATAATATATGCGGTCGCTAATACATAGACGTTAGCCAGAGGTACAGGGGTGCGGAGGTGGTGGTGGTGGTGGTGGTGGCGTCGGTATCGTTCTATGCGCCCTGTCTCCGCGCTGAGTGCATACTGCAATATTTACCCCCTCGAACCCCGAAACACGCTTTCGAACCGCGAGCGGTAAAATAGCGGGCAAAATTGTCAGATTCCTTGACGTCCCTGCGCGCCGCCGCCCGGAAATAATTTAGCTGGGATCCGGGAGCGTTCCCCGGAATTGATTCGTGGTCGCTGTTGTTGTAGATCTGCTCCATTCTCGATGCGACGTTTTACCGTTTATAAAGTTTGCGTCTATTTTGTTTAAGGTAGCAGGAAAATGTGAAAATGTGAAAATCGGTATTTTGGCGTTGTTAAGGGTTGCTCAGGGGATTTTTTCGAAGGTAGGGTAGAGCTACAGATTTTGGAAGATTTGATTGTTAATCGTTAGAGTACATAGGGTGAATGGTACACTTTGGAGGGTTGCAGCGGACAGGTTACTTTAACGTCCAATATATTTTATTAATATAGACACACTTTTCACGTGGTTTAGAAAAGCCGAACTGAAAACACCATGACTCATACTCCATATATTATAATTATGTTGCGATTATATATAAAATTGGCAACGTAGATTTTGCTAATATTTAATAGTAGAAGGTACTGAAATTTTCGGTTTTTAGGGGTTGCTAAATGGGATACTTGAAATTTGAGATATTTAGGGGACGCTAAGAAATTTTCAGAAATTTTGAAGAAAGGGAATATCCGATTGAAAATACAAGATTTCAGTTCTCTTAGGAAATGCTAAAATACAACAAATTTTTTGTACTTCTTTAGTAAGGTATTGAAAAATCTAGTTTCTAAAAATTAAAAACACGGTGTCACTTGTTTCCTCACGTTACAACTGTTCCTGTATCCTCGAATAAAATCAACATCAAACATATCGATCTCTCTCTTTCGTCGACTAATTCGCAATCAACTAAGTACGGTTATTCGCGGAACACAAGGCGGACTGACCCGCAGTCAGGAACAATGAGGAAGGAATTCGTACGGAGAAATCTGCGCCGGACGGGTGATTAGTCTCGTCAGTTCGTTTGCGGCTGATCGTCGCCTCGATAAAGCGCGGACTTGTGGTACAAGCACACGATGCAAAACGCTGCACTTCCACGGTGCACGCGCGCGCGGGTCCCCGATGTAAGACAATGCTGCGATTATCTATTCGCCCGCCTTGTAAGGGAGAGCGTACCACGTTGGAGAGTATCCGCGGCTTGTAGACACGGTTACGGCCACCTAAGACATTATACTAACATGCAGAGTAGGGTTAAGCGACCCGGCTCGGATGTTGTCCCGACCTGACTTCGCGCTGGCGTGTACGGACGACGGAAAAATGACGGGGGGGTGAATGTTGTTTGTGAAATGAAAAATGTGAAATTCTGTATGGGTGATTAATCTTCTTTACCTCATGTTAATACGATAAGTTTAATAACTTTCTAATGGAGGTTACAATTTTATTCTTGTTCCTTATATTAAGAATTGTTTTGCATGGGATTGAAATTGTGAAGTCTTAATAAACTATAAAGCTACTTAGTGAAAATAGAGAGTTTGCCAAACAAACATTAGAATATTTCATCCGTTCATCCTTGTTCTGTAGCTTTACTCGCCAAGCATTTCAAAAATTTTCAATTTGAAGCAGAAGTCAAGTCATGGCTTCTACCCTTTCTCTGATCAGCTATTTATGATTATGAGATTACGATTCTATCCTTACTCCCCAAATTAAGAATTTTTTTGCATGGGACTGGAGATCCTGCAGTCTTAATAAACTATAAAGTTACTTAACGAAAATAGAAAGTTTGCCAAACAAAAATTGGAATTTTCACCCCTCCATTCTTCTTCGGTAGCTTTAATCACCAAGCATTTCAAAAATTTCCGATCAGAAACAAAAGTAAAGTTATGCCTCCTACTCTTTCTTTGGTCAGCTGTTTAAGAATAAATTTTCGAAGCTGTGGAGTACACTATTTGAGCTAGTCGATTTCAGAGTCCACGACAATCCACAGGAAGCGGACACCGCGTTGCTCGCGGTACCGGATCTCGGGTCGGAACGACTCGGTGAAATCGCGCGCGAATTACGTCGCGAGGGTGGCCGAGAATCGGAGGGAAGACGGAAATAGAAAGACACCACCGCAAACTCCCAGCCCCGGCCTTCACTTTCGCGGATTTCTTTGTCGGCCTTTTGTCAGCCCGTGAATTAGATCGCGTAATCCCGTTTGTATACGAAATGACACCGTCGCTCTTCGTACGGCCCTCTGACATTTAGGCAGCGAGCTAGTCCGGGCCATTGTCAGCCTGTAATTGACTCCGATTGGAAGATTGGATTTGGATCGTCGTCGCAACTGCCGCGTGGGGTGGAGAGAGAGTGAGAGAGAGAGAGAGAAGAATAGTGAGGGAGTGAGAGAGAGAGAGAGGGGGCAGAGAGAGAGGGTGGCAGAGAGAGAGGAATAGAGAAAGAGGGGGAGAGGGGAGAGAGAGGATGAGAGAGTGAGAGAGGGGGGAGGGGAGAGATAGTGAGAGAGAGAGGGTGACAGAGAAATAGGGGGAAAAGAGAGGGTGGCAGAGAGAGAGAAGGAGAGAAATAGGGAGGGCAGGAGGGAGAGGGGGAGGGAGGGAGAGAGTAAGGGAGAGAGGAAGCGCGGGCCCGCGTTTCAACGACGAATTCGTTTCCACGCTGCCAGACACTTCGTTAAGTTCAATTATCCGAGGAGGGGTTATCGATATGACTGGCGTCGCGATGGCACTGTGATGGGGAGGAGGAAACGTAGAGGGGTGCAGAAATTCCGCCGTCGAATCCGAACTTCGCCTCGCTTATCCATGAAAAGTTTCGTCATCCCTCCGATTTCCTTCGGCGATCCGTGGAACTTTTAATTAGCTGCTTCCGGGACACATCGACACCATCCTGCGACTATCTAGACGATTCGAGCTCAGCTCAGAGTAGTGCTTAAAACGCAACCTTCGCACGACCTGGAGTATTTGTTATAGGTTACGAATGATAAAAGGACAGTGATGCGATTTTCTGTGACTTCTTTTTAATGGTACTTTTTCGTTCATTGACACTAGAGTATAGCTGTTGGAGACAAAGAAATTATATTGAAAACTGTACTGAGAAAAGTACCTAATATAAGGGAAACAAATTTTGGTAAAGATCATAGTAAATTTCGAAGTGTGCAGGCACCACGATAAGTTTACCACGTTTCTATGGAAAATTATAAATTGGGTCATTTTAACCCCCATGGTAGTTTCAGTCTTAAAAAGTATTCTGATTGAAGAATAATAATAATTTACAGCGGTGAGACTGCTTTACTGTGCTTCTACGCTCTTATTAGCGTTTTACGTAACAAAGATACAGGTAACAGCAATACCTGTGAAAGCTTGGAACTAGGATCGGTCCGAAACGAGAAATATCGATCACAAGCTTTTTTTCACCCGCCTGTATAATTTCCACCAGCCATAAAACTCTGTTTACAAGAACATAATCACCTTCGCAACGTTCAACGCTCCAACCAACGCTCCACGAAACGAACACACCACGCTTTTTACCTCGGCTCACGTTTTCTCTGCCCACCGAAACGAGACCGTCGAGATCGATACCACCTCCGGCCGGCTGGAAACGCGGCCGACTTCCTGTACACGGAACGTTTTCGTTCCTCGTTAAGTATTCACGATCGGTCTCTTGCGTAATTTAGAATCCCGCGCGAGCGAGCGAGTCGACCGATCGCGGATACCGGCACGCAATTAGACAGTTTCGCGGAAAGCAACGCGCAACTCTGCAACCGATCCGAACGAAACCGTTTGAGATTCTGAATTTGCTCGCGATCGCGTTTGTTTGAACACTTAGTCAACCGAACGGGTAGGTCTCTCATTTTTTCCTCGACAAATCGCTGTCGTTGGTACTATTCACTTTTGTTACTGTTGAGGCAAAAGAAATATTTATTTCTACCTGAAATTCGGGAATAATGGATTCCATCTCCTCGACTATTTTGTTTAGTCTTCTTAGGGTTTGAAGACGCGGCAGCTAGATATAAATGTTCGCATTGTCGTTACATTTTTCAGTGTTTTCCAGTTCCTATTGTGCGTTCGTCGTATAGACACCATCGATACTTTTCAATAAATATGCAGTCATTTTTAACACGAGTTTTTTATTTTTCTACATAACCCCTCAACAGTTATTAGTTAGTCTTAAACCAGTATTGAATTGATTAAAATTTGTACTTTGAAAAAGCAGAAAATGTATTTGATGAATCATGAACGACACTAGTTTAAGACAAAATAATAACAAAATTAGATAGAATCAATGGCAGCGCTTTCTTAAAAAAAAATAAGATGGTAGATCATCTCCCCATTTAGTTGGCTAAGTGTTAAGATCGTAAAACTACCTTTCGTTAACCCATGGACGGCAAATCGTCTAGCAACGATTATGGACTCAGTTGTAACCCATACCAAAGTTTCTCTGCTGCATTCTGAACAATTCAAGCTCTTCAATTATCATGGATCATCGAGGCATACGAGCTGCGGTTTACGAATTCGCAACGCGGTTTCAGTTGTGCGGTTGCAACCCTCCGCCATTCTTGGGAGGTTGCAATTTTTGGTGATATCATTCCAATTTTGTGGTCTGCCAACAGTTTAAAAATCCTACGGTATAATCTGTTAGAGGTGTGCCAACGAATCCATAGTTTAATAATCCATTGACTGCCACGTAACTTTAGCACGTCTTGTCGTGGGTGCCAAGATTTTATTTAAAAAAAAACACATTAACACATATATATATAATTATTATGTTATAATGTAATCGTTTAAGTTATAATTTTTCTAACAAAAATTGCTAATTAATATGTTCTCTACACTATATATATATATATATATTTTTTTTTTTTCATTAATCCTTTATAATAATTCCTAACTCAAATGGTCATTTGTAGCCAATCTAAACTTGCAGCACACCCTACGAGATATCTCGTAGTTGGCAGTCAATGGGTTAAACCTTGTGCACAATAGAAAACAGCTTTTCGATATTCCAGAATAATTGCCGTTCCAAACAGCAAGCTTCCATTCGTTTCCCCGGAAATTTCTAAATCTTCCCTCCCTCGCGTTCATTCCCAGCTATCCCGGTTTCCATTTAACGAAACCGATTAACTCGTTACTCCCGACCAGCCATTAACGGGAACTCTTTTCATCGGTCGCGGTCTCCACCGGTAACGACCGTCCCAGCGATTTTTCCCGTGCACGCTGGTCGGCGACGGTCGCCTGGTGCCCCCTGAGTCGCCATTAAATCACGCAAAAACGAACGCCATTAGAGGAACGACCGGCTAAAGAGAGTTCAGATAAGAAAGTAATTAAAGCTGCCGCTTGGGGGCAGTGTCTTTAGCCGGCACCGCGCGGCCCGTTTCATAGCGCATTGTCCGCCATCGACGGTTCTTTTTCGCCTCCGCTAATCGACCCGATCGACTCGCCATTAGCGTTTTCTTTCGCGACCAGCGGACTCGATTATGCACGCTGGCCTCTGCGCGAAACTGTTCGCGGTATAATTAGCGTTCCGCGTATAAACACGAACAATATCGAAACTGGCCGAAAGGGTTCTCTCTTTTGCGATCTTTTCTTGATGCGCGCGCGCGCGCTCGATCGCTCGATCGCTTTTGCGGCTGCGATCCATGCAGCGGATTCCGCTCCGTCATTCAGCGATGACGATGCTGTTTGGCCAGTCACGATGGACTGGGAGCCGGGGAAGATAATACTGTGACCCAGTGACCGAATCACTCGAGAGATTACAATTAATTTTTCATCGATTGCTTTTGTTGCAATTAGGGTTAACCGCTGTCAACTGTTGTCGGTGGTTTGCAGAAATGTTTGACGAGCAATTGTTCTAGCGGGAATTCTTAATCCCTAAGTTGCTGTGGGCATCTATAGACAGTTATAAATTTTGCATTTTTGACACTGAGGCTGAGGACGCCTAAAGGCGCTCGACGTAGTTTGGCTTTATAGTTGCTTCACTTATGCATCGATTCTATTTTATTTAGAATATTCAAGATGCTCCCTGCTTTCTCTTTTTAATCTTGCACATAACTGTGTTCAGATAAGCTAAATTAAATAATACTTTTCGAACGTATGAATTTCCATTTTATTTGTATGCCAAAAAATTAATATTTTATATTCTATTTTATGGCATACATGATTTACAATCTAGCGATTACATCCACCCTGTAAATAGCGGCACGGTATAATCCAGCATATAAATATTACAAAAATCGTCGAAACCCTTGAGACCCCAAGGATACAACGACACCGCATCCCTCCACGTCATCCGATTAATACGTCTCGGGGCCAAGTGGCGTGGCGCAGGCCAGAGGTAGAACGGGTCTTCGATTCCGGCCGGCGATAGGCGTTCCTTTCGGTTTCTTGCGGGGCCCGGTGCATTTTTATTGGGCTCGTGGATCGCCTATGAGATCGGGTCGAGCAAAAAGGAAGCGGCCGCAGCGCCGCGTCAGTGGCCCCGTGGTGAATCAAGTTGTGTGTGTCGGCCGTGCGGCAGGGGGTCGGTGGCCGACAGTATCGCGGCCGAAGCATCGCTTCCATAACGCGCGCCTGAGGGCCACGTTGTGCCCTCCTCCTCTCTTCGTGGCCCGCCGACGCGAGCAACGCCGCGACTCCCCGGCACCGCGACTGCAGGACCAACCTCGAGCAAACGGCTGGACCGTCATCAATAACCATTAGGGTGGGCGCGTGCAATTAGAAGAAGCACGCGCGACCGTGCGCCGTGGAAATAATCGCGGTCACCGTGAAGAAGAGGATTCGAGCCAATCCGTTCGGCTGAAATAGGGGGAGTCGCGCGATCGGCGTCGACGTATTAACCCTTTGCACTCCAGTGGTGCACTGTTAATCGTCTAGTGATACTAACTTGACAAATTCTCAAATTCAAAATATTTACTAAGATTCACCTATATTAACTCTTTACACTCGAGAGGTGCACTGTTAGTCGTATAGTGATACTAACTTGACAAATTCTCAAATTCAAAATATTTACTAAGATTCACCTATATTAACCCTTTGCACTCGAGAGGTGATTATTAGTCGTCTAATGATACTACTTTGACAAATTTTCAAATTCGAAATATTTACCAAAATTCCCTTATATTAACCCTTTACACTCGAGAGGTGATTATTAGTCGTCTAGTGATACTAACTTCAAAAATTTACAATTTCGAAATATTTACTAAGATTCATCTTTATTAACCCTCTACACTCCAGAGGTGCACTGTTAGTCGTCTAATGATACTAACTTGACAAATTTTCAAATTCGAAATATTTACTAAAATTCCCTTATATTAATCCTTTACACTCGAGAGGTGATTATTAGTTGTCTAGTGATACTAACTCGACAAATTCTCAAATTCAAAATATTTACTAAGATTCACCTATATTAACCCGTTGCACTCGAGAGGTGATTATTAGTCGTCTAATGATACTACCTTGACAAACTTTCAAATTCTAAATATTTACTAAGATTCCCTTATATTAACCCTTTACACTCGAGAAGTGATTATTAATCGTCTAGTGATACTAACTTCGAAAATTTACAAATTCGAAATATTGACTAAGATTTGCCTGTATTAAACGTCATTTAGTTTAGTTACGTGATATACTGTCAGTCGCCACATGATAGTTCCACAAATTTTCAGACTTTACTTAGTTCATTTATTAGGTTAAATAGTCATGTGTGTAAATTTTAGAATACTATTTAATTAACCTAAATGACGTTTAATATAGGCGAATATTAGTAGTAAGTGTTTTGCGTTTGAAAATTTTTGAAGTCAGTATCATCAGACGACTAACAGTCGCCTCCCGAGTGCAAAGGGTTAATAAAATCGAAGCAAGGAAGAGGACGGTTGTCTCCAACCTCGTGGCCAATTCCCGCCACTCTGTTACTACCCCCGGGCATTTATCTTGCCGTAGGTGCACTCGGCCAAGCGGTGCCGGGTCTCAAATGAAAATTTATGAACCGCGGATTGCCGCGGAATGGAAGCGAAGAGACGAGGCTGCGCGACGCCGCCGTTCGGAATTAAGTCGCCTTCCTTCCGGGATGAGTTATGGACACCTCCAACCGGCACGGCCGGCGATCAGCCTGATCCTCTGCTACGATAAACTAGACCTCGTGTTCGATTTTGCTATAGCCGTCGGGTATCGACTCGCGTTAGGTTGTTGATTAGGTGGGGACGCGTTTTAACGAGGCAGAAAGTATGGATGCTCGTAAAGAATTGTATTTGTTTGGGGGCGTTCCCAAATAGTTAATTAGGAATGGTTTAACTTATCCAGGTTTCCTACTTGATTACACAAACACCGATATCTATAACAAATGGTAACGTCTCTCTGGTTCTCCAACGATAAACTCGCTTAACCCTTTCGCTTCGGCTGTCCAGTCTATCGAAATACCGTCACTGATCGGAAGCGCGCGACAGAAATATGCACAGTGCGCATGGTTTTTGTATATTCGTTTTTCTAAGTCTTAAATATCAACTGTGTTTAATAAAACGATTGTTATTCTAATATAACAAGTATAGTTTACGTTCTTAATATGAAAAGACCTATATAAAATTAAATTAGTTAATACTATAATACTAGTTAATACATTTTTCAAAGTTTTAAATAACAGCTGTGCTGAATGAAAGAATCATTGCTCTAATCTAACAAGTATATTTACAATTTTAAATATTGAAAAACTTATAAAATTATTAAAATACAAAGTACATTTGGATGCCGTCTATAAGCGGCGCTCGAAGCGAAAGGGTTAATCATCGACGAGTGGTACACGAGTACACTATGCATCACCTGTTCCCCAAAAAAACAAGTCTTCCAGCGATTTAAGTACTATCACCGTTAGTACGGCGTTTGCACTTCGGATCACAGCGTCAGGTGAACTTTTTGGTAGGACGAACCCGGGGAGAGCCGCGGCGAACATCGTTAATAAAGAATACGCGCATACCATCGGCGTCCGCAGCATCTTGTTATTCGAGATTAATAACAAGAGAGTCAGCGGAGCGGAGAAGCGTCTCCCCCTTCCCCACCCCTTATCCCTGCCCCTCGCCATGGTAGATTCGAATCATTATAATGATCCAGCTCGCTACCGGTTAAAACTTAAAACATTCCTCCGACGCGAGGGCGAAGTAGAAAGAAAAGGAAGAGGGTGGTCGGTGAAAGGAGCAGAGGGGGGAGAGGGACGTGCACGTTGTTTCTGATGCTTTTGTTTCGCTGGCTGCCGGTCATTTGGTACTTCTAATCACGTGCCTCTCCGTCGGGGTTATAAATGACCCTTTGCTTTCGTCTCGTGCTCCATCTTGCGTCCCCTCGCGCTGCCCTGTTTTTTCGCCGCGAACCTCTCGATTCGTACCGCGCCGCGCTCTGTCCCGGCCCGCTGATTATTGAGAGGTACCTTGGCCGTTCGTTTTGTTGGACTCCATGGTTTTGCCGTTCGGAATATGTATCCGTTGGATCTTTGGTAAGAAAAAGGACGGTGAACGTCAGGGGTTGAAATGTTGGGTTTCGGGCAGTTAGCGATGATATACGTCGATACGGTTCGGTCGCCAAAAGGTTTCTCCTCCATCGTGGCCCTAAGTCTGTAGATGGATACGATTAGAAATTTCACGACAATGTATCTTCTCACAATTCAAAGGTGCGGTCTCCAATTCAAATTTTAGATCGGGGCAATACTTAGGGATAAGTGAAACTTTCGTGATCGTCGAAACGAATCTTTTCGAACGGTTCTAGTATGTGAATGGGACATGAAGTTTAGAAATGACTTTGTGTCATATAGTATTTGATAGTATTTTACTCGGGAAAATATGCGTTGTTAGCCTATTCCAAAATTTCAAGCATAGCTGCAAGCGACACGGGTAGTGATCACGTGAAGTGATCACAATTTGTCTCTGCTACCCGTTTTCCTTCGACGTACCATAATTTTAGCGTGTTTAGGTTTGGTGTTTCCTCAATGTGAATGAACATGTTGTTTACCATGACGACTATAATTGTTACTAAAGATATTTGGAAAACCTCAATAGTGGGAGCTATTACTTTTGGAATATTTAGGCACAGAGGTTGTTGAGCAACTCAAAACTTAATGCAATGGAATCAGGTATAGCAATTGCAATGTTATGGCTTGGTCCTACAATCTCATTCTATCCCAAAGAGTCGCCATGATCTAGCGAAGATCATCGTCCATCCACACCATAACAGTGTGCCCTTGCGTACATCAGAACCGAGCACACGCGTTGATCCACGCATATGGCGGACGAGGAGGTGCACGGGTCACATTCCACGTCGCATTATTTCCTCGCTCGCAGCGTAGACCAACAAAAGGCAGCTTCTTTGAAAGGGAACCACCCACCCCCTATATTCCTCGACGCAGGCTGGTTCAACGTCTTTCCTCCGCGTTCCCCGTTTCTTCTGCTCCTCGTGCCCGGCCGAGCCCTCATTAATAGTATTCACCAGAGGAGATTCCAGCTTGATCGCGTTGTGCGTTGGGATACGAGACGATATCCTCCACCGGCCACCCCGTTCCCATATCCCTGGTCGCTAGCACGTTTAAAGTTTCTAACGAACTTCGGATGATACATGAGTTTGCCGGATTAGGCCTCGGGACACACGCTCCTTGGGATCTCCGTACGCGTGCTCTTCGTCATCGGGACTTCGACGTTGGTTGGTGTATTTTCAGCTTTCCTGTTCTCTTTGTTCAACTCGTACTCCTTTGTCGAACTGTTTTTTGTACTGCTAGAACGCTTCAATGAGCAATTGAAGTCAGATTTTCACAGATCTAAGTTTTCGAGGGGTTAAATGACGCGCTACGTTTCGATGCGGTGAAAGCATGTAATTTTTCCAAACTGCGGAATTATCTTCAAACTATGCACAACCTGTTATGTTTTCACCTTTCTCCGAAAACATTCTCTACTCTAAAGCACATAACAACTATGTACCGGTCCAAAAGGATCCTAAGAACGAGCATGTGCGTCCAATCAAACGTTGACCCGAGAACGTAGAAAACATCCCCGCCTCCCAGCTCAGCGCGATCACCCACCACCACCTCCTCCGGGTCCGATGCTCTCGAGAAGGTGCACTCGGACTCGTTGCAGCGTGTACGGAGGTACACCCACACCGTGGCCTGGCGGGAAGCGACGGGGGGTCGCGTGATTTGTGGCTGCCCCGAGAAGTCACACAGCGGCTGATATATTTTACGGGCGGTCGTCCTCCACCTCCACTTCTTCGCCTCCTTCTCAGCCACCATCAGCACCGGGCATATTTCCCCCCTCTGCTCCCCCTTCAGCCCCGTTCCCCATGATACCACGGGTTCGGTGCATCATCGTGGCCCGCGAGGGGCCAGCAGCCGACATTGTGCCACATACACGACCGGTCAGCCGCCTTTACACGCGGCTACATCGTATTTACATGAGAAAGGAGTCGCCTCCTCCTTTTCCACCCCGTTTCGACCCGCCGCCGCTCCCTCCCGCCCCCGCGCGATCCTTGACGAGGCGCCCCTCGAAGCTCCCTCCAGTGTAAACACGGTTCATCATTATCGCCGGGGGAGCCTATATTTCAAAGGGCACGGCGCTCGCCTCTTTACGCTTGTCCCCCGTCACTTTGGACACAGCCATCCTCCTCAACCCTCCCGGCCCCCCTCTTCTTTCTCCTACGTGCTCCGATGGTATTTGTAGGCGGTTACGATGGGAATGCTTAGAAGTTGTGTCGCGTCTAATTTCTCAGTTCAATTTGTCTTCCCTTTGTTGGAATCGAGGCGATCGAGGTTAGGGATGAAGGTACGAGGATTCATTCACCGCGGGTTCTTTATCGATTCGGGGTCTTTGGATTGAGGAACGAAGGGCGTGCTGGGAATTGTAACGTTTGAAACGTTTAAAGCTTCGTAGGGCTAATGAAGTTTCGCTTAGAGACCACCGTATGCAAACTGCATCGCGGTAAAGAGATGTTTCAACCGTAGCTAGCTTTATCGAGGCTCCGTGAGAGTTCTGCTCTAACAAACGATAAAAGTGAGCACCGCTCCTCTGATCGGCAAGAATTTGCCAGGAATCTAAATTTATCACCGGCTCGAGCTAGTTTCATCGAGGGTAATAGAAAATCACGCTTATCGCCGCGTTGATCGTAAGTCAAATCGCCGATGAATCGAGGATTATATTGCTGAAAACGCAGTGGAAGTGGTTCTGGATCGGGTTAAACAGTTGGAGGCGCGTTATCGGCGGCGGGTAATCGTGCGACAGCCACCGTGATGCTGGAAAAATGCAATCAAAGGCGTGCATCGGAGTAATCCAGCGCGAACGGAACGCGGACGGTTGCGGTCCGGCTAGCTTCACGCTCGTCGATTATCGTTATCGCTGCCCGATGCGTGCTTCCTCGGCGAGCGGCGGGGCTCGAATGGTTATAAAAGAATTTAGACGCGGCCTGGAGTATTATCGGGATATCCACGGCGAGATAGCGAGGGGAACGGTGTTGGAAAGACAGGTTGGTCGCCGCGGGGGTCTACCGCGGAGAACGCATGCAACCGACGAATAACAGAAGAAGAAGAAGAAGAAGAAGAAGAAAGAGCGGAGGAAGAAGGAATGGAAGCAGAAGAAGAAGAAGAAGACAGGCCAGCGCCAGTCTCTCGCGCACTAGCATGTATACATACCTATATAAACCCCTCTCACCCACACACCCCGGCACGTATCTACACGTGTGTACCAGTATGTATGCACTTGCGTTTTTGCCTCGCCGCTTTTTAATGCTTTTATGCCCACCGCGGACGAGCTATCGGGGATCTCGCGTCGTAAGTCTGGAACTTTATGTTTGCGCCGGCTAACCTTCCTCCTTTGCCGTTCCACCTTAACTTACGATTCCCTCGCATGCCCGCACCGGTTGCTTTCGCCTTACTTGAGACGTCTCGCGTCGTCGTCGTCGTCGTCGTCTTCGTCGTCTTCGTCGTCGTGGCCCTCTTCCTTTTCTTCTTCCTCGTGGATCTGCTCCTCCAGCTTCTTCTTCTTCTTCTTCTTCATTTTTTTCTTCTTCCTGTTCCTCTTCCTCTCTTCTTCCTTGTCCCTGTTGCCGACGATACCGGCGCCGGCAGCGATGGCGCTCACGGCTTACCTGTGCCTCGTACGTTACACCTCGGCTTCGTTCGGAACTTCTCCCCGGGCATAAATTCCCCGGTTCGCCGTCTGGGAGTCCGTTTACGCGCCCCCATCGCGGGGACTGACGCGATGTTTCGATTCAGGACCGACGAACCCGCCTCCGCTTTATCTTGGTGATTCCGTAATCTAGCGAAGCCATGAGGTAGCCCTGGGAACTGGGCTTAGGAGATAGAGACGTTGTAGATGTTAGGGATTGATAATTATTTATATGTATTATGGAAACCAGCTCTGGTTTATAACCACGGAGTCTGGGCCTAAACATCGAGTGTCTCCTGGGTCAGACCCTAACCCATCCGGATGACCACCACCCTTCTGTCAGTAAGCTTCCTCTCCTGAACTTTTCCCTCCACCTTTCAATTATCCACTCTTCCCTCTCCCACCACCCATTTTTCCGATCCTTTAAAGAACATTCACCAGCAGAACAACTAAGAGCGATACCTGTTAGGGATGATAATTATTTATATTTATTATGGAAACAGGGGTAGTCTGGGCCTGACCATTGCGTATCCCCTGGGTCAGAGACTAACTCACCCGGGTGACTACCACCCTTTCCCTCCACCTTCTAATTGTCCACCCCCCTCTTCCATCTCCCATCTTCCAAACCCTTAAAAGGCGCTCGGCCTTCGCCCACCGGCAGAAGCATAAAAGAAGAAAAACCAAGAAGCATACTAAAAAACCAACAAAACGTGGCACCCGGGTAGTAAGAGCCAAGGTGATTGTCAAGGAAGGGGCACCAACGCAAGAACCAGGACAATACGTCACCTTAGAAATTAAGATACGTTGTTGCGATCAATAACAGTAGATTCTTTCGTAAAGACAGAGATTACATGGTGTTCAATGTACACTGTGTACACACCAGGTCAGGTAAATCCGTCTGTATAACATGAAGAGCGGGAGCATGATTCATGGCGCGCCCTCCCGCGGTCGGCCGTTTCTCAAGACAAAGAGCTCGATAACTAACTGGCGCACCAAAAATCATTAGACCATCGGCATCGACCGGCCGCTGGCGCGCGACCCGAAAGAGTATTAATAATAAAGCTTCATTACACCGCGGGAGACGTCTGGTAAGCCTACGCGAACGCGCCATAGAGAATGGTCGGTTAAAGCCCGGTTCATACTCGCGCCTCCGCGTCGATGCTACCCCGAGATATCGATATCCTGCCGCAACAGGGAGCTGAGGGAGGGGTGAGGCCAGGTCGAAGAAAGACGGGTGTACAGAGGCGGGACGGTTGAGGAGGACGAGGGGAGGGGGAGCTTATAGACACCCTCAGCCATCCGCGGAGCCACTAATGTATGTAATTGATCTATTGTGCGATGCATTAGCCCTACGGGCACCAGATAGGCTATCCTCTGAGTTGAGGGTAGAGGATCCCGTTGGCGGAAGGGGGAGGCACGAAGGAATGGAAGAATGACCTTGATGGAGCGACGAGAGCAGGAAAAGGGATCCCCGAATGGGAAACGGATTCAGCCGGCTCGCTTATTAGTTCTCCGCGTCATTAGATTAGGCTAATGCGCCATGGGCTCGCTTTGGCTGTTTTCTTCGTTGAATGGCATTGTTGGCAAGGTTTCGCAGGCAGGCTATTTATATACGTATAGAGGGAGAATAAGGGAGCTTGAACTTTTGGTTTGAAGATGTTAGAAGGGAGCTTTTGGTGTTTTGAAAAATATATTCGTTTTGTTACTCTTTTAAATTTTGAAATCCGAAATATTTACTAAGATTCGCCTATATTGGACGTCATTTAGTTCAGCTAAGTGATATACTAAAATTTACATATATGACTATTTAACCTCTGAATCTCACTAATAGACGAACTAATTAAAGTCTGAAAATTTGTGAAACTATCATTTGGTTACTATCGCCTCTCGAACGCAAAGCGTTAATGCGATATTCACTGTTTCAGTGAATTTAGATTTATACGATAGTGACCTTTCTAAATCGTTCTCCATTTTTCTTCAACACTATTTATTACGTACTTATAAACTTATTATCCTCATTCGCTTCTATACTTAAAGTACAACAATCAGCGCTTCGCCAGATTTATAAAGAATCGCAATCACAGTCGTAAAACAGTGCTAACATAAGTAAGAATTCGCTCAGTGTCCAAACAATGAATATTTCTAACAAGTTTCATAAAGGGAACGAAGGAACAGTTACGACACCGTATTCGCACAAGTTTCAACGGCATAAGAATCCTCCGGCAATCAACGCTCATCGGTTAAACCACAATTTGCGGTTTCCCGCGTTCTTCTTGCCCCCGTCGAGCCGCGAACTCGTCGCATCCGGCAAGCTGGTTTTTTTTTCAATTTCGAAGGAAACCACCGTCGCCCGTTCGTTCCCTCTTTAAGGTGAGAGACGACCGATGACGGCGCGCGGTGGCGCAGTTAGGCTTGTCGACACGTCACCTCGCATGACTCAAAGCAACCCCCTCTGCCCCCTCCCCCACCCTCTTCGTCGCGTCGGGGTTAGAACTCGACGTAACTGTTTGTGCGGTCTACCGCAGCAGGGCCATTGACATATTTTGACTTTGTCGCTGCCTCTGTGGCCACCCTCGCCAAGGGCTCGCCCTTCTTCCGTGTTTCTTACCTCGCCTGCGGTTCTTTCCCGAAACCATAACAGAGAGTACGCACTAATGTGTGGCTTAACGTATGCAGATTTTGGGATTTCGCGTGCACGCGAAACGGCGGAGGCCTCGAAGGTGGCCGGAAAAGAGGAAAGAAATCGTGCGCGTGGTTAACAGATGCTCGTAATTGGGACAGCATGTCGCGAATTACGCGAACGGGGTCTTGGAACGGGCTCGCGACGACGTCGTGGCCAATCGGTCGTACGAAATCGCCGGAAGCGTTGCTTTTGTTTTCGCCCACTCTTGTTTAGATACAGCTTCGCGATTCGATGACCACCGAAATCGGTATCCGTTGCGAAATACCTTTGACCCTCGATAGACGTTAAGCATTGCGTTACAATTACCCTAATCTAAATTGCCCTATGTCGCGTTTCGATCACAACTACTATCCACTAACAACTCTTATCTCACCTTAATAATATGACTTTGGAAAATAGCAGACTTATTTTCGATCTACTTGTTGCGTATGAAGTTTTAAGGGGAATTTTTTCTTGTCCTGAAATTCATCTTAAATTTTGCCTTAATGCATACTATCCATCATTAAGATACCGACAAGTTTTACTTGAAAAACAACATATCACCCAATACGGTTATTTACATAGTGTAAATCAACAACCACTGTACTGTACTAGATTTCTTCAGTTCTTTTTCTGCTTTTAAATGAAACGTTCATCAACTGATATCCTCCTACGACTAATCATTGTATTGCTACTGTATTTAACCCTTTATTAAGCGTTTATTTTAACCCGTATATAATAATAATAAATACAATTTTCTCGCCACGACCATGCACGCGTATGCGCGTTAGCTGTTCACCGCGCGAACGATCGTGCAAGGTGCAAAAACCATCAAGCGTTATACACGCGCAGCGTGATTTACGTTTGGTAACCTTCAATCTAATTGAAAGCTGAAATTGCAAGCGTATCCTCGCCGCGTTTGGATTACACACCAAGAGGTGAATTAAACCGCGGGAAAGAGCAACGATCCGTCCGTCGAAAAACGTTTTCACGACGCAAGGTCTGACACCGCATACCGCCGAGGTAAATTGATTTAGAAGACAAAAATGCTGCCGTCCGCAAAAATGCTCGTGTCAAACGCGAGAAGAAACAGGTTTCTCCGTAACCGGAAGTCCTCCACGCAGAAGCCTGCGGCGCCTCCACGGAGGACGGCGCGGCTGGCCGAGAAAACTATTATCCCGAGTTGATTATGATTGCATGACTGTGAAATTGCTCGTGGCGTAGGCGGGGGCGCACGATCGAGGAAGCCGAAGACGAGGAAGCGGCTCGACGGAAGGGCACCCAGGGGCGTGAGGAGGGGCAAGAGGGTGGAGGGGGGGGACGTTGCATGACTCCGAGTTTCTCGGCAACAATTGTAACTAGCTTTCGGTAGCAG
The DNA here is from genome assembly GCA_033822845.1 of Tetrapedia diversipes. NCBI lineage: Eukaryota > Metazoa > Arthropoda > Insecta > Hymenoptera > Apidae > Tetrapedia > Tetrapedia diversipes. The sequence continues at coordinate 210,234 of JAOPTO010001573.1, read as the reverse complement.
GCGTTTCGGGGTGGAACCACGCGGCGTCTTCCCACGTCAGCGTGACGGACAGACAGGCCTGACGGACTGACAGACAACGCGACCGGTAGCTTGTATTTTATTCAATGGCCCCGACGACCGAACAATTACGAGTGTTCCGCGTTTGGCCCTGCCGGGCACGCATCGCACAGGATGCGGACGCAGGATTCGCTGCAGGATACTTCGATTGTGTGTGGGCGACCGGTAATTATCGTCGAACGATTCGCCACGGGGAGACACGAATCCATCGGTGCGCGACTCGCTCGCCGGGCCAATCTTGTCGGGCTTATCCGCGGCTGCGCTTCGACTGGTTTACGTGCGGTTCGAACTCTGCTGTTGCGACACAACAGGAGGAACGATGATTCATTGGAACGGAGAGACTGGGTTATATTTATAGGGGAATTGGAAAGTAATGTCGTTTTCTTACGTTAAATTCAAACACAACAAATTTTTAACCCAATTTTTATTTTTAATCAGTGGTGTGATCACTCTTATTTTCAGTAAGTACTAAGTACTAAGTATTAGGGGGACCGAAAATTAATGATTTAATCACCCTCATTATCAACAACAAGTACTAAATATTAAGTATTAGGGGGATTGGAAAGTAATGTCGTTTTCTTACGTTAAATTCAAACACAACAAATTTTTAACCCAATTTTTATTTTTAATCAGTGCTGTGATCACTCTTATTTTCAGTAAGTACTAAGTACTAAGTATTAGGGGGACCGAAAATTAATGATGTAATCACCCTCATTATCAACAACAAGTACTAAATATTAAGTATTAGGTGGATTGGAAAGTAATGTCGTTTTCTTACTTTAAATTCAAGCACAACAAATTTTTAACGAGTTTTTATTTTTAATCAGTGATGTGATCACTCTTATTTTCAGCAAGTACTAAGTACTGAGTATTAGGGGGATCGGAGATCAATGATTTCTTTCGTTCAAATTACAACAGAGCTTGAGACCTATGTTTAATATAATTAATAAACAAAAATAAGTACCACTTTAGGAATTGTCCTTTGAAGTAAATTTCAAATAAAGCACCTGAAACACTAGGGAGTTGTTGGCAACAGAATTGAAAAATAATTCGGAGGGCAAAGGATTAACGAACAAGCGTTTATATAGGAAGCGTAAGCGAGCAAAATAGTTTAGGTAGTGCTCTAGAGGTATATAAAATTTAGTTTAAAAATCCCATGGGATGAACTTAATCCGTGAATCATGGTTCGCAATTAGATCGGGTTCTAATTTCTTCCCAGATACTTCTAGTTCAATTAGTTTAAAATCACAGATTCAGAGGCGGAAATCTGTCCAATTTCGGCCACGCGTAATACAATCCCTCTCACAATGCCCTCCAGCCCTTCCTCCCGTTCCACGATTTTCCATAATGAAAAAGAAATCACGTCCCTGTTCCCTTAATTACGCTTCAGGAACCGAGTAACGAGAGAAGACGTGTAACTCGGAACGTCCAAACGTAGCTCGTTCTCCCCCGCGATACTTCTTTCACAGCCCCCATCCGCGGCCATTGTGGTCCCCAGCGACGACGAGCTAAAAAGCGCAAAAGTAGGAAGCATGAAAGAAAGGGAACAAGGATTCGAACGGGGCCGTCGCGACGAATAATTGGACTGCTAAACGAATCCCTGTGAAAACTCGGCTGTTCGCGCCGTGTCGCGCGCCTCTCCGCCCGGTTTCCCAGGGGATTAACGTGTCGTCGACTCTTTGTTCCCGAAATTAGGATGCGGAAGTGGATTTCCAGTTCGCCGTGACTTTTAGCGACGGTGTCGTCGTCCTAGCTGTCTTTTTCCGCGTCGCGCCACGGACAATGGCCGCTTTCCGCTCCGCTCCGCCCTTCGCGACGGCAACGACGATGAAATTTCCATGAATGGCGGGAGAAAAGGAACATCGTCGCGGACGTTCCCGTTCGTTCTTGCGATAAAAGCAAGAGATTCGCGAGAGATTCGAACCGTTCCACGAAGTCGCGGCTTCGAGACACCGCCTCGTGTGCGCTCTTCCGCCTCCGTCGCGTTCCCTCGCCGCTTTTTCTCGCGCGGCCGTCGCGCATCGCATTCTTCTATTTCAGCGTCGAGAAAACCAATTTCCTGCTACCTAAATTACGCGCGCTTCCGCGCCCGCCGCCCACTCTCGGCGGGGAGGGACAGAGACGAAAAAAGCGGGCTGTAATATCGCAGGGTTTCCTCTTCCTCGCTCTGTCTCGGTCCCTCTCCGGTTTTTCGCGTCGCTCGTCTAGCGAGGAGAAGCGTTTCGCGTTGAAGCGCCGCAGGGACGGCCGTGCACGGTCGCCGTGGACGAGAGGAGAGGAGAGGAGAGGCGAGAGAGCAAGGCTGGCTCGAGCAAAAACGTTAATTTGAAAACGTCACAGTTTAATTTAAAATTACGTAAGTAGGGAGCTGCGCGCCCTCCGCTGCACCCGTCTCCGCCTCGATCCTCCGCCTCGTTTCCACTCTAGCCCTCTATCCTCTCTGCTCCTTTTTTTTCCGCGTCTCCTCTCCTCCATCGCCTCCCCCTTCCTCCCTACGTCGGCCACTGGCTGCCTCCAGCCGCTTCTTGTCTCCCTCGCGAGATTTCCTCCGCCTGCCGCTTCTTCTGCACGCTCGCCTCGGCATTCTTGCGATCGTGGTAATAATAGACGCGAAGTTTCGCCTCTCCGCCACCTCTCTCGAGCACCTTCCGTCTACCAGCCGCTGCAATTATTCAGGGAACGAGCGGAATTGTCTTGCAACGCGCGAGGAACCTCGATCGGCGACCAGTGCTGAATGTTTCGAGGCGGAACCGCTGAAAGTCGGGTCGAAGTTGAAGTTCACGTTGCGAAGGGGTTGATTTTCGGGACTCGCATTGTACCTTTCGCTTTGAGTTTGCTTAGGTACTCCCTACTATACCCTGTTTTTGAATGCACCGTGCTTGTAAATCCTCTTACCCTGGATTCAGCTTAATCTATGCAAATCTTCCATCATACGTTGGCAAATGTTTAACACTCGATTTGCGGACATTACTCGTATGTCTATTTCTAATACACATATACTAAGAAATAGGTATATTTCGTACAGAATTTAAAATTGTAGAACTGAGAGGGAAATAGGCTTGGGTATATTCCACTCCATATCACTCTATTAATGAAAATCAGCAAAAATTGCTAGAAATAATAGTAATTTTTACAAATTTTACTCGTTGATGGGTCCCATAAACCTAATGTTAATTATAGATATCATTAGAGGTATCGTGCTGATATCATAGCAAAACTAAGAAAATGGTTGCCTAGTGGCAATGCAGTTTCAAAGCGAATTCATGAAAATTCTCTGACATTTGCATATTGACTGCAATTTCATATCTGTTCCTCTTCCCGTCGCAAGGCAAGTATTTCGCGACCATTTGTAATTGATCAGCTCGGTATCGATAAGAGGCACGCGGACTCGACCTACCAATAAATATCCTTGACGCGGTCCGCGACCGTGGTACACGCTACGTGTCCCATTTCAGGTTATTTATGAACTAGCGTCTTTCGGTGGCGAGCCTCCTCTATGGTTAGAGGAACGTCCAACTGAATTCGTTTCAACCCTCTTGTCTATTCTCTATCGTTCTATCGAGAACACGTGCAACAGTGGTCGATGGCAGGTGGAAGGTGGTTCCAAAGCTTTGTTTCCAACTATGATTCTATCTACGAATTCGAACGAATTCAAACGAACCGAGCCTCATCTCGCAGCTGGCTATTTCAATGTACTCTGATGCAATATGCAAGTGGCAAATCTTTAACGCTAACATAGAAATCTCTCAGAAAGCAAATTCTCAATTTTATTATGCAAATGTTTAGCTACTCCTTTTTCTCCAATTTCTATTTTTGGGTTCAATAACGTACATAAAAAAAAAAAAACTGGACTCGAGTATTTCTAAGGCGCGAAAAATGAGTCCTTCAGATAACGTCGCGAATGAGAAATTTTGGATGAACGCGATTGAATGCATCGAGTAAGATAATTAGATAATTAGAAAGAAAGGAAATGACTGTTTGGGAAAATATATGACAGGAAAAATGCGAGCGTGTAGCAGAAAGAGTGTGATTCTGAAGGAAGTAAGAAAGTAATAGTTGCTAAGTTGTAAAGTCGTTTATTTTGTTATCATTAAACTATATTAAATATATATAATATGTTAATAATATTCTAAGTTCTTCATTTTATTCTATTTACACCTGAGCCTTATCATCTCACTCTACTAAAGGAAGTAACAGTAGAAATTTCCTATAATATTTCAAATAAGGGTGTATTTTATTTAAACAACATAAAGTTTATTTTGTTACCATTAAACTATATTAAATATATATTATGTATTAATAATATTCTAAGCTCTTCATTTTATTCTATTTACACCTGAGCCTTATCATCTCACTCTACTAAAGGAAGTAAATTATAGCTTCCTATAGTATTTCAAATAAGGGTGTATTTCATTTAAGCAACATAAAACCCCATTTCCAATAGGCGTATTAATGGCTCGAGGAACGCGGAAAGGGTTCGCGTCTATTTACCGTGTGTACACGGTCAAAGATTATCGGACGGCGACACCCGGGACACAGGGCAGAGTTATAACTCGTGCCCGTGGTTATTTAATGCGGGCATCGACAGCCGTAAATTCGTACTGGCAGCGTAGGTGAATCTATGAATCGCAGGAAACGTTCGTCGTTCTTTCGCGCGCGCGCGTCCGCGATACACGATCTCGAGGGCCGTGAGTTTTCGAGCACGGGGATGGAGTGCCCTCAGGTGTTGTCGGGAGGGTGACACGCGGATAAATTATGTAGGATTCGGGAGGGGAAGTTTGTTCGATCGCTTGTACACGAGCAGCGGTGGGACACTTTCGAGTTGCGTCTGGTTGTAGAAGCGTTGAAAGTATTAACGGTTTAACTTTCGATGCCTAGTTGAAGAAGTTTGTTGCGTGGCGAACGGTTGGCTGTTTTATTCGTTTTCAACGTTGAGGAAGTTTCTGTGAAACGTTGTTGTGATCATTGGTGGAGATTTTGGAAGCAATTAATGTGGTGGTTGGAGGTAATTTAATTTCAAACGGTGATCAATGAATTGACAGGTATATATAGGAATTTTATTTTATTTTAGAGAAATTGTAGTCTCTCTCAATAAAAATAGTCTACAAATGTCTCACTACGAGATTAAATTTTTAGAGCTCAGAAAAGCTGTTACTGACTTATGTTTCCTATATAAATCAATTCATGGTCTAGTCAATAATCAGTCAATCACCTCATGCATTAATTTCATTGCACTATCTAGATATACTAAATTGCCTCTTCTGTTCAGTCTACCCTTATATTTTCCTAATTCCAAGTATTGTGATCCTCTTTGTCGTATTTGTACATATGCGAATAATATTAGTACATCAATTAACTTTTTTTAATTAACATAAATGTATTCAGATCGCAAATATACAGATGCTTATCCTCATAATCTTAATTTTCTTTGTTCGCCCTTCTGTTTTTATGTTTACCTTATAATGGGCATTTGCCCATAAATAAATAAAATAAAATAAAATAAATCCTAAAACCGTGACGAATCCATCATCTCGAACAGATATCCACCAAACATCTGTCCAGTTCGCTTCTTCACGAAACCGAGATCCGCCGACCACGCTCGTTCCTCGATGTTTTATTCGCGGTGTCTCCGCGATTCCCAAACGATTCCAAAATAACGAGGCTGCCCAACGGTATTCGAACGTTACCGGTCCGCTTCGTGGAAGAGGAACACGCTCGGCTCCGTCCGGATGGAATGTCGAAGATCGCGATAGGCTAGCCGCGTACCTACCGCGACGTGGAACCTGATACGAGAATCCAGCCGGAGCGGCCGTAGGCATCCCGCGAATTTGCCGAAGAGAGTACAACTCTCGAAACTCTCTCGTCTCATTTTTTTTCCCCTCTCACAGGGACCACCATCGCCCTGCCTTCTCCTCGTCCCACCCTTTTATTCCGGCTCCGCTCATTTACGTTGCCCGTGTGTCGCTGACCACGAGAGGAGGACACGCTCGAGCGGGGCACTCGTAAAACTTCTCGAGGCTCCATCAAAGCGAGGATCCACGCGTGGATCCGCGAGGATCGACGAGGGTCCCGTGTCCTTGACCTCCCTGGTGGATCCTGCCTACGCAGGAACCGGCTAATACGACCTCCTCCGTGTAATCCGGCTCGTTGCACACCCTCAAATCGCCGTTTCATTTTTTTCTCCCCCTCTGAGAGGTCTTCTTCGACCTCTCTCCCTCCCCCTCCCCCCATTCGTTGCCTCGCGTTTCCAGGAACGCCTTGCACGGGGACACCGTGGAGGAGATCTCATCTCGCCATGGTGTTTCTTGTGGCGGTTGAATACGCGGTAATAATGCGGGTTAGCCTTGTGTATCCACCACGATCGTTCGCGTTGCTCGGTTCGGGTTACTTCTTTTACCGAGTAAATCCTTTCCTCTCGCCGTCCTTTTCTCGTGTTCGTGTCTGGGGGGAGAAGAAACCTGTGAGAAAGTGTTCCTTGGTCCCCGTAAAAACGTACACGGGGGTTTCATACTTCGTATTTTTGCGGTCTTTATGCTCGTGACAAATTTGCGAGCAAGAGCAACGCGATAGCGTGTCGTGTTCGTTGGCGCGCGTGTGCGACGCGTTCTCTCGGTTGTCGAAAGAATTCATATTAATCTGATTCGTTTCGTTTCTCTGTTACAGGTGAGTACATTGGACCGTGCTATATTGCCATGACGCTGTTGCGGTAAGGTTTTCGAATTAATATGGATCCTTATTTTTTGTGCAAATTTACTAAATTCGAAACTTTTACAATCTTCGACGACGTATGTTTAAACGTAAGTTCCTTAAATATTTAAACGTAAGAAACTTATCGTTTCGCTTCTATTATAATTATAGCATTGGGTCTGTGCAAAAGTTCTTTTCACGAATATTCGTTTTTTGCCTTTAATTTCTGAATATTAACTAATTTTCATACATTTCCGCCACTCTTTCAGTTAAATACTTTCTCAATCCCATTTCCTTCAGTATCCCAATTAGTGTCCTGTCGATCCTATCAAAGACTGCCCAGAAATCTATAAAGAACGCAAACAACTTCTCTTTCTTCTTCCTATTTCTCTATTTATTATGTAGCTTAATACCAATATCGTGTTTACTGTCCCTCTTCTTGTCCTGAACCCAAATAGGATGGGTTATAAAATGAAAAATTGCAAAATTCTCAACTGAAAGTATCCTAAGCCAATAGGCAACGATTAAATATATAACAATAGTTAACTAATCCACAAAAATTCCAAATTCAAGGAACAACTACATTTTAACGCGTCCTCAAGTATTCTCTATACCATTGCGTGAACCTAACGCAAATTCTTTAACACAAATCAATCTCAAACTATGCGTTGTTACCTATCCACGAAATCAACCTCACCGAAGAAATTTATACAATTTATTTTCCATTTAGTTTATAAATAACTGTATATCTACATCATTTAGTTAAGTAATCTACAAAAATTCCAAATTTAAGAAACAAGTGCATTTCAACGCGTCCTCAAGTATTCTCTATACCATTGCGTGGACCTAACGCAAATTCTTTAACACAAATCAATCTCAAACTCTGCGTTGTTACCTATCCACGAAATCAACCTCACCGAAGAAATTTATGCAATTTACTTTCCATTTAGTTTATAAATAACTGCATATCTACATCATTTAGTTAAGTAATCCACAAAAATTCCAAATTTAAGAAACAAGTGCATTTTAACGCGTCCTCAAGTTTTCTCTATATCTTTGCATGGACCTAACGCAAATTCTTTAACACAAATCAATCTCAAACTATGCGTTGTTACCTATCCACGAAACCAACGTCAACCGAACAAGTTTACGCGAACAGCGTTGCCCTCCAATACGTTCGGATAAATGAAGTTCCCCTGTATCTCCGTCCCGCATTCAAAGCGTTCGCGGCGGATAGGAAATCGCGAACGGACCATCCCACCGCGCGTTCTGCCGCTGGAAACGTAATATTCCGCGCCGGTTGCTCGCGCTCGCGCCACTACCGGTCCCCACGGGATCGCACAATGATCGTTTAATCGGGCGTGCAGCAAACAATCGCGCTCGCCGATCCCGGCAACGACACCGGCCCGGTCCGCAACCGGCGTCCGCTCGTCTTCCGCGCAAACGAGCACCGCGCGAAACGCTCTGGCGAGCATTTGATCGGCCGTGCCGGCCGCCGCGTGTTCCGCAATACGCCCGCCTATCGGCAGGAAGCGCGAGATCGGCAAATCGCCGGCCGGCTGAAAACTGTGCAGCCTGGACAAAGCGGCGACGACTGATCGCGACTACGGATTCTCGTAACCTATGCTAGTGGACAAAAGTTTAAGACGAGAGGATAAAGTGAAGGGAAAGTTAACTTTTTGACTGTTAACGCGTTAACACATTGTTGATCGGTCACAAGTTAACACTTAGCCGACCGAATGGACACCATTTTGTCCTCAACAAAGCGCTGCAATTGATTCTATTTGCTTTTGTTATTAAGTAGTCTTGAACTAGTTATTGTTCATAAATTTTCTGAAATACAATTTTTAATAAATTCAACATCAACTTAGGACCAACTGGTAACAGAAGTAAATAGAATCAATGGCACTGCTTTGTCGAGGAAAAAATGGGAGATCTCCCCATAAGGGAGGCTAAGTGTTTTAAGAACATCGATTAACCCTTTGCACTCCGCGTCATCTCGGACGTATTGGATGGACGTATTCTCGGTTCCTCAAAATCACTATTTTTTTTATATATCTTGGTAACTGTACCATATATTTTGATTTGATATCTTGTGCCATTTTAGCCATTTTAAACTTAACAGAAACATGTGTTTCTGAAAAGGTTGCGCTGGGATAAATAACTTGATTCCCCGGAATCATTAATAAATTTAATTATCATTCGGTCAATAATAATAAAGGGACTTTTTGGCCCGTTTATATCGATAAATAAATAAATAAAAGTATTTTAAACCACATTTAACAAGGCCAGCGATAAAATGCCACGAGACCAGCTCATAATATCTAATTAACTACGTATAGAGGGTAATAAACAATTAGGTCTTATGCTGTTCAAATTTTATAACATATAAAACGGCACTGTTTAGCGTTCCTGTATCCAATACTGTAAACGAGGCGACAAAAAAGAATGTGTACACGTTAGAAGGCACGCTTCGCGTATTTCACCGCGATAGCGTTAAATTTATTTCACGACGGGACTGCAATTCTTCTCGCGAGTTCTTCGCCGTCGCCGTTTTGTTCCATTTTTTCCGCTTGTACTTTTTAAATAATGCATACTTTGAAATCAATGTGTCACGGAAGATGTTCCCCAGGAACGACGCCGTATATTATCCCGGGGCTTTTTCGCGCGGGACACCGACGGCATAAGGTCGCGGCCAGCGCGTCCGCGTTTCCGGCGCTGGGTTCGAGCGGCGTTAGAACAACGAGAAGGGCACCGACGATGATTCAGAGATATTTATGGGGTGCAGAGTGTTGCCGCGCGAGCCAGAAGAGGGCATATCGCGTACGCTCGAGCAGAATTACACGATGTCCGCGATGATATAACGCGCAACACGCGCCCCTCTCGCCTCCGCCTCACCTTTTCCCGTGAGCAAGAGACCCAGTAAATTCGAACTACAAAAATTCCCTGCGTTTAAGCTTGCTAGGGACATCTTAAATCGTGTATTTGATCATTTATAGACAATGTAATTTCATTACTGTAGAAACAGATTCTTAAGGTTATTGTTATTATTATTAATATGATTGGTATCAAAAATATACAGTATCCACTAATTTCTAACCAAAATCTACTATGCAACTCTATGTTTAACTCTCAACTCTTTATACGACTCCACAACTCGGTTTTCTATTTAACACTAGTCCTTTTCTTTTTTAAGGAAACCCTTATTGGCCTTTTTCCTCTTCCCACCCCATGCTTGCTAAACACTTAAAATTAAAAATTGCCAAAATTAACTTGCACTGATATTCATTGAGTTGAGATAAATCATACTGTAACTTTTAAATGTGATTATTCGAATATTTGTGAAAGCGTGTGATTTGAACACCGAGAATCGTTTTCTGAGTGCAAAGGGTTAAATTAGGGTTGAAATTAAGAAATTTAGAATATTACAGTAGAATAAAAACTGGCCCTTTCTTAATAAAATGAAACGACACAAGAATACAGGAAGAACAGTGTTAAAGATCATTTTTACATTTTTAATTCATTTACGAGAAATTATACCAATTGCATTTAAAATTTATAATTCAATTTAAAATACTAAACTTCGCTATGATTTACCCTAGTATGAATTTCTGAAAGACTAGATTTCGTCCCGAAGATAGGACGTGTGTTTGTTACATTCGTGCCGCGATCTCTCATTCGACTCGACATCGTAAGATGATTTAAAATCCTCTTTCGTCGAACGTTCGATCAAGCGAGGATAGGCTATAGTCGGAAAAATTCACCTGCTCACCACCAGGTGGTCGAATAAATCTCTCAGGTCGGGTCAACGTCCTGTCTGCTCGTCACACTGCACCGTGGAATGCTCTCTGGTACGCTCCGACGGAGGAACTCCAATAACTTCGGGCCGAATTCCTGTCCGATCCGCCCGCCGCCTCCCCGAACGAGGCTTCTGTCGGTAGATTTGATCTAGGAAATTCGAACGGGGCTGAAATGTGCTGAACCGCTGGATTAAATTAATCCTCGTGGCCGGCTGTGATCGACGCGCTCGCGCTCGCCTGCTACAACGCTCTTGGTTCCGCGCGTTTGTAGGCCGTGTCCGGGCCCGTGAGACAACAATAGCGAACTAATAAATGACTAATGGCCGCCTCTGCGCCCTGGAGGATCCCAGTGAACTGCTCGACGAACCAGTGATTAGAAAGCGTAGACGCTGCCCGTAGGTGCAACGTTTGATTTTTGGGAAAGTGTAACACAACAACGTTTCATCCCCTTTGTGTTTCTATCTTAAAAAACCAGCGTGCACGTGTCAGATTTGATCGTTTGTAATAAATGTCGCTTCGATTTACGTAATTGGTCTTGGCTCCGTTTAAATTTCGAACTTGATTCGGGTTAGGTTCTAATTTTCACGCGTATAACGTATAAGGTTTATTGTGTTTTCTGAAAGAAAATAGAAATCTACTTGAACTCGGATAAACATTAGTAGCAACACATGCTATTCGCATTCCCGAAGTACACACTTCGCATTTTGTTCTCTCTAAATGTTAACCCTTTGACTACCACGCCGAAATCATACATTTCATTACATCATAGAAATTAATCTTCTATTTTTGATGTTCTAATTGAAATTGTTAATTGTTCGATAGGGCACTTTTTACTTCAAAGTATCCTCTAATTAGGGGTAATGTTCAAAATCCATTAATTGTCAATTTTTATTGAACTCTTACAATTGTAAGTAGTTGAAGCACTCCAGTCACCAATGACCATCATGGCGTCACAGGAGAAACCGTATCCGGTCATATATGACTAATTTTATTGAACTCTTACAATTGTAAGTAGTTGAAGCACTCCAGTCACCAATGACCATCATGGCGTCACAGGAGAAACCGTATCCGGTCATATATGACCAACCAAATGGCAATCAAAGTGTTAACTCCGCTTCATCAAACAACGACCCAAGTCAGACGATTAAATGCAACCTCGAAGGTATTATAAATGCAAGCGAAAGATTAACAGTTCCTGGAGCCACGGAAAAGTGAGAGCACCGGGAGTCGAGGATTAGGAGACGGATCGTGAACGATGGTAGGGTCTCGTGCACGGGCACAGGGGTCGACCACTGACTTCCTTTATCGACATTTTGATACAAAATGGCTGCTCGCCGCGGGGAGTCGCCGCGTAATCTCTCTCGATTCAAATTAACACACGCAGCGCCCGCCAGGGGGCCCCGGTCGTGCCACGGGGAACTTGCGCCGCGGTATGGAAGAGATAATATCGCCGTGGATCCAGCGTTTCTTTGTCTTTCTTTTGGAGAGCCCTCGGTCCATCCTCGGTTTTTTTCCCCGTCCCCGCTCAGCCCCCCCCTACGGACTCCTACACGTTAACGATCGCGCAGTAAAGAGACGAATGACAGGCGCCACGCCGGTTTTGACAAATCGCTAGCGACGGGGGACGCCAGTCGGTGGATATTCGAGAGACCCGCATCGAAAAAGTACGTCTTGTTTCGTGCGCCCGTGGCCACGCTGATCCTCCGGAGGATTTGTCCGTCGTTACGCTGTTTCGGGGATTTTTTGTGTCGCAACTGGGTCACCTAAGGGTGTGGAACAATGTAAGTAAACTGCGGGGGCAGGGGGTGGAGTTGCCTGAGTCATTGTGAATTTTTGCCAATAAAATCGTGTTCCTACCGATTTTTAAATTGGCAAATAAGAAATTCCGTATGAAGGGAAATTCAATTTAATTGGAATAAAAATATATATTCTTTATATATTAATAATACAACATTCACTCTTTTACTTTCGCTCCTTACTCTCTCGGCCATGCTTAACACACACTCTCACTTAGCTTTGATCCAACCCCCTAGATCTGCGTCCTCACTCTCTAAGCAGGTAGATGGTGCTAACAGTAGCCTAAATGGAAACACAGAATAATGTATCTTCCAACACTGTATTTCTTAATGCTATTATTTCTTTATTTAACACAGACTACATATTTTTGTAATTACTGATGATCGTCAAGATACTTTGAAGGTTCTATCTTTCGATAAAATTCCAGAAATTACCTTCGAACACTGTTACGTTTGAAAAAGGAAAAATTAACGATTTAAGATTCGAAAGAGCTTTAAACGCGTATATAGGCTGACTCTAAATTCGAGTCGAAGGTCTCTGATTCAATACTTGTTCACGAAACGCAAACAGAACCGGAAGAGCCACGTGTTCCGACATAAATCCCGGTGTTCGTGGTCGTTTCGATGGTCCCGCCAAACCAAAGGGGGTTGAAGGGGGCGGAGCGGAGCGGAGCGGAGCGGAAGGCCCCCGTGGTTGTTTGCGCTTGCGAATCGCGTAAATAAGATCGACGTGGTAAGGATAAATCACGTTTCATAAACTGCACCTGCGATCTCCGCCGCGCACGGTACGTACGCGCGTGCACGCGCGCGCGCGCGAGTGATAGATCGTTCGCCTGGAAGAACTGTCCGGGAATAAACAGCGGCGTCAGCGTGATTCGGCTGATTTCAGTAAGCGAGTTTCTTCTGGCTGATTCCGATCTGATTCACGCGGTAAAGGATCCTCGGTGAATTGATTGCGACTGCTCGGACACCCCGTAAGTCGGCGCGGATTAATCTTCAATCCTAACCCTGTCGCAATTAATTCCTTCGCCCTAGGTTCTCCACGGAAAAGCATTTCTTCTTTGAATAGTATTTTATTTATATGGTATATTTATTAGCACTTTATCATCATTACTGTTATTCCTATTTTACGTTGTTATTATTATTATTATTATTATTATTATTATCATCATTATTATCATCATTATTATCATTATCATCATCATTATTATTATTATTATCATCATTATTTTTATTATTATTATCATTATTATTATCATTATTTTTATTACTATTATCATTATTATTATTGTCATTATTATCATCATTATTATTATTATTATCGTTGGACACGAAATCTTTGAAGACGTGTTAAAAATTTAAATGGGAAAATTAGAGGTTTTTGGTTATTTGCAAAAGTGTATAGATAGGATATTCAAAGTAAAGTATACGTTTTGATATTTAGAGGGTGAATTAAATTTCATGGAAATCTAAGTTCAGTTATTACCTATATAAACGTTATTGAATCATTGCTTAAAAGTTCGTAGGTTCTGGAATAGCTTATATATTTCCGGGAATTTTTAAACGCTTATTTTCGGTTTCTCGAATTTAAAAAGAGTGATCGAGGAACGAGGAAACATGGTTCGCGAAAAAAGACTTGTTTTGGAAAGAACATGGTGCTTTTTCGCGTGTCTATTACTCGGTGACAATGATTCGATTACACGCGACGACAAAAAAAGTATCCCCGACGAACGAGATACAAAGCGATGGCGACAACTAATAGGGATTTAATTACGAACGACACCGGGTAAACCGATGTTTTATTTAGAAACCCGTGTTCCCTACGATTCTTATCGTAAAAACGAAGAGCTCGGCTATTGTGCGTTGCCACGTAAATTCGCCGTAAGACAGCAGAAATCGAGCGGAAAATCGGTCGTCGGTTCGTTTTCGAGAACAGGGCGGGGCCAGGAGGTGGCACAGCGGACGAGATTTCCGCGGACAATGGAATAGAACTGTTTTACATCCACGCGACAGATAACGATTCCCTGATATCTGTTTAATTATCTAAATTGTATTGCCCCTTGTTCAAGGCTGGAAAGCACGCGACCCGGTAGCCGCGACGAACCCTTTATTTCAGCCGATAGAAACGACACGTCATTCCGTCGTTTTCATTACTTTTTCTAATTCCTCCGCCGCTCTTAATTCACTCGCGTTGCTCTATCCAATTATTACGAGGCGTCGAGAGGTTGTATCGCGCAAAGTATTTTCAGCGATTACTTTCGTTCTTTTTACCGCATTTTAAGCTGAAAACGAGGCTCGGGGTGCACGAAACTTTTTACCAGCCTCTCCTCGTCACTGATTTTCTCGAGCTCGTACAAGAAAATCGGATCCGTTCGCGAGGAACTGGAGGCACGGTATCCAGGCTGCGATCCCAGCCACGTTGGGTTGCGGCAGGGTCGGATCTGTAATAAGAATGTCGGCGTATAAAACTGTCAATAAGCGCGCTGACCCCAAACGTAATTTCGAAGCGTCTCTCGGTTGCAACGGCGGCGGCAGTTGGCCGGGGGTGGATCGAAACCCCGAGCAGGGAAAACGGACGATGCGGAGAACCTGGTGTGTACCGGCTGGGAAGTGGAGAAAGGAGAGACCCCGAGGAAAAGGAAACAGACAGAGAAAGAGAGAGACGAAAGGCAACGGTGTCGATGCGAAAGGGTGGAACGAATCGTCGGCGAAGAGGAAGCGAATCGAACAAATCGAAAGAGTGCGAGAGCAACGATAACTGGAATAGAAGAGAGGAATGAAGAGAGAGAGAGAGAGAGAGAGAAACAGAAAGATAGAAAGAGAGAGAGTGGGAAAGTGAGAGAGAGAAGGATAGAGTGAAGGGGGTGAGGGAGAGAGAGTGGAAAGAAAAGAAGAGAAAGTGCTACAAAAAAGAGGGACAGGAAGGTAGGAAAGAGGGGCGAAGGAGAAGAATCCGAGAGTAAGAGAGCGGAGTGATGCGCGAGAGCGCCTCTGCCGGGGTTATATGGAAATGTTGGTCAAATATATCATTCCGGCTTGACAGTGCAATTCTCTTATCTGCCTCGCGCCGCCTGCCGCTCTACCCCAAACCATCCGAGCTCCAGGGGCGGATGGAGCTTGCTGGTGGAGGCGAAGCCGCGCTACCGGGAATGGGGATGCCGGATCGGGGGCTGAAGCGGCCGATAGAGGATCTGCAAACACGCTGCCCTCCCCCCTCCCTCTCTCTCTCTCTATCTCTACCTTTCTCTGTCTCTCGTTCACCCTCTCACCCTCTTCTGCTCAGCAGCCTCCGCCATCCCCCGTTCCGTCCGTTCAACCTACGCTATCCACGAATCTTCCCCGCCCCTCCACGACCGCCTCCATTCTGCTTCTCCCGTCCTCCGTCACCTAGTGTGCCGTCCTTCGTGCACGCTCGTGCGCTGCTCCTGCGAACGGTTCCACGGGATGACGAACTGCTCCACGAGACGAAAGTAGAATGTGGAATTTGGTAAACAGACGATACACACAGGTATAATACGAACGTATTAGGAGATGTTCGATCGCAACGGGGTCGGTTTTGTAGGCGATCTTTGGAACGATCGCCGTAGTTAAGCGATAAGCTGAGTATCTTGTTGCAACTGAGTATTTTGGTATTCTTTAGAACGATCGCTATACTTAGGCGATAAGCAAAGACTTGGGGATTGCAGAGTGTGGATTGTGGTAATTTTAACGTTTATTTTATAATCTTAGTATACTATTTACTGCTTGACGGTTGAACATACACTGAACAATAATACTCGCAAGAGGCAAAGGACGAGCACAGATAACATTTATATATATGTAAACAGAGGTGTTGCTATTAGTAGCCAAATTCTCCAACACAAAGCATCTTATTACAAACGCGTATTGGCGTTTTTTAGAACGATCGCCACAATTAGGCGATAAGCAAAGCATCTTATTACAGCTGTATTTGTTAAATTGAAATAACAAAAATCGCGGAGATGCGCTAATCGGTACGAGTGTTAGGAATGGACAGCAAGGGTACTTGGGTTAAATAAAACAACTCAAGGTCTGCTTTCTGTGAATTTCGCTGATTGACTGTTTTTTACTGTCTCCTGGCTGTCCTTACACTCATAGGGTCGGGGGTCGGTCCGAAAATTACCTACCCCGACTGTCACACCTTTAGACGAGGTGATACAAACTATAATCACGTTTTTCCAAATCCAACAGTATTGACGATAAGCCAATGCCAAATCTTGACGAACTGACGGAAGGCAGTCGATTAAAGAACTTCAGAAGTCAAAATCTTCCGCCAGGTCTATTTTTTTTTCTACCTTGTGCCTACTATAGTTTCTTCGAGGATCTTCGAGGTTTCGATCTTGGGGGGAGGATGTTGGGTTCGATTTTCGATGGATGTCGGTGGTTGGTGGTTTTTGTCGGGTGGTTTCAAAGGCGTGTTTGGAGAGCTACTTCGGAGTGGCGTGATAATTTGTTACAGCCAGAACGGTCTCGGTCTCGCGGTCGAACGCGTGCGGCTTATGTACACAGCGTGAAATTGCAGGGACGCCGTGTGTCTCGGGGAATTAATCCTCATTATTCGGAGACAGCCGCAGGCGCGAAATTAAACCGGTGCTAATTTCGAGACAAAGCTCCGGCGATTTGTCCTTTTTCCTCGGATATCCTGTCGTTGCGCACAGCCGATCCTTTTTCTATTACGCTTTAAACGCCCTGACATCGAGTACACTTTTCAGGGTTTCGATCGATCGTCAACTCTTAACGATTACTTAAGCAATTGTATAGGGTGTTTCAGCTGAACGAAGGTGTGTGTATAAAAGAAAATTTCAACGACCTGAACACTTCATCGACAGGGAGCTTATTAACATTTAGCTTGAGAGAATTAGAATTTATCGAAAATTGTACTTTGGGAAAGCAGAAATCGCATTTGACGAACTGTGAACAACACTAATTCAAGATTAACGAATAACAAAAATAAATAGAATCAATGGGAGATCACCCCATTCGATTGGCTAAGTGTTAATACTTGACTAATCGAATGAGAAGATCTCCTATTTTTTCTTTGACAAAAGGTTGCCATTATTTCTGTTTACGTTTATTATTGTTAAGCATTGCAAACAAGTGATTTTCAGCGATGATGTCTTAGATGTCTTAGAATAATTTCAAATGCCATTAAGATTTCATCGTCAATATTCATTCTGTTGTTACAAACACACACAACACTGTCACAACGCTTATTAGTGTCTGCCAATACCATCATCCACATGTTTACCCCTGCAAATACATTTATTCGTTCAATTCAATTCACGCACTTTCATCATCATACTTCTCGTCGATCCCCCGTGCAGCTTTTCTTCTTCCATCAGCTCGAATCGAAATTCCTCTGAGAAAGTGGCCACGCACAGGCTTATACATAAACTTGGTTGCGCGTGGGCGCGCGTTTTCAGGCTGATGTATTGCCGGCACTTCGTCTCCTCGCGGGTAAACACGAAAAATCGGTCGACGGCCGATAAGAAGCGCTCGCTTGAATTTCAGCGCTGCCTTTTTCGCGTTTCCACGGCCCAAGGGTGGCGGTGGCTACGGCGGAGGGGAGGGGGTGGGGCTAAAAGCCTGGGGCTCGTTTCTGGGGCCGTGGAAATGTATGCACGTGGCCGTGTTTGCCGGGCTGGAACGTGACGTGATCGATCACCGGCTCGTGAAAATTAGGCCCGAAACGCGCCGGCGAGTTCGGGGATCCGGCGCGTTTCCCTGCGAGAAAACGAGGCGTCCGCTAGCAGTCCGCTCGAGCGGATCCCGTTGACAAATAGCGTGGCAGAAGGGAATGCGTCCCGCCGAGACAGCGTGTGTTCGAAGTTCCGGGAAGTCTGAGTGCTTGATTTCGTTTTGGATTCGTCGATTCGCTGTAATTTTGCTCGCGCTCGTCTCTGAGCTTAGATCGAAACAATTTAAACAGAAATAGTTAACTACTCTAACGTTATAAATCCATAGACTGAGCGTCTATAGGCGCTTATTCCATTGCGATCGCTTAAGACTAAGGACGCCTAAAAGCGGTCGACATAGTTTGGCTCTCTGATACGGAAGACATTTATAGGCGTTTTGATATTTAGAGTAGCAATTCGGTTCAGAATACAGAGAAATAAATAATATTGTTTTAATACGGTGAAATTCAGATTTTTAATTATTGAAATATAGTTTTGCAAAAATGCACCCCTATTCAAAATTTCACCCAAAGTTCTCGGAGTATTTGAGACCGGTGTGTCTCAAAATCTGCTGTAGTCAAAGGGTTAAGAACTCTCCCCCCTACGCGATGTCAAGCTAGTGTTTCGCAGATCTACCATAAATAATCATTTTGAATCGTCGTCCTAACAAACATCTAACGCGAGTACTTGACCTCCGTAAAATAGTTTCCCGGTGATAAATTGCCCGACCATCCCGCGAACCAACGAATTAAGGTCGCGGCGGTTCACGGAACATTTATTATTAGCGTTAAGCGTAACAGGTTACAATTCTCCCGGGATAATCAGGCGAAAGAAGAACGAGACGTAGAAAAACCAGCGAACCCGGCGTCAGCCGAAGAACCCGAAGCAGCGACGGGAACAAATCTCGCCGAGCGTGCCTACGGATACGGTGCGGTGCGTCACTTTCGATTTCCCGCGTAATTACACCGCGAGCATAGTTCCGCGACAGTCTTGTTATCTCGAGCCGTGATAGATAGCGCAAATAAACATCTCACGGTTGAACCAGAAGCCGCTGCGGCGTGCACCAGCGAGATGGCTAACGGCAGCCCAGGCCAAGAATAGAAACGCCTATTATTGCGAAGCCGACAACGCAGGACGAAGAGGCGGGGGGTGGGTGGGAAGGTCGGGAGCGTGGTCGCGAGAAAAGAGCTTTTGTCGTGGTCGCAACTTCTTCCCCGACGTTCTCCGGCGCGAAACGCCGCCGCCTCGCACAAAAGTTCATCGTTTAAGTTCCCAGCGAATGAGACGCTTTTACCGCGCGGCCGAGAGACTGTTCCTATTTTCCAGTCGACCAGACAGAATGAAGAGAGGAGAGGGAGAGACAGAGGGAAGAGGAGAAAGTAAGACATAGAGAAAGGGAGAGGGACAGACAAAGGAAATAAGCAAGAGAGGAAAACAGAAACAGAGAGAAAGAGAGGGATAAAGAGAAGAGGAGAGAGGGAGAGACAGAGGGAAGAGGAGAAAGTAAGACATAGAGAAGAGGAGAGGGAGAGACAGAGAAAATAAGGGAGAAGGAGGGACAGAGACAGAGAGAAAGAGAGAGATAAAGAGAAGAAGAGAGAGAGAGAGACAGAGGGAAGAGGAGAAAGTAAGACATAGAGAAAAGGAGAGGGAGAGACAGAGACAGAGAGAAAAGAAGAGGGACAGGAGAGATTGAAAAAGACAGGAGAGGGCGAAAGAGTTTTCTGGAGTACAGGGAAGAGGCGAGCGATCAGTTCTTCCCTTATCGGCCGACTCGTATCTTCGCTTGTAGTCCGCTCTATAATTGCCTCTTTTAACTAAGATTACGGGATTTAACTTTCGGATGGATGCGTGGATGGACCGGGGAGAGGCGTGGGAGGGGGAGTCTGGATTTTTAAATTGGTTCTTATAACTTTGAATACGGGGGACAGAGTCGTGCGGAATCAAATCACGGCCGTCTTAAAAGTTTCGCGTTATCTCGACCCATCCCCTCCGTCTTCGCAGCCTCTTCCGCCTCCGTTCACCCTTTTTATCGCTCGTTTATGGCCGAAACCGGGGATCCTGTTTGTCTTTCGACCTTTTTAATTGTTCTTGCTTGCAGCTGGCTTTTTTAGACGTTCGTAATTAGTTGTTAGAATGTGTGGCTTAAGCGGAGTGGTGGACATTTGTATATTTAACACAACACAGAATTATAAATCTTTGAAACTTATAAGTGTTTTCCGTACATTTATTTTCATTGTCAAAATGTAGCAGTACCAAGCAACTACTCTGCTCATCGATTAGCATAAAGCATCGATTCCGTTCACTATCTACAAATTAATTAAACCATGTTCCCCGACCTTTTCAATCTCTCGTCCACGCCATATATCGCGAATCAGAATCGAACGGACACATTTCGCCAAGACGCACGGGCGATCGTTTCGAAGATCAGCGAGCACTCACCCAAATTGATTTCCCTCGGGCCGCCACAATTTAGACGATCAGGCGCGGCGAAAGAAACCTGTTCCACCCCCTCCCCGACTCCTCCAGGCCGCCGTCCATTCCCAAGGATCGGCCCGAGTGTCGTCACCGGGCTGACAGATCGCTGACGCTCACGAAAGGGTTCCGTGACAGCCGCGTTATCGTGATTCGATTCCACGAAATCACGTTGATCCACGGCCGCTCTCGCCTGTTTCGTGAATCCTTCCAGCCTGTCCCCGTTCCCGTCCGCTATCTCGCCGCAGGATGAATTGCCTTCCTACCAATTTCCTGCAGCGCTGTTCAAAGCCGATCCTCGGCTGCAGCTGCAATTAGAGGGATGCGCTCCTTGTGCATGGTAATTCGGGACGCTCTGGAGGCGAGCAGCCGCGAAAGAGGACAGAAGGAGGAGAGATCGAGAAGAAAGGAAGGGGGCAAGAGCTCGCGATTTACGGAATTGAGGGAGAAGGAGGGTTAAGGAGAGAAAAAGAGAATGAAGAGGAAGGAGAAAGAAACAGAGAAGGTTCGAAGGGAAGGAGGAGGAGAAGATCGAGAAGAAAAGGGACAAGAGCTTGCGATTTACGGAATCGAAGGGGAAGAAGGGTAAAGGAGAGAAGAAGAGAATGAAGAGAAAAGTGAGAGAAAGAGAGAAGGATCGAAGTGTAGGTGGGTGAAGGAGAGAAGAAGAGAATGAAGAGGAAGGAGAGAGAGAGAAAGAGAGAAGGATTGAAGGAAAGGAGGGTGAAGGAGAGAAAAAAAGAAAGGAGAGAGAGAAAAGGATTGAAGGGAAGGAGGGTGAAGGAGAGAAGAAAAGAAAGGAATGAGAGAGAGAAAGAGAGATGGATCGAAGGGAAAGAGGGTGAACGAGAGAAAAAAGAGAAAGGAGAGAGAGAGAGAAGAATGAGGCGCAACGAGCGAAGCGCCACGCTCGAAGGTATATCAGGCCATTATTTTCTGCAGTATTTTAACGTAAAACCCTCCGGATTCCTGGAGCCATCGTATCGATTCTCGCAGAAGGAATCGCGCGACCGGCAAGGGGGTGAGCAGGGGTTGCGGCGGAGGGCGAAGGGGAGGCAGCTTCGCACGGAGCTTTTCCTGCGATGCAATCTTTGAAAGGAGAGCCGCGTCATTACGTCGTGGCGGTGGTTCACGGGCCATTGCCCCACCTCCCCTTTCGACTACCCTTCTCCCGTGCCGCCCCCTCCGCAGGCTTTTCCTTTTCTTCTTTTCGCTGATCGCGAGCCCTCGTTCCTCGTCAATTCTACACGCTAGACGGAAGGAGAACGCCTGTGCTTAACCCCGGTTTCTCCCGGTTCCGGCCGGCCCAATGACACATGACTCGATAGGCTGCGGCCCCATGCGTCAATCCAGTCCCCGTAATGCCGTAATAATTCGCTTTCTGCTTCGTTCTTTAAGCGAAATTTTAACCGTAGAATCTTTTGAGATCGACGTACTAAAATCTTGTAAATGTTCATTCAAGAAATCCGTAAACCGGAAGTTTCATCGAGGACGTTCGTCACAGCGATTAGCAGCCACCTTGGAGTTACCCGAGACGTCTCACCCCTGGGTAGGCGTGTTCACAATGGACTCGTTCACCGTTCGCTCGCGACTTTATCTCGATAATGAAGCCACAAAGGAGAGTCTCTATTCACCCGCGAACCTCCCCTCCCACACTCCCTTTCCGGTTACTCCGCGCGTCGGTGTGCAAGCTCTCCTCCGGTTTCTGGGTGGTGCGTCCCGGGGATATCCGTGCTAACAAGGTCCACTTGGGTGGCGCGCGGCCACGGCTTACCTGGTCGTTTGCTTCGGGTAATATTACCGCGAGACGTTTTGCAAGCGGACGGAGAGATGTTTAGTCGCGGTGGGTGGAACGATCCGAGCCAAGTCGAGCCAACTCACACAGGCGATCGCTCGCGCTGCATCGCTCGAGCGCGCTTGTTTGTACAAAGTTGCGCCACGACTTTCGAGCCGCGAGGGAGAATAAATGAGAGAGAATATGAAAGAGAGAGATAAAGAGGGAGAGAGAGAAAAGCAAAGAGAGAGAGGGAAAGATAGAGAGATAGAGAGTGAGAGAGAGGAAGAGAGAGACAAAGAGATAGAAAAATAGAGAGACAAAGAAAGAGAAAGTAAATTAGAGAGGGAGAGAGAGAGAAAGAAAGACTGGGACAGGTGGAGAGAGAGATAAAGAGAGAGGGGGGAGAGGGGGGGAGATACAAAGAGATAGAAAAATAGAGAGACAAAGAAAGAGAAAGAAAAATAGAGAGAGAGAAAAAGAGAGATTGGGACAGAGGGAGAGAGAGTAAGAAAGAGAAAGAGTGGGAGAGAGAGACACAGAGAGAGAGAGTGGGAAAGAGGGACAGAGAGTTTCCTACCCCGACGCATACCGCGAAGAAGATATTACCGGTATTAGTAAGTATGCGATGATGGTTTAAGCTTGGCCGTTCACGATCGTGCTCTTCTCCCCGCCTATTCCTTCGTTTTTCAACGAAGGTTGTTCGCACACGGCGCGTACACGGGAACGTTACACGCCGTGTAACGAGCGCATGCAAATCGCAGCCACGACCCTATCGGTTATTTTTTAATGCGGGCTTGATGCCGCGCCGCCACCACCGGATTTATCCGTCTCCGCGGTCGAACTCGCGCGCTCGCCGAACTTTATGGAATAACGCTGCCGATGTTAACGATTCCTATTGAAAAGGTCCCGGTGCCGATTTATGGGACGATGCCATCGCGCGGCGCGTCATTGTTGCGTTACAACGCCACGGGATCCTCCGAGTCCCCGTGGTTTCAGGGAGGTGATCTATGGAAATCCGAGCATCGACGTCGTCACTGCCAGGATTATTTCGCCGCACCGCGAACATTGCGGATTGTTTTATCGCTGTTCAAAGGTGGGAATGGGAATGCTATAGCGGGAGAACGCTTGGATTGATCTTCGACGAGAAATGGCAGCGGTGGTATTGCTCGGGAATTCTAATGAAATGTCTGTGACGGGTAGTACAGAATATATTTTGATAAGTTTTCTTGTTTTCAACTTGTTTCGTTCTCTACTGTGAAGAAATCTTTATTTGTAAGGCAGTTATTTATGGAAATACCAAACAGTTTCGTAACAATAAATAATTGTGGTCACCCCTGTTGAGGTTAAACAATATTTATTTATTCTTCGTGGAAAACTCTACATATTAAAGGCATTGAGAAATAATGGATTCCCTTTCCTCGACTGTTTTCTGATACGTCGTCTGCTTAGGGTTTCGGAATGCGGTTAATACTCCCAGGTATGAATGTTTGCACTGTCGCCGCGTTTGCAATTTTGTCAGTTCCTATTTACTCTCATTTTTACGAAATATGTAATTATTTACATAAGTTCCTTCTCATTTCACATAACCCCTCCTCAGCAATCCCAAATATTTGAACTCAGATGAACCGAACCTTTCTCAAACACGAAATTCTACAACTCAAACCCTCCGTCCATATTTTCCCAAAAAATGAATGTTATTTATCAAACAGAGCGAGTGATAGGTGTTATAGGTGGAACACAGAAAATGAAGCTCTAAGAGGGTGAAAAGAAAACAAGGGAATATCACGAGCGTTTCGGAGGAGTTTCTAAGCCACGCAGTTCATCCGTGACATTATTTGAGTGAAGACCATCATGGATATAATAGATCTAGTATAAGTTAAAGAATAAGAGTAGTGGACAATAGATGTATTGTTACAGAAGAGAGTCGCTTTATTCCCATCCAACAGCGAACGATTAGAAAATTCTCGCCACCGTTGACCCTATATTAGCGCCCCTGGATATTATCGCTTCTGTTCCAGCCAGATTTCGTGGTTAGCCATGGGCGACACGGGCAGGAATCAAGGTCAGAGTCGTAAAACCGAACGACACGGCACGGGGAGAGTGAACCGGTGGCCGATCGATGGGATCGTCTGCGAAGACACCGGTCCCGCGGAATTCCCTGTCTCCCTTCACCCTTTCCCTACGCCTACCCCTCCCCCAGCCCTGCGCTCGCAGGCCATAAACGCAGTAGTGGGCCCCGGGTGCAAGCTCCGGGGTTTATTATCAGGCCGGGCTCCCAATTAAGCGGCAGCAGCTGTGAAAATTAATGGAGCACAGCTTTTAAGATGTAATTGGGCACATTCATAACTCAGGGGTGGAAGGAGGCCGGGAGAGAAAAAGCGCGGGAGTCGGGAGGGCGGCGGAGGGGGGATAAAGGCCAATCTACCCTTGCGCGCGAGAGTACACCCGGGTAATTGATACCGCCTATATACACGCCGCCTACTTTTTTGTTACACGCTGAATGCGCCTGCCTCTTACGACGAAACATTTCCGGCTGAAAGTGTTCGAAGACGTTTCAAGAATCGGAGAACCAGGCTGATACGAGTACACGCATCATTTTCAAAATTGAGTTACGCATGAAACGTTCGAAAGCCATTTTTTATACTAACGGATCCATATATATATACTGAACATAATATTATAACTAATACCATAATTTAGAATACTATCTAACCTATGTAATAATACTCTATACACTCTCTCTCCCCCTCTCTCCCCAATCTCTCCCCCATTCCCTCTCTCTCTCTCTTTCTCATATATTTCATATATTTCATGTACTCATATACTTCCTCACACATACATTCGACATACGACACTACGTAACTCAAATTCGCCATCGCGAATCGTTCTGCCTATCAATTCTAATCGACGCTATAAAACGAGAAGTATGAACGCTAATTACGTAATTCATACCAGAAAATTCAGAAGTTCGTGAAAAGTGAAATTGTCTAATTCGAGTTCCAAGTAGCTCGTATACCGTAACATTTTCAGGAGACAAATAAAAGTATGACATACTTATCTGTACGTCTCAATTTATAAACAACGGGGGTACAGAGATGCGAATGAATAATGCGACAGGGGTGTGCAACACGGAATAATCGATCGTAATTTCCGTGTCACCGGCTCGAGAGAACGGCCAGGCAGAAAAACGAAATTCCGTTTCGATCGTCGGGGATACCGCCCTTATGGAAGGGTACTCGCTTGAAGAGGAAGCGACGGAGCAGATAGGAAAAGAGTGGATTCGGGGGTGGTCGTTGCTTCCGCGAGATGGTGATAGCGACGATGTAATAACACCGAATGACGCGGCATTGTGCCCTCTCGCTCTCTCTCTCTGTCCCGCTCGTTCTGCCTCTTTCTGTTCCACCGATGGCACACGGCTCGAGCGGGGGGTGGCAGGGACGACGTCGGGGTTGGACGCCCCTTCAGACGCTCGTAAACATTTCGTAAATTTGCTCCACAGGTGTGCCATCGCGGCAACTAAGCCATCCACGCCCGACCGAATTCGCCTATTTACTTGCGCGACGTACACCCTCTGCGCTACACAACCACCCCTTTCTGGATCTCGTTATCCCTTCCGGTCTGCTGATCTTTGTCCCGTAATTGCGACGTCTGGAGTTTTTCTTTTCCTTCGGCTGCTATCGTCCGTCCGGGACACTTCGTTTCCGGCTAGAAAATTGCGATCGCCACTCGCGACGACGTTGTACCTTCCTGTGGGAAGAAGAGGGGGATGCTTCGGCAACGTTGTTCGAGTCGAAATCGTGTTCGAATCGATCGTTCTCCAGATAGGGCGATGGTATTTTGCTTCGAGTGCTTGGGGAGAGAAATGAAACGGACATTCTGTGCAAGGCATATGTTATGATAAGCTTCTATGAAAGATGTTGCTTTATTCTTGTTTGTATTTAACACGTTCTGTGTGTATACACCCCACACTGAACTTTTCGTTCAAGCCATTGGGTGAGTATTCTCATTGTAAAAAAGAGAATTAAAAAAAAATTGTATTATGAATTTTTAAAATTTTGTACTATTGAAAAATTGTAAGGCGTACATAGATCAATAATATTATTTAATCGTAAAAGTGTGTCCGCACGGGATGTATTAAATATTTAAACGTTCATTTTTAGGTATACATAGATTATCACATATATAATTTATATAAATATTAAACTCATACATGTCAAAATTTGATAGCTCAGCGATCCAATCACATATTAATGATTCGAAGCTCGTTCCATCTACATTTTTAGCGCAAAACAAAATTTTTGTCGCTAGTTAAAAAATAACTTCAAATACTTAACTTCACTTCGTCGTAATCCAAAGTTTGGTCTTTGGACGTGGACGTGTCTCGTGGATTTGGTTATACATAGGTGGGTCGTGATGGTGGTGCATCCATCGGATGGGTCCGAAGGTGGTCGTAGGAGGAGTATGCACGGCGGCGGCGGCGGTGGTGGTGGTAGAAGAGGTGGAGAAGGACGCGGCGGAGAGCACCGTTCCGGAAACTGCGCGCGGATGTTTGCTACGTACACGTCGTGCGAGCAATGGCGGCGTAACCCGCTCCACGTAGAGTGATGGAGGAGCTTCGTGCTCGGGATACCGGTTTCCGGTTCGGTTCTTCGCCGATAATCTCGATTCTGCCCTGCCGCACCTGTGTCTCTCTCTCTTTCCCTCTCTCTCTCTCTCTCTATTTCTCTCTCATCCTTTCATATTTTCTCTTCTTTTTATTTGGCTCTCTCTCTTTCCCTCTCTCTCTGTTTCTCTCTCATACTTTCATATTTTCTCTTCTTTTTATCTGTCTCTCTCTTTTTCCCACTCTCTCTCTGTTTCTCTCTCATCCTTTCATATTTTCTCTTCTTTTTATCTGTCTCTCTCTTTTTCCCACTCTCTCTCTCATCCTTTCATATTTTCTCTTCTTTTTATTTGTCTCTCTCTTTCTTTCCCTCCCTCTCTCTGTTTCTCTCTCTTCTTTTCATATTCTCTCCTTTTTATCTGCCTCTCTCTCTCTCTCTTTCTCTCTCATCCTTTCATATTCTCTCTTTTTATCTGACTGTTTGTCTGCATCTCTCTCTCTCATTCTTTCATATTTTCTCCTTTTTTTATTTGTCTGTCTCTCTCCCACGCGTTACTTCCTTCTTTCGCATTTTCTCTCTCTTTCCCTGTTCGCGCAAGAAAGAAAAAAAAACAGCGCGAACGAGCCTCCGGGAAGAAATATGTAAAACACGGGAGCCAGGCACACGCGGCACGTACGCTGCTGCATTTCTTGTTTCCTGTTTCCCTCTTTGGCCCGGCTAGCTCGCCGACCCGCTCTCAAAAATGAGATGCCTGGGAAAATTATGATTTCGAGGCTACCGCGCTGGGACCGTAACTGAAATTTGATTCGGGGAAATGTTCCGCGTTCGGTCTACCCCTGGGGAGCCTGTATCTGTAGAAAAAAGAAGGAATATTATTGTATCGTGGAATTGGTGAAAAAGTAGGTAATCAGTAGGACATCTTAACGAATTTTTGATTAGTTCATCAGATCAATTGTTGTACCGTTATTCTAAATTTAACTGTCCTAAATGAAATTTTCAATAATCCTAAAAAAAAAGAAATTTTACAATTTCTCCGTATTAAATATTTTCCATATTTTTTATTTCAAAGATTAGAATTCTAATGTTAGATCTTTTATTCTCAACGATGTAAGAATTATGTGTAATTTACGTCGTTCTTTTCTTCTTCATCTTTGGACGTCACAAACTTAGTTATTAGTTTACGACTTAACTGTAATCTTCTAGGTTCTACGATATTCTCTTGCAACATTTTCCGTGATTTACCTCGTAGTACAGTGACAACCGGATCCCGAGGCGTTCTAGCCACTTAAACAATCGTACCGACCGTCCCAGGACGAGCATCTCTGCTGTCATCTCTATTATCAATGCGTGTCCCCCATTACGCTCCCCCGGATACAGGCTCGTCCACGCGCGTACACAGCATGCTGACAGAAACGTAACGTCGAAGCATAAAGGCCGCGTCCGAAGAGCCATCCCTATTCCCTCGTGGCCTCTATTAGGAAAGTGTGATGGAGTTTTGCGAGCGCGATTACACCCAAATGAGAATTACCCCCCTTTCTGGCCGTGACTCTCTCTCTGCCTCCTTCCTTCTCTCTTTTTCTCTCTCTATTTCTATCTCTATCCCCCCTCTCTCTCTCTTTGCTCTATCTTTCCGCCTAACAACCGAGAGAACAGAAAGGGGTCGACGACGGAGTTCAACCCCTTCGCTGCCACGCCGTTGCGCGTCTCCGTTCGTGTGTGGGATAGGTGTCGGGAGTCGCGTCCTCGGATAATGGCCGACGAAGGGGAACAATGGATAGAAAATTGCTTTATACTCCGGTTCTTAATACGTCCGGGGCTGGGTCTTCCTTACGAGGAAATTGTGTCACGACATGACGACAGTGGATTCAGTCATCATAGTCAGACAGTTTTCTTTTCTTTGCAAAATGTTGGGAATATTTCTGTTAAATTTGCTGGGTAAGAACCAGTGTATCTCATCATTTAATGACATCGATGGAATATTCTTTATCACAATCGTAAAAGGAAGTGAGAAGTTCAGAATCACCACAAAAATATAGGAAATTTAAAAATACTGGATTTGAAAAAAAGTACAAGTTAGTTCCACTCGAAAATTAAAAATGTACATAAGGCAGTTATACCTCAATTAAAGAATTGACTAAAATCACCGTTGTTTTCCATTTAATGGAAAAGTTAACAGTAGACATGTTACATCGTAGAGGTTCACACTTTTGACCGACAATATGCTTACCTGCACCGCTTCGATCGAAATTCGCGTCACCCCGCCCACGCGTAGAAAACGGTATATTAGATTTACGATCGGTGGATGCAAATACCAGCCCCCGCAATTCTTTCTCCGCGTTCGCCTAATCCCTTTACGATGTTCCTGCCTGCGAAGGATCGAAAAGGGGGGCAGCAAGGAGCTGGTCATCGACGGCTTCCTTCCAATCGCCTCCGTCGAATCTCAAAGGCTTTGGCCCGCATATTGGCCTACTCGTATCTCGCGTGGAAGCTTTTGTTGTCACACACGCACACACACATATGTATATGAGAAGCGTGTGTGGAACACGTAGGATAACGGGTGCACGTTTCAGAAGGAAGCGAAGGGTGCAGAGGGGGCGGCTCTCTCGCGCGTTATTTAGCGACAATGTGTCGCGCATAGAAACTGCCTTCAAGCAGCCAATAAACGGCGTTACGCGGCCTTCGTGGCCCGCCATCCCCCGTCCCTTCGCGGCCTTGGGGGCCAATTTCGTCAGATTTCAGGAAATTGTTGTTGCGTCCAGAAACGGCGTCTGGTGTCGCGTGCTGAATCGACAAACACGGATCGTCGGGAGTCACGAACGCGGCTCGATCGCTGATGTACGACCTCACGGCTGTCCGAGTTACACCCTCGGCTCTGTTTTTGTTCCCTGGGAATTTTGTGAAATTTCACCATCCTTTTATTTCTTCGAACAGATACATACTATGTGTTATGGTTACAGAAAGGATGGAAACATCGTTGCGTTTGTTTTACCGTTTAATCAAATTAATGTATATCAGCATCAGTTTTATACGACTTGTAAGATTTTTATCGTTGTTACATGTTAAATTAACTTCTATGGCAAAGTTAGTTGAATTTAGGAGACTATGCGTGGATGCCAAATATTTTGTATAATTACTATACTCGTATTTACAGTATTAAAATCTGTTCAAGCTAGGAAAATAGAGTTTAGTTAGATATATCGTAATATCCTCGGATTAGAGGCTCGACACTTACAAACTGCCCAGTCAAATTCATCGATAACTCAACTACCGAAGTCCAGCATCTATGATCGTAATCAATGATACTCCCCTGTTCCCCTCCGACCTCTCACCCTGCTATCGATACAATCCTAAGTCCGCTTCCCTGTGTTCCGATCGCCGGCAAGAACATCCGCGCCGTCGTTGGCCGGTAAATCGGCAAAATCAAAGCGTCGCGGTGTTTCCGAAGGAGGGCCATGCATCAGCGTGCCGGGGCGAATTATCAAAACAGGAAACGATCGATCTCCGTGGCAGGAAGATGTATAACGAGGGGGGGTACCGCGTGCAGACTCACCTGGCCAACGCTGAGAGCCCGTCGAAGCGAGGCCAAAAACGAAGCCCGCGCGCCGCCACCCCCAGGGGCCGGTTCCCCTATTAACTCCCTACGTGCCGCGACGGCTAAATGTTCCCCTTTACGCGGAGATAATGAAAATTACAAATAGCCCCGCGCCGTACGTGCGTGCGCGGACGTATGCGCGCCAGGGCGCCCCTGCCCAGGGTCCGCGCCGGAATTGGACGTCGAAAGTTTCCTCGACCGCGAAGAAAGAAGCAGAGAGAGAGAATGAGAGAAGGGGAAGGGGGTGGAAAAGGGAGAGAGGTAAAGAAGAATAGAGGGAGGGAAAGTGGTAGAAAAGGATAGAGAAAAGGAGAGGTAAAGGAAAACAGAGAGAGAGATATATATATGAAGAAAAATATAAAAGGGAAGAGAGAGGGGTAGGTAGAAATAGTGAGAGAGAGTGAGAACTGAAAAAGTAGAGAGGGAGAGAGGTAAAGGAAAATTGAGGAAGGGAGAGAGATAGAGAGAAATAGAAAGGAGGAAGGAGATAAAGGAAAACAGAGAAAGGGGCAGAGATTGAGAGAAATAGAAAGAATAAGGGAGATGAAGAAAAATAGAGAAAGGGAGAGAGAAGGGTAGAGAAAAATAGAGAGAGGAAGATAGATGAAAAAATAGAGGGAGTGAGAAAGGTAATAGAAAATTGAGAGAGGGAGATAGATAGAGAGAAATAGAAAGAAGGAGGGAGATAAAGAAAAACAGAGAAAGAGAGAGGGATGAAGAAAAATAGAGAGGAAGGTCAAAAAGATAGGAAAGATATAGATAAGGGAAACAAAAAGAGAGGGGAGAAAGGCATATGTAGAGAAATAGAGAAAGAGAACGGGGTGGGAGTGGACCGAGCGTAGAAGCTAGCCTGGACTTATAGGAAATTGTCGGCCGTTATATTTGTTGCCGGGATAGGAGAGAGGGAGGTTGGTTTGGGGCGGCAGGAAGCAAGCCATCGCGTGGAATACATTCGAAGTGCCGATAAGTAGATTGGCTGCGGACCGACCGTTCTCCCGGGCTGATTCCGCGCAATTGCCGTTGGCCCTCTCTCTTCTTCGCTCTCTTGCTCGTCGTTTTGTCGTTATCTGGAGACAAATGTCTGGCGTCAAGGTTCGATAGAGGACGGGGCGTGGGTCGGTAGGAAGGGTTGAAATTTGACGCTGTGCCTGGTCCTCGTTCGGAATCAGGTTTGCATTCTTTTTTTAACGATGGACCTATTTCGTTGAATGGACGAAGAGAAGCGTCTGTTCGTAAAACTCATAAGGGAGAGATTATGATTTGGACACTTTTACGAAAATTTGTGTAATGATGATGGCAGAAAATTACGAACATACATAAGTGTAGGATAGAACGAAAACAATTATCAAAAGTGAACTTTGAGACGTGCACGTTATATCCTAAAGATACTCTACACTCGATGTGTTAAAACGGAACTGCATTATCACTAAATTTTTCCGTAATTTCTTCTATTTAACCTATTTGTAATATACATGTACTAAGAAATACATATACTTCATACAGAATTTTAAACTGTAGAGCTGGGAGGGAAATAGATTAGAGTATATTCTTATCAATTCATCAATAAAAGTGATCGTAATAGTAATTTTGCTCATGAAGTCTAAAATTCTGAAATCAAATTGTTCGAGTCCCGCAAACTTAATACGTCAACTATCTTTTTCACCCTTCTAGTGTCTTTGAACTGTACCCAAAAGTATATTTTCAAGTTAACACCTTATTTCAACACTGCATCGTGAAGCAGAAATAAAAGTTTCAAAGTGTTTCTAAATTGCTATACAGAATCGTTGAATTTTTTACACGGCTGTTCAGAACGAGGTGCGGCGCTAGTTTCGAGATTAATAACTTTCTCCAAGTGCAACGAAAACCTGCCGCTATAGTCCGCCACCTACAACATAAGGGGTGGGTGTGGGGTGAAGAGCAACAGAGCGTGGCAGGGGGTGGCAGCAGCAATAACACGCGCGCGCGTTGCTGAAATTAGTTTTCCCGATAATCATCTCACGGCATTGTGTGTTGCGTCTCGTAGTTTCCTGGACGAGAGAGCAGACGGGCAGGGGCGAGGGGTGGACGGCGCCGCTTCGAGGACGAGGCAGCTGCTTCGCGAACACGGCCACCGAGCCCGGCTTAAAATATAAACGCGGGATTAATGCCGAGTTACCAGCGCGTGCTCGATAAGGGAGGCAATTTTCGCGCCACGTCCATGGTACTTTTATTCACTCGTGTCCTCCATCGAGTTTTAATCATTCCTTGAAGTGCACGGCGATCGTTTCCGATTACTACGTATATCTGCAAGCTGTTGAATTCCTTCGACTCGTTTAAAAGGTTCCGTAGATTACGAGGTAAACGTTGTTGGAAGCTGCGTTTGACAGTAGAACTACCAGAATAGTCAAAATGACCAATTGGTGATTATTTATAGCAACTTTATAAATTCATTGTAGTAAAATTTACAAAATAAGTTGAAATAAAAAAGGTTTAAATAATAATATTAAAATATAAATAATATAAATAAAGTTTAGATAATAATATTAAAAGGTTTGAATAAAAATTTGTTTTCTACGTATTCAGTATTTTTTCACGTAATTTTCAATTTGATCTCTTCCATGCAATTAAGTGTACTTTAATTATGCTATTAAAGAAATTCGCAAAGCTTCTCAAATGGTGATTTACAAAACCAGTACACGATTGAATCTCATCAAATTTGACACCCAGCAGTAAAATTCTCCCATGCAGGGTAGCGTATTTTTTCCCACTTCCTTTCGTTTCATCGATTCTCTTTCAGATTTCGCTAAGCTCAAGACATGATAAGGCTATGAAGATGAGAGTGTGGACAAATCGAGAAAATTCAACTTTTAATGCAAATTTTAGTGAAATTCAATAGTGCACTACACTGTAAAAGTATCTCGGTGCGAAAGATGCTCAATCTGAGTTGTCACAAATGTGAAGCACCCCTAACGCGAAGCATAGGGGATGAAACGCGTGGTTCTCTCGCGACTCGACTAATCGACGATTCGTCGGCCGTGGATGCTATCCGTTCTCCTGCGAGAGCAAGGATAAAGGACAGGAAGCGTGACGTCCCCCCCTTCCCCCCTAGCATCGAGCCCCCCTCCGTGGACTCTGTCTCTACCGCACCCCTTCGAGCATTTCGTGGCGTTCCCGGTGATTAATGTTGCCGAACAAATTGTCTAGAAAAACATGTCGTAGCCGGGGCATTTCCCGCGCGTGCACTGCACCCTTTATCTGGCCGGAGTCACCCTTATTTCCCTCGAGCGCGGAGGTGGCTCGCCCCTCTGCTCTGCTCCGCCTGCGACCCACCACCTCCGCTCCCCCCCACGATTTCTGACGCACCACCCCGGTTGTATGTACACGGGGAACGTGTATACATGCCTGCATACATACATTACGCAGATGATATCCGAGTAATCCGATTTACTTCGACTTCGCTATCAACGTCAGAGCCTCCGCCCCGTTTCGGGTAATTATACACCGGCCTGAGCGTTCCGCACCCTCCTGACGCGTAACGAGAGATTAGACGAGCCGATTCCGTCGAGGATCACGCGGGACGATCGATTGACTTTGGACGGACAACGTTAACCGTGTTGCACTGTGGGCTGGACGCGGATATTACGTCCTGGCGTACGTGTTTGTGTGTTTCGGACAGATTAATCGATGACGGAAGAGATTCGAGTTAAAGGAATTAATGTTTGATGAGGCTGTGCAGAGTGTTGGATTATCGGATGCAAATTTGGAATTATCTTTCAACCGATACAAGATGGTGTTGAAATAAACTTGAAGCTTCAAAGACGGTGAATCGCGAGTATTCGAAAATTATTTTCGATCGAGAAAGCAACGATTTAGTCTACAGTTCCTCCGTTGGAAACATACATAAAATTATTATTATGGAAAATTCAATTTTTTTAAATCAGCTATATTCTTATTAAAAGTAGCTTTGTTTTTCGTCTACTCATTACCTTTATTTCCCTGAACAAGTACAATAATAGAGTGTAAATTACATTTCACAAAATCATCTTTTATCACAACATTAATGTAGCATTTTATTTTATTTGAGAGAGAGATGGTAGGGTTCAGCTGTAGACAAAACAAAGTAAAGTTCTATATAATATATATATGTAATATGTGGATGCTTATGGAAGCAACAATACAATTAGATTCGTCTAAAAAAATAGAGTATTTTATTATAAAAGAAATAAGCTTAACTAATTTACAATATTTACACGTGGTTGTCTAACCTAAACAAAATAAAGAATCGGTTATTAAAAATCTATGCTTCTCGCTCTTAATAAGTCTATAACACTATCCTATACTAATATAGTTACTACTATTTTCATTATCACTATTTCACCATGAAAGAATCTTTCAATCTATTCAGAATACTGAACATTTCGTTAGTCTTTCAACCTCTTCTGCCGCCACTTGTCTTATACTCTCCTCTTGGTGGCGGGACACCACTCACACACGAAGCTTACATATATATATATTTAAGATAGTTTAGTAGTATCTTATATCTCGTGAGCAGTGATTATAATTAACCGTAACAGCGAAAGGGTTAATATAGTTCAAGTCACAGAAATTGATTCATATTTAATCGCAACGATCGAACAATACCTTCGACGAAACACGAATTCCCACACTGCGTCTGGTGGTGGATGATCGCGCGGGAAAACGGTCGTTGGAAAAATTCAGCGACGGCGGATTCTAAATGTCGTCTCGTTAAAGTCACGCACGACATCGGTACATCGTTTGCAAAAAGGCCGGACAAGCCACGGCGTGTCTGTTCGCTCGCCGTTGCTCCTCTCCACTAAATCTTCCCGGTATCTCGCATCTCTCCGCTTCCCACCTGCGAATTACAAATTACCGGAGGACTGCGTCGCAGGACCTCGCGTACCGACCCCTCCTCCCCCCCCCCCCCCCCTCACCTTTTTCCCCAGCGAGCGGTCGTCGCCGCTTAAAGCATCGCGAACCGTACCGGGACCGAAACTGATACCGATATTTTCGTTCCTCGCGATTTCACGTTGAATCTGCACGAATTCCGCGACCATGAAAATTTACGAGTCGAGAGTGTCGCATGAATTATGTCCGCAGGTGAATCGCGATCCTCGGTTGGAAAGCTGTTTGGCTAACCCCTTTCGTAGATTGGTAGATTCAGTTTTTTTTTTTTACTTTCACATCACTAGATTTTCTATTTTTTTTTAGAAATGTTGAGGTATTTAAGTGCTGGCGTGATGATTAACACTAGATTTACGGATGTTCCTTGTATATCTATTCCCAATATACGTATTCTGAAGAATAAGGTATATTTGAGAGAGAAATAGATTTTAGAATATTTGTATCGCTTCATCAATAAAAGTTAGCAAAAATTGCGAGGAATAATAGTAATTATTTTTGCAAACTTTCCTCATGAAATTCGAAACCCGTCAAATTGACGGGTCCCGTAAACCTAGTGTTAAGGTTAACACTTTGCACTCGGGAGGTGACTGTCGGTCACCAAGCGATAATTTTACCAACTTTCAGACGCAAATAAGTTTATAATCGTATACGTAAATTTTGTTATATTACTTAACGAAACTGAATGAAGTTTAATGTAAGCAAATTTTAGTAAATACTTATGAATTAGAATTACTGAACGATTAAGAGTTTCCCCTCGAGTGCAAAGGGTTAATAGATTGGTTAATAGAATTTTGTAAGTAGTAGCATTAATCGGAACCACGTACATCCCTTACAAAAGGAAGCTTTTCATTTTACAAAAACTATTTCAATTCTTTCACACCTTACTCTTCAATAATACCCTAACACGGTTACATAAAATTCGACACTGCCCAAAATGAAAAGTGTAATTCGAAAAACACGAGTACCCCTTCAAACACACCTTCCGCAGCCCCTCTGTTATTCCGTTTCACACGCGAGGTTAACGAGTCGCAATTCATTGGACGTACCCACGAGATATCCCGAGAGGTGAATTCGACGCTTCGAGACCGAGACCGAGAGTCGAGGCGTTCGTCGAGAAACGAAAAAAAAAAGAAGAAAAGAAAGGTCCAAAAGAAGGAGAAAAGGGAGTAGCACGAAGGAGGAAGAACGGAGAGAGGCTGGTAGCAATTTCGTGGTATTATTTACATCTTCCGTGAGCGGGACGCGGTGGTCAGCCTCGCGGTCGCCGTCGCTTTATACCTGATCAACGGACACGGCCGTATACGAGGCAACTACCTGTGTGTATACATTTCACCTTTTCGTAGGTAAATGCGCGGGCTGCACGAGCGCGCCGGGTATACCGGCCGTCGCATAAAGCCCGGATTTTATTACAAGAGGATTCAAATTCCGCGCACACGGCCGCGAGCCCCCACGGCGCGCGCGGAGGAAACGGGCGAGAGAGGCCGTAGGAATATAAAAAATGCCCCGCCGGACCCCGTGAATCCTCCCGCGGTGTAAACCCATAAACCACTCGCGTATTCTATTTCTCCGCGAATAAAAATTTCGATCCCCAAGCCTGTGCCCTTCGCAACGGCTCCGTTCGGCCTCTTCTCGATCCCGCTTCTGCCTCCGTTTTTTCTTTCCTCTCTTTCTACCGGTTTACGTTGACGTCGACCGGGTGCAGAAGGTATGGGATAGCTTCGATAATTTAAATTTGTAAGAACGCGATCGAGTGGAGGATGCGAGTTTAAGAAAATGTGAAGAGTGCTTGAGTTGCGCTCGAGTGTTTCTAAGTCGCGAAAGGTGGAAACTTGAGAAAACTGAGGAATTTTGGGTGAACGTGACCGAATGCATTGAGTGAGAAAGGTTTAGAATTAGGAAGAAAGGAAACGAGTGTTTGGAAGAATATATGACGGAGAAAGTGCGAGCACGAGGCTGAAAGAATTTGATTGCGAAGGCAGAAAGAGTTTGACTGTAAAGGCAGAAAGAGTGTGATTTTGAAGGAAGTTTGAACGCAGTAGTTGCTAAGTTGTAAAGTCGTTTAAGTTGTTCTCTTTCAACTATTTTAAATATAAATTAATAATATTCTAAGCACTTCATTTTATTCTATTCAGACCTGAATCTTATTATTTCACTCTACAGAATAAAGTGAAATAAAATTTAGTACTTCGTTTAAGTTGTTACTATTAAACGGTATTAAATATACATTAATAATATTCTAAGCACTCCATTTTATTCTATTCAGACCTGAATCTTATTATTTCACTCTACAGAATAAAGTAAAATAAAATTTAGTACTTCGTTTAAGTTGTTACTATTAAACGATATTAAATATACATTAATAATATTCTAAGCACTCCATTTCATTCTATTCACACCTGAACCCTATCATCTCACACTACTGAATAAAGTTAAAGTAGAAATTTCCTATAAATTAGATCGCGACAATATTTGTGGAGAGTCTGTATGATAAACATATGAATAAACATTAAGGTTCATGTTTTAAAATGAGAGTAGCGAAGTATGATATGTGTGATTTGTATATGCATGATATTAATAAAGTGAACAGCGATAAAAAAAGACAGTCTGTATGTGGTGATAACAGCAATCCTAATAACGTGTAATTTTTAATATACAGAGAGAGAGAGAGATGTGAGGGTGATTGCTAGTTTATTGACGTGTGTGTGTTTGTTTGTGTGAAGAAGATTCTAGAATGAACGGTCAAGAAATTAGAATGAGAAGCAATGTATGAAAAACAAGAAGGATGAAAATATGAGAGAATGGAGTTGAGAATGAAAAATGGAATGAGGATCGTGAGTGTGCGCCTTTTGTTTAGAGTTTGATTGAGAATAGGATGTGTGAATGGGATAAGAAAATTGTTACATGAAATAAATAAGTTTATATATATTTTTAACATTATCGTTTTCCTCAACAAGAGAGAGAGAGAGAGAGAGAGAGAGAGAGAGAGAAGAAAGAGTGTGCCTTAGAATGTTTTTCAGTATATTTAATATTTTTTTTGTTAATAATTATATAAATAAATTGTTCCTGCACATTTACTCACAGAATTTACCGGAAGTCGCCGGAAACGCGAGCGATTCCCCGCGCGAACGAGAAACGCGACGGACGGGGCACGGTTAACGCTTCTTCCACGTTCACGTCCGGGCGGAGAAGATGTAGGGAAAAGATTTGACGGCGCGGAGAGATGGTAAACGGGACGCTTTAGGGCCATCCAGAGGACGAGCGGTCAATCTAAACGACCCCTTATCTTTCCACCGCGAGGCGGGCCACTCCGACAGGCTTTTTCCTCGCTTGAAATCTGAATAAAAAGCGGTTACTCGAGTGAAACACAGAGATCGCCGAGATCGGGAATAATGGGTTCCTTTTCCTCCGGGCCACGCCGCCTGCGATGGATGGCACGGCCGTGTTTTTAGAAGCCTAAACAACCGCATTTGCCTCGGGAACGGCGTGCTTAGCGGCGCGTGCCCTTAAATTCGTGGCCGCGAGTGGTATGGGTCAACGCTTCGTCAGACCGTGTCTGTGTTTACCATCGAACTACTTCGATCAATCCTCATGAATGAACTAGCGATTATGATTTCTTGCGAGTTGAGAGGGGAAATGTTATTTTTACTTTATCTTTTTACTTATTTCCTTATAGAGGCATTTTATTGGCATTTAACACTTAGCCAACCGAATGGGGAGATCTCCCATTCTTTTCTCTACCATTGATTCTATTTACTTTTATTTACTATATTCTATTTACTTTCTGTTTACTTTTGTTACTAGTTAGACTTGAACTAGTGTCGTTCATATTTTGTCAAACGCATTTGCTGCTCTTCCAAAGTACAAGTTTTAATCAATTCAACTCCAGTTCAAGACTAATTATTAACAAAAGTGAACAGAATCAATGACAGAGGAAAGAATGGGAGATTTCCCTATTAATAGTATACTATAGAAATTAATATTATATTAATATCTATTACTATATTAAAAATTAGTCAATATACTATATTAAGAATTGTTCATTTTTGTGCAAAATTGTTAAGCCTTTAATACACGGGAAATTAAATCTTTCGTTCTGACGTGTGGGAATCCATAATTCAGAATTTTGGATTCATATTTAGAATGCCAACTGGAAATTAATTTATGCCGCAATAACATATATCAATTGGATTTTCAATCTGGATGTACTGAGATCCAGGCACGACGCTGCGTCGAGAAAAACGGTCTCGTTAAAAGTTAACAGCTTACGATACGCGGGGACTTACTTTAACAGCTGCAATCAATTATAAGACGTCCGATAGGAATCAAGGTAGCGATGAATAAGGTACGGAAAACGGGAGAACCTGAGTAGAAATATGTAGCAAGCTCCCGGAGAGAGGAAAAAAAAGCAGTGTGCCCGCCATTGTGTCGCAATAACGAACTGTATCGTGTATCAACGCGGGAGCTACAGAAAATGACTTCATAAAACGTAATTTACGACGTGTTTACCGATAAAGATCGCGTTTCATGCACTGGTACACGAGGCAACCATAACTTTATAGTCCATCTAGGAATAATCCAGCTGCTGGTAGCCATACGAAATCCCTTGACCCCGACTCTAGCCTCGTAGGGAGTGGTATTCTTTTCTTTTTTCGTCCAGCTGCATTGCAATCGTGATTCGAAAATGAAGAGTTGCAACGAATGTGCAGTATTGGAGTGCAAATTCTTTGAAGGAAACTGAATGGGGACTGCAGATTACAACCATGAGCGTGACTCCACTGTAATCCGTTCAAAACTGACCTTTTAGACATATATTTCGTGTCTGTAGGAAACAGTGAACAATTTCGAGTTTCCAAGTTTCACATTTCTATGTGTTCTTCTATAGAATGTCTAGTTGCAACTGTAATCTACTGTTCATATGGTGTATATTTTATGGGCATGAATTTTGATATCCATAGAAGACGAAGGATTTCTTGTAATTTCTAAATTTTATTATTTTGGCTGAATAGCCTCTTGTTAGAACAAATTACTGTACAAATGTATTAAATTTTGGTTCATAAAATACGATTCATTTATAACGAGAACATTGATGCAACGGAGAGTGAATGGGGCTTCTTAGGAAACTCCTATCTCGCACGAGTTTTATCTTAAATTATCGTTCGGAATTTCTGAAATTCCCTTGAATTTCTTCAACTTACCAAATTATCTGAGATCGTATTAAATTTCTTAAATGTCTTCGAAATAGATA
The DNA here is from genome assembly GCA_033822845.1 of Tetrapedia diversipes. Classification (NCBI taxonomy): domain Eukaryota; kingdom Metazoa; phylum Arthropoda; class Insecta; order Hymenoptera; family Apidae; genus Tetrapedia; species Tetrapedia diversipes. The sequence goes on along the minus strand of JAOPTO010001573.1, from coordinate 169,606 downwards.
CCCAAGAATTGTCTTGAATCTTTTACATCATCTCTTAATTCACCTTTAAAACTCTCTAATCCCTTTTACCAATTTTCTAATACTTAAAAATTTTTAATAATTAAAGTACACTTATTTGCACGAAAGAGATGAAATTGCAAATTACATGAAATAATATCGAATGCCAAGAAACCAAATCTTTACTTATACCTTCTGCAGAAAATCATAGTAAATTTTGGAAGCTTTACCATACTGAATTTATAAGGTTGCTACGAATAATCACCAATTGGTCATTTTGACTGCTCTGGTAGTTCTACTGTTAAACAAATCAGAGAATCGACTGATCGTCAAACGAAACAGTGACCGATAACAAAAGCTGTCGCCCCTTTTCCACCTACACACACCCTTAAGAACGTGCTCATGGGTGGGTACACTTCCCGAGTCCCAAAATTGACACTCCCGTACGCACATTAGGCTTCTCGCGACGAAGGAACGCGCGTAAACGCGTTCAAGGAGCGTCTGATCGTTATTTCCCCGTTTCCCGCGGCACAGCGTCTGGTTCCACCATTGGCGAGGGCCACGAAGACGGGGGGTGGAGAGAGGTCGGCAGTTTATAACGGCGTCAGCAGTTGCTACATATAGTGGCTCCGGTGCCGGAGAGTTTAAGAGACTGTTACAAGCTGACGCCTTCGTCGGGGCCGACGGAGATGGGGTGAAAATCAGGCTATAAGGGGGTGGACGGGGGGGCGTGCAGCAGGGAGGAAAGTAGTAGACGGACAGGAGAGGGTGTTAGGCGCGGCGCAACCGGGTATCAACCCTCGACCCGACGGCGAGATGAGTCTGACCCCGGCGACGAGGTAGCCGGTGACAATCGGCTCGAGTACCCACTACCCTATAACGGGGGAGGGTTGCGACAGCTGTGGACCCAATAACTTGCCTCCGCCAGCGGAGCAGACCGGGCCTCTGAAGGGTTCGAAATGGCGGCAACGTGGCCCAGGCATTCCTCCGTTTCGATTCCACGGTTGTTTCCGGTCCGTTCCGATGAAATTAACCCTTTGTGCTCGAGAGGCGCCTGTTAGTCGTCAAACGATAGTTTCGCGAATTTTCAGACTCTAGTTAGTTTGGTTATTAATCTAACCTGGAGGTTAAACGGTCATATATGTAAATTTTAGTACGCGACTTAACTAAACCGAATGAAGTTCATCTAAGTGAATCACAGCTACTTTAATTTGGTTGATTCTTTGTCTTAAGCTTTTGGTTAAGTGTTAATTATACCTAAGAATTTTTATGTGTCACATCTACATTTGACCCCTACCATCTATGATAGTAATAAAATTTACTCTCATAATTACAACAAATTTATTGTTAACCCTTTCACTGCTATGGGCGCGTATATGCTTCTGACGAAAGCTGTGTATGCGTTTCTGGGAAGTTATTCGCGTGGATTATGGACGAGTAGATGCATCTGTCAATTTTTCCGTCAATCTCCCATTTATGGCAACACAATTGCTAATAGAGCGCCGTCCACGCAGAGCACTTTAACCGGATTCTCTTAAGAGCATCAGGGAATATAATGAGTTCTCGTTGAATTTCTTTTCCTCTTCTTTTTGCCTTCGCGGTTTACCAATGTGTTTCATTGCTGTAAACCTGAAGAATATCCAATTCTCAAGAATCGACAATTAATAAGGTGTATCCATGATATTTCATAATTCACGATGCACAATGTCGCGAAGCGACTCACACACACCACAAACACAGTTTTTCGTATCTCGGAACACGTGACTCGAATCTGCAAATCTCCGCGAAACTATCATCATCGAGAACGCGCGGCCCGTTTCATTCAATAATCCCGCGCTCCTCTTTTCAATCACCTGAGACCAGCCTAATCCCCGACACGGTCGAACCGACGAAACTAAAAAAAGAGCTGTCGTAAAACCAAGACCAAACGGAACAAAACAAAAAAAAAAAACAACACAACCAGCTACAACAGTCCGGCTGGAAAAATCGATCGTACGTTAAAAGTCAGCGAAAGAGCGGCGAAAATCGGGCAGGCGAGCCGCGTCGGACGTCGAACATTTTTCCGGATCCTTTTATTGGCGGGATCGCCGAACCGCCCATCAACATCAGCGCGAAACGACGCGCCGGCGCTATCGCGCTTCGGAACACGATTTAGTGGCGACCCCGGCAAAACAATTATATAAATTCCACTGGCGTGGGGCGGTCGCGGGGGGTGGGTGGCGGTGGTACGAACCGAACGGCCACCAACGCGACGAGGGTGAATCGGGGGTGGGCTCGGGCAGGATGGGTGATGGCGTTCGCCACGGAGGTCGGAATTTTCCGAAAAATCGTTGCCTCCACCGGCCATAGATTAAACGCAGCCCGAGCTGCACACGTCGATGCGACGCGGCCGTGCGGCTGCAGTGGCAACGAGCGGCGGGAGCTATCAGTGACACGTCGCGTGTTAAATCGCTTTGTTGACACACATAACCTGTCTACGCGTATCCGATACGCGCGATCGCCGAGCGCGCCCGTTGCGCGCTTATGGTCGCGCGCGCACGCTCGCGGACTACTGCGCCCTCGAGCTACGAGGAATTCGGCCCGCGCCGATTTTTTCTTCCCACCTTTTACGCCCTCGTTCACCTGCCCTGTTTTTTTTTTGTTTGCTATTTTCTACTTCCTTTCTGTTGTTTTTTTTGGGTTGGGTGTTTTTGTTGCCCGCTGCTGCTGGTTCTCGTTGGCTTTTCGATGAGATCTGTTTGGGGAACTTTTTCACGAGCGATCGTTGAATTAACCGGTTTGCAACGTTTTGAGGAATTCTTTGTGGAGGAACGTATTGGTCTTGTTATTATAGGGGATATGAATTACGATGCATACAGTTTTGGATTAAATTGTGTAGAATAGAATAAGTAGAATTTGGAAGCTTGGAAGTTTAAATATAGAGTTTGAACCTTTGGTAGCTCAAAGCTGAGCGTATCGAGGCTGTTAGAAAATGTAATTCAAATAATTAGATCGTTTCCTGAGAAACCACGGGTTACCTATAAATTAGTACTGCATTCATTTTTATCTCATGCTCACCTACATGTGTTCGTTACAAATGTAAACACGAAAATTAATCGTACTTAAATGTCCAGAAAAATTTTCAAAATTCAGAATCAAATATATATCCTACTCCGCAGTTGTATAAAAGGCAGGCATCAACGTCGACAGCATTCGAAACGTTGTTCGCCGATGCGATGGCTAAACACCGTCGAGCGAGGCGAGAAGCTGCCCCGAATCGATTCCCCGCGTTAGCCTACACAGAGGGGGCGAACGGGCCGGGTGTGTGGGTCGATCAGAGTTTTTCAATATCCGTGGGCGAGTATCGCCGCTAAACAGATCATAAAGTATCGATAAAATCGGGCACGGCGCGGGAGGCCGCGCGGATACAAATTTTCGGTGTGGCCGCACGGGCCAACCCCTAAATTCGGCCGTGGCGGGGGCGGCGTGGCCGCGATTTCGGCCGCAACGCCGCCAGGAAACCCGATTACACGCTGGAAGGATGCTCACGGTCTACAATGCTCATTGAATTTGTCGAACGGGAATTATGTATCGCGAAGGGGGAACGGAGAAAGAGAGGGAGCGATAGAGACGAAGAACGAACGAGTGTGAAAGAGAGAGAGAAGGAGAGATAGAAGTAAAGAACGAACGAGAGAGAGAGAAAGAGAGAGGGAGAGAGAGATACAGGGGGAGAGAGAGATACAGGGGGAAAGAGAGATAGAGGGATAGAGAGGGATAAAGAGGAAGAGAGAGAGGGATAAAGAGGGAGTAAGAGAGAGAGAAAGAGAGGCAGCGATAGAGACGGAGAACGAATGAGAAAGAGAAAAAGAGAGAGATGGAGTGGGAGAGAAAGAAATAAAGGGTGAGAGCAAGATAGAGGAAGAGAGAGAGGGAGCGATAAAGACGAAGAACGAACAAGAGAGAGAGAGCGAGAGAGAGAGAGAGAGAGAGAGTGGGATGGCATGGGGTAGGGAAGATTCGGGGTCCCGGTGCGAAACGATCGCTCGAGTGCATCACAATGAAATCGGGATCGCGATCGAAAAAAGGGCATCAAAGGGGTGGAAGAGAAAAGGAGGGCGTCGAAAGAGCAAAAGGAGGAACGGTAGATATAGAGGAATGGCGCGCGAATCGAGCGCGCATTATATTCGGATAAAATGATTTTATCGATCGTAAATGCAGCGGCCTGGCATCGCCGGCTTATGAGCGGTTGGATTTACAACCGCTGCCCCGGTTGCGGCGTGTCCTCTCTGCGTGTGCTAGGTTTCTGCACTCTTTCTCTCTCTCCCTCTCTCTCCTTCCCCCTCTGGTGCAACAAAATTGTCCTGAAAGAGCGCGCGATTCGAATGGCCGCATAAAAATTCGACCTGCGAGAGCGCTCGCTGCTTTACGACTCTATCCCTTGCAGCGCTCGACAATTCGACGATTTTCTTCCCCCGCGTCGGCTTCGTTTCTGCTTTCTGGCTGGTAAGCGTCCACGCATAGGCTTTACATTTCGAGTTTCGATGGGATTTTTCAGGTTTACGAAGCTTAACTCATACACAGAACTCTGTTTAAAGTTAGTCGTTGTATTCTTGTTGAACAATGAACGTACAGAGCTTGCATATCTGTTGGATTGTGTAGACCCATGCGGTTAAAGAACCTGGGAAATTTCGGAAGAACCAAGGGAGGACCAAATTTCTTTGGCAAGCTTAGGTTGCGTCTTGAGACAAACCTCTTTGTACATAATTTTAAAAAAGGAAAAAATGAAAGGAAACCTAGTCTCGAGAATGATACAACTCTCACTTGGAAAACACAGCACCCTTGTTTTATTTCAAGACACCATCTTTTCTACATTTAACCCCTTTCACTACTTTCATGACTCTAACTCATGATGAAAATTTTCTGACGAAATTGAATATCACGAGTCCGACTCGTTGCTATAATTCCATGCCAAATATCAATATCCCGAGTTTGACTCCTGATCGACATTTCATGCCAAACATGAATCATTTCGTGGTCCTAATCTCAATCGTGAGCTGTGTTTCAAACTGAGCCACTCGAGCTTGGCTACTCGGCTTCTTTTGCGACCATTCCGGCGGACAAGTTTGGTACAGCTTTTTCAGAGTTTTGGGTTAACGATATCCATAGAGAAGAGTATCGGTGCGAAGGGAGAAAACGTTAGACCTTTTTTGCAGTCAGCCACTATGAGAGAGGCGATTCTTGAGCAAATCAACGGCGGACTTTCGCGGAGCTCGATACACTCGATTCGATTCATTCTCTAATGGGCAATGATCACAGGGACGGCTGTTCGATCCACGCTAATGCGAAAGCTCGCCGTTCGCGTCGCATTAGTTCGCGGTTCTCTGTACAGCGGCGAAATTGATTACCAATACCAGCTCGCTGGATGGCTGGCTGGCTGGCTGACTCTCTCTCGCGTTCCCGTGTCCGTGCAGTAATGATGTTTTGATGCGAGGACCCCGGTGCACCGCGCGTATCGACTGCAGTTAACTAATGGAAGCTCTCCGATAATTGCGAGCGCCGCCGGAGAGTAAATGTTGCCAACGCGACAGTAATCATCGTTACCACCGCTGTTCTACCACACCGCGAAACGAATTCGCTCGCCGTTGAGAAACTCTCGATAGTTCGGGCTCGTTTCGTCGAATGGGAAGTTGGACTATTTTTTTCGACGATATTTGATCGATATTATTCCCGACGATTTCGAATGTTTGTCGATGAAACGGCAAACGAATTCGTGATAAAAGGTAGTTGGAACGTTTTCTCATTTTTCTTCGAAAAAGTTGGATTGATCCAGATATATTTAGTGCTAATTAGTATTCAACGTCTGCATTTTCCTTGAATTGCATTAGTATTGAACCTCTGCATTCGATATTTAACCCTTTGACATACAAATAAAACGGAAAGTTCTCTGATTTTTCTTTGAAAATGTTGAATTGATCCGGAGATATTGGTATAACAGTGATATTTAGTATGAACCTCTGCATTCGATATTTAATCCGTTGACATACAAATAAAACGGAATTTGATGCACTCAAAAAATACTATTCAATTTGGCCAAAATTGAACAGTTATGTGCAAGCTTAAAAGCAGAGCATTTTATTTTGAAATTTTCATTGCTATATAACATTTAATCAGGTTGATATATAATATTAATGAACAATAATTAAGTAACGTTATAAAATAATAAATTAGTAATTATGTAAAATTATGTAAAATTATGTGTGTTATAAAATATAAAACGTTTCAAAACATCTTGACGTCTCCTAGACGTCAAAGTCCACAATGGCACATGAAATGAATGACATCTCCCAGACGCCATTGTACGTCAAGGGGTTAATAATAAGTTTGAGTATCAAATAACAGTTTTCAACATTCTGTTAGGTCATTTCTGCAGAATTGTTCGTTCGTCGAATTCGTTTTTCAGAGAACAGGGGAAAAAGTCCATATGCAAACGACACGTCGAATTCCTCGATACTCGCCTGAAAGTAGATGCATGCGGGGCCATACGAATCGAATCCACACGGCGTATAAGCGAATTCGAGTATTATTCATGTATGCGCTCGGAGCGCACTAAATTTCGTCACGCCGTCGGAAGGTCATGCGGGAGACACCCTCTCGTAACTCTGGCTTTTATGCCTTTTCTCGTGGCAGAACCGTGTCATATGTTCTTGCCCCTAACTCTGCCTATAAAAAAATAACGACCGACTTCAGCCCTGACCGTCGAGCATCAGCGATTTGTCAATTATTGCCTGCAATCGTTCCCAGTTACGCGCTGTGAAATCAAGTGGTTTAACCCGTTCACTGTCAGACAAATTTAAAGTCTCTTGCCCTGGGTGCCAAAACCACGGAATTTAGCAAAATCTAATAATATTAAGTTACAGATATAATACTGAAGTTACATTTGCTGTAATTTGAAAATGAAAAAAGAAACACTACGAGATATATCGTAGCTGGCATCGCTGAATAAAATTCCTGTGCTGAGTGCCATTTGTAATCAATCTAAATTATAATGCACACTACGAGATATTTCGTAGTTGGCAGTGAATGGATTAAAAATATTGTAGGAAGGGGGGTGGTCAGCGCTTCTCTGCTACCGAGTACTCGGGGATTAGATAGGTATACCCTTAGCTAGGGTAGCAAATATTTTTTTTCTTTTCTTTTCTTATGATTCCAAGGGTATTTGAAATCAGTCTACTTTTAACGAACTATAAGTAAAAGTGCTGTAATATAATATTGCGGATTAGATAGGTATACCCTTAGCTGGGGTCGCAAATATTTTTTTTTCTTTTTCTTATGATTCCAAGGGTATTTGCAATCAGTCTGCTTGTAACAGACTATAAGCAAACGTGTTGTAATATATTGTTTCCAAAGGCACACCAACAAATCTAAAACCTTAACTTATATCAATATGACAAATACATTTCTTCTAATGTTTCCTGCTGAAAAATTAAATTCTTCTTTCATTCGTGAAACATTCGACAAACCGCATTTATTCACAGTTTAAACAGATCAGAAAATTTCGATGAACATCCACGCGAACCGAGGGAATTCAATTCTTTCATCGTTTTCTCGAGAACGAAAATTATCCCCTAAATCCCCCCACCCTCTCGTGGAGGGTTCGTTAAAGCGTATTTATTAAACCGTCTTCTCAATCCGGACGGAGAAGGGCAGAGGCCGCGGTGTGTTTCCCATGAAAAATTCAAATTCGAATCCGGAATGATGACGAGGCGACGAGAGCCGCGCTTTTCATCCCCTCGCGTGACGAGGTTTGTTTCACGCCGCGAAACCGAGACGCCCCTCCCCCCTGCCGGGGGCTTCATAATCAAAACTGCATTAAAATCCTGAAAGCGGCTACGAGGGCGCGGTGAAAAGTGTTTTGTCATCCGACGGGGGGTTGCGCCGCGCAATATGCCTCCCCCTCATGTCCCCCTCCATCCCCCTTTCGCACCGGGAAGCTGCTGGATCCGCGGCTCGTAAACCGATAATTTTACCGGCCCATTACGATCGCGAGCGATAACGAAGCCGTAAAAAGCGCACCTCCTCGCTCGCGATCCTTTTTCCCGGCGAAAATCCAGGTGAACGTTGTCCGTTTCGCGCCTGTCTCGTCGATCGCGATAACAGCTGCAGAAACTAATTTTCCGTTGGACGATTTAGCAAGGGCAGTTCTTTCCTCAATTTTTGTTAGTTACAGTACGAGCGGTTTGAATCCGAAAGAAAATGTGCAGAACTAAATTTTACCACTCTGAGTACAATATCCAATAATATAGCGATACAGGAAAATAATCAAATGTTTCTCTTCGTCTATATTTGATCCGAGAATAGTTACAGTAGTAGATAAATGTTTAGGACGAGAGGACAATAGTGTGGAACACAGTTTTATGGTCAGCAAATATTGTCTGTATGTACATTTGTTTTTATTGTTATTATAGTAGAACACTATTTATTGATTAGTACAGAATGCAAAGTTTGTTTATTATGCTATTTCTTATAAATTAGTTTAACTTCGTCGACCCTTTCGTCTTAAACTTTTGTCCGCTACTGTATATCGATTGATTGAGTGTTCTAAAGAACGATTACCTCTAAACAGAAAAATAATGTGATCAAATTTGCAATCACATTTGTTTAAAACGAATTCTTAGGTATTTAATCAATTTCCATAGTCATTGTACATTGTCCGAGAAACGAGAAGCTAACACGCATCCCCTCCAAGAAGCCTGTCAGAGGACGAGGGATGACAGGACCGTTTGCCAGCCGCTACCTCGACTGTAAAATTTCATCCTGTCCGTTCTATGCGCGGCGGGCTTAAGTTTTCCGGTGGTGAAGATATTTTTGCCGGTTTCCAGCTCCCTCTCCCTCGCTAAAAGGAGAAGAGAGAGAGAGAAAAGGTTGGGCAGTTGCCACCGCTTCCGTTCCCTTTCTCTCTCTTTCTCTCTCTCTCTTTCTATCTCCATCTCTATCTCTCTGTACGTCTCTGTTCTCCTTTGGCCAGGGGCTGCGCGCCATTGTTCGGGCGATATTTCAGCCACGGGGGTGGTTGCCAGGAGGGCGGCGCGGGGGTGGGCGTAGGTAGTCAGCTGGCTGTGACACGCTGCCTACGCCGCCAAAGGGGAACCAGAGGCGTTTAGGAGTATTTGAGGGCTGGAAAGGGGCCCTCGGTTTATACAAGCAGGGATACTCTTTCATCCAACGATAGCCGAGGCCTTGACTTTGAGGGGTGCCGGTGTTGCGATCCTCCCGCAAGTTTACACACCCGCTGGACCCCATTCTAAGTACTCCCTGCGTGTGTACGTTCTATCAGCGATCCGTGTGTCTCGTGTCCACTCGTCGCAGAGGGTGTGAAGTACGTGATTTTTCTTCGATCCTTGTTAGACAATTTTTTTTTGGAGAGGGAAAGAATTTAGTCGCCACTGAAACGTGAAGTATTAATTTAATCCGTTGAAAAATGCTGTTGAAGAAAAATTGATTGACTACTTAAATCATCGGTATTTTGTAACACAGTGGTTTGACAGTCATTTTTTTTAATCTGCATAATAGTAGAAAATAAGACAAGCTAGTTCTTCTTTATTATTTTTCAATTATTTATGGAAAAAGCATTATGGGTTAGCTACCTCATTAGCGTTAAGTATCTACAGTTAATATTACCACATGTATTGTTAATCTCAGATAAGATTTATCAAGTTTTTTCTGTTTCCTAAATTTTTTTGTAAATTTAAGGTTCTGACATAAACGGAAGGATATACCAAAGGCTTCAGCAGCGTTTATAAATTTGTTTGCAACAACGAAGAAAGACCTTACCAATCTATTTTAACCCTATCTTAGAGGATCAATCATTTCAAACCTAATCCGAACCTAACTGAAAGCATTGCCATCAACACCCACTCGTTCATGTCCCAATTTTACCCCTAATTCAAGCTAAACTGGAAACCTCCGATGTCCTCGACTTCCGCACGAGTTCCCAGCGGTCGGGCTGGCCAATCGCGGTTGACTGAGCACATCCAGCAAGACTTTAATAATTATTATTCATAAGACTTCTCCGGGAGCCGGCCAGGCGTGAGGTCGAGCAAGAAAGATGCGCCGCGAAACAAGAGGGGTTGCAGCTTCCACCCGTGTTCCTTCCTCTGTCTGTTTCTCCTCTCTCTGTCTCTCTTACTCTCTCCCTCTCTTACTCTCTCCCTCTCTTCCTCCCTCTGCCTCTCCTCGTCCATCGGAACCATGGTTTTCCAGGACGACGAGAAGGGGTGTGCTCTCGAGTCAGTCGAGCAGAAACCCAATCACTTCCGGCGTCTGCGCCCATTAGGGCGCCGCGACGCTGACGTCGGCTGACGTACGCCCTTTCGCCTGTCTTCCTTTCTCCGTCGCGCCTCCCCCTCCTCCTTCTCCTCCTCCCGTCCGTTTCCCTCTTCGCGGCCTGCCCCGCCTCACCACCCCGTTGGACCTCTCCAGCATCGAAATAGACCGCAGATCTATTGTTTGGAAAGCGCTCGCACGGAAGCTCCTTCACCGTGGCTAATGACGTATCGAGGATGCCGGCTCTCTTCTTGCTGCCTCCGTTCTATCCCTCCATCAACAACACACCGCCCCCTTTTTCCTTGTTGTTAGCGAGATAATAGGTCGCGAAGGGGACAAGGGGGTGGCTCCAGCCCTTAGGCTGCTTCTTGGAAAATGTATTCGGGGTATCGATGCGTTCGGAGAGGGGTATTCTCTCGAGCGCTATGGTATCGGTTGTGACGCTTATATACAATTAACGACTCTTTGTTAATACAAATTATCTAACTTAATACTTGGATGGGATTTTATTTAAACACTAAGGCTCCATTTAATTTCGTCAAAATTTGTAACACGAAAGCGCGAAGAATTATTAACCCTTTGCGCTCGGGAGGTGACTGTTAGTCAGCAAATGATAGTTTCGCAAATTTTTAGACTTTAATTAGTTCGTTTATTAGTTAGACTCAAAGGGTAAATGGTGATACATGTAAATTTTAGTATCCTACTTAACTAAACTAAATGAAATTTAATATAGGCGAATGTTAGTAAATATTCGGAATTTTTTAATTTTTGAGGTTAGCATCATTAGATGACTAACAGTCACTTCTCGAGTACAAACGGTTAACCCTTTCGCTACGGCAGAAATATTATAATAGTTTATTATATAACACGAGGAAGAGCAACTGTGATCGAACCTTACGAGCTTCGTCATGAGTTTGGTTCTGTTTCTTAACGTTTTCGAACTTTCTAAATTGTCAGACATGGCTTGGGTTCTTGAAAGAAATTCTTCAGAAAGTACGTTAAGAGGAAGCTGGTTTATCGTTAATTTTTGTAGTATTTCCGTATTCAATTTCAAACGGCTCGCGATCTCTTTCCACGTCGCGAAGGGGTAATTTCGAGGGAACAGACAGAACAAGGGTGGCATGATCGATGGAACGAGGAAAGTTCGATTCCGGGCGTACAACGGCGCGCACCTGTAGTTCTCTTTCGGCCGTGCATTTCGCTCGGCCACTTCGTCAAATTAACATACACGATTCGGCCGGAAATTACGTCCGACAATTACCGACCTTACGCCGATGAAATATCGACGGTGCCCGCCCCGGCCGGCCAAATTGAGATGAACGATACATCGACGTACGTACGCGCTGTTCTGACCGAGCTTTCGACCTTATCACGCCGATCGCCTAATGCCCGCCGCCCATGATCCACTGATCTACATAATGAGTCATGAATACGTCTGGCTACCTGACTGCTATCGTTATCTCTGATTACCCGAATAGATTTCTTGCCGGGGACGCTGCTGTCGGAGGTCCTCGCGCTGCTTAAATGACTGACGCTAGACGCAGGTTGTGTTTGTTGCTGGAAATTTTTTTTAACGCTTGGTCAACTTAATGGGGAGATTTCCCATTTTTTCCTGAATTTTTAAAGCGCTGCCATTAATTCTATTTACTTTTGTTATTAGTTGGTGTTGAACTAGTATTATTTAAAGTTCACCAAATGCATTGAAGCTAAATAGTTCCACATTTATTTAAATATCCTCTTGGATAAATTCAACCGAGTAGAGCGTAGATTCTCATGCAAATTCAAATTTTTATAAGGATAAGTAAAGAAATGGAATTCAAACGGAGGTCCGTTTCGCCCTTTAATTTCACAATTCTACGTTTCAGATTGAAATTTATACCGTATTCCTATGTTCTTAAAACTTACCTTATTTAACTGTGAAAGAAATATAGGGTATGCAAATATGGAAACAATCATTTCCTAACCAACTTAACATTTAGCCAACCGAACGAGGAGATTTCCCATTTTTTCCTGAATTTTCAAAGCGTTGCCATTGATTCTATTTACTTCTGTTATTAGTTGGTCTTGAGTTAGAAAGTAAAGCAAATTATAGAATATTATACTGTACCTATACTCGTATATTTTAAATACACTATTATTTTAAATAAAAGAAATTATGTTATTTCTTCTAACGTTAAAAATTTAGTGACCTCACTATGATTATATTAGTAAAAATGGTAACTCAGTTTTAACGAGATTGATTTTTATATACTTTTAACCGTGCAATTGAAAAGTGTTGCGGAAGGAATTATGGTATTGAATCAAAACAAGAAATTTTGAATCTGTCTTAGAGCTCTACATTGACGTTCTTTCTTTTTTTACAGGTTCATCAACGCGAGGCGTAGAATCGTCCAGCCGATGATCGACCAGAGCAATCGAGCCGGTAAGACGAGCCCAATTCTGTCATCAGACCCTTACACACACACATACAACACCGAAGACGCGTATAATTTCATGTCACCTGTGCCGGGCATGCATCACGGATACGTTTATCCGGCTTATCACGAGGGTTACACTCCCGGTCCTTATCGCTTGACGTAGATCGATGCGTCGAAACGAAGGAATCCGGGCTGCGCGGTAAACGCGTTCGTCCGATTACTATCTCTTATTAGCCTAAGATCCTATCATTGTACACGTTGTTTAACACTAGGTTTACGGGACGGTACGTCAATTTCACGGGTTTTGGATTTCACGAGCAAAATTTGCAAAAAAATTTTATTTATCCTAATAATTGTTCCTAATAATTTTTGTTGAACTTTATTTGTTAAATTTATTGGTTAAATTCAGTATGATGTACACCTATTTCTTAGGATATGTGTATTAGAAATACATAGATGCACAAGAAACGTCCGTAAATCTAGTGTTAACGTAGATTTTATTATTTTACTTTAAAGAATTGTTATTCGCTATATCATTTCTTATAATATCCCTTAATACATTTGCCATATAACGAATAATTATAGCATAGCCTTATCGTTTCTTTTTTTATCAAAGTAGTTTAACAAAATTTTGTCGCTTTACAGCTGTCACGTAGAATTATTTCATATTGTTTAGCAATTTTGTCCTTTATTCTCTTTACTTGTAATTTAATTTAGTTTCGATTATCATATCCCACTTCTATAATTAGATTTTATAATTTTACTCTAAAGAATTGTTTTTCGCTATATCATTTCCTTTTAATATCCTTTAATTTCTTTGCCATTTGTCGAATAATTATAACATAGTTTTATCGTTTCGTTTTTATTTTTGTCCTTTATTGTCTTTACTTGTAATTTAATTTAGTTTCGATTATCATATCCCTCTTATATAATTAGATTTTATAGTTTTACTTTAAACAATTGTTTTTCGCTATATCATTTCTTTTAATATCCTTTAATCTCTTTACCATACATGGAATAATTATAACATAGTTTTATCATTTGTTTTTTATCAAAATAGTTTAAGAAGTATTTTGTCGCTTTTACAGCAGACACGTAGAATTTTTTCATGTTATTTAGCAATTTTGTCCTTTACTGTCTTCAATTATAATTTACTTTAATTTGATTTCGATATCTTTCGATATCTTTCTTCTATAATTAGGCAACATTTCGCGTCGACGGGCTCTGGTTAGCGTCAGTTAACCGTATTACCGTCTTAGATGTTAGATCAATTCGCGAGGAATGAAATTTGAAAACTGGCAATCACGTCAGCCCGGTAATTCAACGAGGAATTGCCCGCGACGTGTTGTCCGTGAAACGATTTATGTAATTCGGCGGCTCGGAAGTTACTCGCGTTTCCAGGCCCCGTGCAAGCTTCGATCATTTATCAATAAACGAACCATCTGAACCGTATTAACCGGTAGCTCGTTTTGTTTCTTTGGCGGAAGCCAATTATCCCCGTGACTCGATTATCGTCGATCGTAATCGCGTGCTCCCCTCGACCTCTCCATTTTCAGTCTCGTTAACGTTTCGATCGATGTGTACTTTGTAATTTTTCTTCAGCACAAAAAGCGGAGAAATTACTTTGAGCTTAGTTTTGTAAAAAATAGGGAAGTATCTAGGTATACTTTAAGATCGACAATCTTTAGTCAATTTTCTGATAGTTCAGACAACATTTCCTTATTTGTCAGCTGTATTTATTTAAAACGTTGAAAAGTAACATAAAGAATATATTTTGGAATGCCTGAGAATTTTTATTAAGTATCCACAATAATTACACTTAAATTACACATAAACCCTTTCTTCAACGTTCTTAACCCTTTGCACTCGAGAGGCGACTGTTAGTCGTCGAATGATAGTTTCACAAATTTTCAGACTTCAGTTAAATTATTTATTAGTCAGACCCGGAAGTGTTAAATAGTTGTATATGTAAATTATAGTATACAACTTAACACGTTCTTCGCCCTGCGTGATTCGAATGAGTTTCTCGCAGAGTCTAAATTCGATTGCATAGAAAACTGGGATAAAAAAATAGAAAAATAGAAAAAGTTTTAATTTTTTATTTTTATTTTATGTATTTTATATTTATATATATTATACTTCAATACTCATTCCATTGGATTTCTTTTAAAATTCCAATTTAAAATCCTATTTAACTTTAAGAAAAAGAGCGTCACCCAAATATGGGTGACGTGGTGACGAACGTGTTAATTAAACAAAATGAAGTTTAATATAAGCGAATCTTACTAAATATTTTGCGCTTGAAAATCTTTGAAGTTAATTAACTATTAGACGGCTAACACTCACCTCTCGAGTTCAAATAACTGAAGAATACTCCAAAAATTGAGGGAGCATTTCGAAAAGGTTGACTCTAAAAAATTCACCCGACGGAATTCGTTTCAATAACGTGCACGTAAAGCGATTCCACCCCGTATCCAAGAATTCTCCCTCGTACGCTGACGTTCAGCCACCAAGAGGGCGGCGACGTATCAGCGCGAGAGAGGGTGGAACGAAAAAAGAAAACATCGGGCCCGGCGGTTTCCGGGCCGGTGTAATCTGTAAAGACGTCGCGTTTACGAGGAGGGAATCACTTCGTTTGCAGTAAAAGGCGACAACAACGGTTGCCTGGTCGGGCTTAGGGGTTGCTGGAGCAGCGTTGCTCTCTCCTCTGGGGTTCAAGGGTTCGCCCAGTGATTCGGATGATGGCGGGAGGGCTGTTTCGTGAGGGCCTGCCCGGGCAGAAGGTGGATAACGTTCCGGATAACGTTCGGATAACGGCGGGATAATTGGTAGCGGTGATCAGACCGAGTTTTACGAGCAGCCAACACGCCCCTCACCCTCCCCCCTCGCCGATCTGAAGCCTCACTCCGCTAGACCTTTCTCTCGTTACCGTTTCTTTGTTTCGTCGCAGGAGAACGGACCGACCGGTGACGGTTTCTCTTGGTTAAACGGTCGAAACGAGAAAATGCGGCTCCCGTTTTTACGACTGCCACCCTCATAAACACTCACCGAGTTACGGGCCGTTTGCTTCGACGTGAAGCTGGCCTTTCAGGGTGCTCTCGCCCGGGTTTTCGCGAATGCGTTACTTTGGAAGCGTATATCGAGGATCTCTTTATTTCTTGTACCTCGGTGAGGTTGTTTAACCCCTTGACGTACGATGATGTCTGGGAGACGTGAAGATGTTTTGAAATGTTTCACATTTTACAGAACTACTAATTTATTACTTTATAATATTGGAAATTCTACTTTTATTTATTTAGTAGAGTGAGATGATAGAGCTCAGGTGTGAGTAAAATAAAGTGAAGTGCTTAGAATATTGATATATGTATTTGAAATAGTTTAATAGTAACAATTTAAACGACTTTTCAACTTAGCAACTATGACGTTCTTACTTCTTTTACAATCACTCTTTTTGCTTTTACAGTCACACTCTTTCTGCCTCGATAATCAAATTTTTTCTGTTCCGCGCTCGTATTTTCCTCGTAATATAGGTATTCTTCCAAACACTCATTTCTTTTCTTTCTAATTGTAAACCATTCTTACTCGATGCATTCTGATACATTCATCCAAAATTCTTCAGTCACTCAGTTTTCTCAAGTGCTCATCTTTCGCGCCTTAAAAACACTCGAGTCTAAACATTCTACGTTCAAATAGCTATCGCTCGATTCAAGCACTCTTCACATTTTCCTAAACTCGCATCCAGTCGATCACATTCCTACATATATGCGTCCATAGCACTCGAAAGGTTAAAGACATGGAAGAATATTACATTGAGAATATAAACCTAAACGATAGTAAACATATTTTCTACAAAAACATGAAAATTATGTGAAAAAGGGATTATTGCATACAAAGAAAAGAAACGCACGTAACGCATAAGGGTTAATATCGATTCTAAAAGGTCAAGTTCAAGATTCCACCGAGACTCGACGTGTCTTGCACGAAATCGAGGATCGTGTGTCCAGCGACTCGATTCGAATCAGAGACATCGTTGCTCGTTTCGCTAGCAAATAGTGGCGGCACTCTCTAGCGAGCACGCGCGCGACTCGTCGGGGTGATTCCCGTGCGAGGAAAGAGCGTCGGGGAGGGAGCTAACGAGCCGAAATGTCGCCGTCCGCATCGGGACTAAAGTGGAAACCCGTGTACGGTTGGATTGTCATCCCGAGTCAATCCTGATCACACGACCACTTCGCGACCCCTTTTCCTTCTCGCGTGTGCACCACCGTTTCTCCCGGCCTTCTCGCCTTTCGAATTGAAATCGATGGTGCTGCGCGAGGATCCTGTCACGGTCCACAGTTGCACGATGTAGACGTTCCGAGGGAATACCGCAGTTTTCCAGGATTCGGACAATAATATCGCCGTAGGTTTCAGTAGAATTCACAATACTAAGTTTATTCTTGAAAAATTTGGGTTATATATATGGTTGTACCTAGGAGTGGGAAGTGGTTGGTAATTCGAGGATTGGTAATTAAAGGATTGGTGATTCAAGGATTGGTAATTTAAGGGTTGGTAATTCAAGAATTGGTGATTCAAGGATTGGTGACTTAAGGATTGATGATTCAAAGATTGGTGATTCAAGGATTGGTGATTCAAGGATTGGTAATTCAAGGATTGGTAATTCAAGGATTGGTGACTTAAAGATTGATGATTCAAGGATTAGTGATTCAGGGATTGGTAATTTAAGGATTGGTGATTCAAGAATTGGTGATTCAAGGATTGGTGACTTAAGGATTGATGATTCAAAGATTGGTGATTCAAGGATTGGTAATTTAAGGGTTGGTAATTCAAGGATTAGTGGCTTAAAGATTAATGATTCAAGGATTAGTGATTCAGGGATTGGTAATTTAAGGGTTGGTAATTCAAGGATTCGTGATTCAACGATTGATGACTTAAGGATTAATGATTCAAAGATTGGTGACTTAAGGATTAATGATTCAAAGATTGGTGACTTAAGGATTGATGATTCAAAGATTAGTGACTTAAGGATTGGTAACTCAAGGATTAGTGACGAGAGGCAGGGTTATCGGAGTCTGACGGTTAGGCAAACTCATTAGCTGGACTCACAGTACTGTCGATGAATCAGCGTGATGAGCAACCTTATCGGCTTGGTTGACAATTCCGATGCGGACCTCGGACCAAACCAAGGACCAGGGAGTCGGTATTCTCCGTGGATGGCGGCGGAGAAAAATTCGCGAGGTCACACATACACACACACGCGGAACTCGCCCTCGTTCCTGGTCCATTTTTCCGACTCCTCCGGGACCAGGTCCAGGGACAATCGCTCGCCCTCCCCTCCCACTGGCTGCCGGACGATCAGCAGTCCATTAAAGCTTAATAGCCGAAGCATTAGGCCCCTGGGCAGATTTCGCTCGAACGGAAGCGAGATAAATGTGTCTTTCAAATGCTCACGGTCCCCTGCGGATCCTCCGGACTCCCCTTAGCCCACACGGTCGCGCCAGGTGAGACGTTTCGTGTTCGAAAGGCGGGATCGATAATTGTCTTTACGTAGATGGTATCTGCAATTTGCGAGACTACTCTCCGCTTGACAATTCATTAATCATGCGACGGGGGAGGAGGGGCACTTGGTATGGTTTAGTCTCGATGCTTCGCAATATCAAATTCGCCTTGATTACTTTCGATTACGTTTTGTTCACGAAGAAGTTTGATCGAGATTGCTTTTTTTGGGTTGCTTGTTACTCAACTCCGTCTGACGTTCGAAAAAAACAGTGACACAATTATCGAAAAGTAAATTTCCATAGTTAGGAACATAGTGGTCATTATCAGTTTCGGTTATGGGACATTATTCGATCGAAGATATCTCGAATTCTTTAGTCCCTTGGTTATTGTGGGCGCCTATAAGCACTTAGAAATTTTGAATTTGTGACACTGAGAGCGCCTAGGCATTCGACACAGTTTGGCTTTCTGACACCCAAAAGTTCGCACACTGTAACTCAATTCCTGCCGTATGGTACTACCGATGCATTTCAAACTCTGCCATACTCAAAGGGTCAGTAACCCAGCACCGTGTAACGAATCTACGCATAGTTACCGCTTTCAAACGCAAATATATCGACGACACCAAACAGGTACCCTCACTTATGTATCCCAGCAATCACAGCGTTTGCCCTGCAACCGCAAATCGTCGTACCCTAGCAGAACCGTTGCTACACAAGCTGTGCGTCATTTCTCACGTTCTTTTATCCGGAAACATTACATCAGTCGCGAAGAATTAGAGAAAGACAGAATAATATACAGAAAGAGAGGGGTTAGTGAACAACGAAGGGTGGAGAGCTCGTTCGAATTATATTAGGCGGCCGCTAATTCAGAACACGTTCCGGGACTGCAACATCTCCCAGTTGGGACCAAGAGGGACAGGGGGAGGGAGGAGAGGAGAGGACGCATCCTCCTTGTCGCGCTTCTTCGTGTCGAGCTAATGACGCGCGTCGGCTCGATCATCAATCATACTTTCATTACGCGGATCGCAGCTGCTCCGCATTGACTCCGCGTGGCCCGCGGCCCATTGTTATTATTCCCGACTCGTCCCTCCCCCTACCCCCCCCCCGTGGACGTGTTCTTGCCCCGCGATAACGACACAGCGGACGCAATCAGTGATTTCATGCCTCGCTTCTCCGCCCGATAACGATTCGCTCAGGTGGCGGATAGAATCCGCGCGGTTCTTGTCCCAGTTTCGAGCTTAGGGAGGAACTTAATCTGTGCGCGAGTGGTTCTGTTTGGCGAGGGGGGTAGTATTGGGGGTGGTTCGTCGTCGTTTTATCTGACTAGACTCGTGGTGGTTGATGTATTGACGAACAAGGGGATGAGCGGCTGGTAGATGATAGAGAATAGGTTTTGATGAGGATCAGGTTTGGGTTGTGACACAGGATAGGTTTGGTGGACACTGCGTGACGCACGGACATTATGCGAAAAGAGGTTTTGGAGTTTGTTAAATTTAATTGTGAAACGTAGATTGTCGTATCATATGCAGTTGCAGTGTAAGGGTGTGGTATGAGAGTGTAGGAAATTGTTGATCGTAAATTTTCTTAATTTTAAAGGATGATTATCTATATTTAGGTACTAGATTGTTGTAGACACGCCACTTTTTATCTTTGGCTGAGGAAAAATTTGGTAATGGGTAAATTACCCATTCTTAAATTTTTCCACTTTTTCCCACGTCCATGTTATTACTAAGAAATTGAAAAATAGTCGAGTTTCAAATCACAATTCCCTCACTAATTAATTTTCGCTCTGAACACTTAGCCAACCGAATGGAGAGATCTCCCATTTTTTCCGCAACAAGGGCGTTGCGAATGATTCTATTTATTTTTATTAGTATATAGTCTTGGACTAGAATTGTTCACAGTTTGTCAAATGCAGTACCTGCTTTTCCAAAGTACAATCTTTAATAAATTCTTAATACGTGAGGTTGCGTATGACAATATACGATTAGCTAAATGTTAATAGGCTCTCGGTCGATGAAGTATTAAATATCGCACAGATACTCGAGTACTGGAGTATTTCTAAAACATTTAGTTTCCAAACTAAAAGCTGAACCCTCACAAGGGAAAATGGCAATTTTCTAAATCACGCGTCCCCTGGATGCCCTCGTACGTACACGTTTAAGCAAACAGATCCCCGAGATGCGTGGCTGTTCGAGGGCACGATATAAACCTAATAGAATGGAATCCAGGGCCTGGATGACAGGGAAGCAGCTTGTACGTCGTAAAATGATGCGTCGCCGGTTTATACTTTATAGTTCAAGTAGCTGCTCCTCTGTGTATCGCGCGCTCGATCGAATGGGGTAGGATTTAAAAGGGATCGCGGTTTTACGGCCGGTGTTAGGCGAACGACAGCCCCTGAAGCCTTCGCGAGTGCGTGAGCGTAGCTAATTTTACACTAATTTCGAACAACGACTGAATCCGACCAACATCTCGGATTAAGTCGTTCTACGATGGGAAAATTCGATCAGAAGTGAATTTCTCATTAGGTTGATGTCTCCACGTGCTTGGAAAGTGATTTTAATGTGAAACAGAAAGAAACGAGGTTTTAGTTAGAAGATTCTATTAGCGAAACACAGTTCTGATTTTGCTTTACAGAAACGATTATAATTCACTATCCACGAAGCTTCGTAATTTCATCTGTTTAGAAACATACGTAAATGTTAGAATTTTGAATACAGAAATATTACGAAGTAAAAATTAACTGAAAATAAAATGTCCAAATTTAAAATAAGTACAATGTTTCGCCTATTTTATATGTTATTTAGTTTAATTAAGTAATATAGTAAAATTTACATATATGACTATTTAGCCTCTGAGCCTAACTAATAAACAAATTAATTGAAGTCTGAAAATTTGCGAAATTTTCATTTGGTGACTAACAGGCACCTCTCAAACGCAAAGGGTTAAACCCCATTTTCAATAGTAAATTCCATAAATTGTATAATTACGGAAAGGGTACTATGGTAATAAAATTTGATAAATACCACCTAATTTATCAAGATAATTTATCACAAATGATCGGCTGCGTTTTCGCGCGTTTCGTCGTCGCCAATCAGTAAATTGTGTAGCTCTGATCCCGTAACTGTCCATAATCGAATTCAATTTACACGGTGATCGTCCGATTTGAAAGTGTAATGCAATGTTTTAGGGGTGGGTCAAGGATGGGGGGGTGGTCCATTTTTGAACGTCACTGCAACATAGAATCCGGTAATGGGAATTGGCGGTCGCGTTCCAAAAACAAACGGACCCGGGATCGTAAAGAGCGACGTCGGAACACAGAAATTTTACATTATTCCGCGTACAAATTGGATGGATTCTGAGAAGCGGCGGCGAAATTGACGTAGGAGCGTCGCGTCGGGGCGCTAAATGGCGCGATGCTAAACAGAAGCTCTGGCCACCGTTTAAACGTTCCATGGAAATCGCGTAACTTTGCTAGTCGCCGTGAAAATACTTCGTTCGCGATTGTGTTGAAACATGGACTCGTGTTCTTAATATTTGACCGAAATGGTATAAAAATCTTGTCTTACTGGTATACAAAGTGTCCCAGAAGTGAAAACACGATCCTGAAAATAATTACTATTTAGAACTATAATACATATTCTATTAAATTTATTAGATTACAATAAATTTAATATTATCCTATAAGTTTAATTGTACTATCACATTCTAAATTAAAAATTGAAACGGGCGAATATCCTAATTTTACAGAACAATAATTCCTCCCAAAGAAGAATTCTACTTGTTACTTTACACTTGACCAACCGAATCGGGAGAATTCTCATTTTTTCCTCGACAAAAGCGCTGCCATTTTGATTCCATTTATTTTTGTTATTAATTAGTCTTGAGCTAGTGTTGAATTTACTAAAAGTTGTACTTTAGAAAAGCAGAAAATTTGATGAACTATGAATAATACCAGTTCAAAAACAACAGAGGCCTCCCCATTCGGTTGGCTAAGTTTTGATATCCATCGAAACAAAATGAAAATTCTCATAAGGAAACGTGATTATTTTATCATCCAAAAGTCCCAATTTTGAAACTTTTAGTTAGTTAAACTTTGAAAAAGCAGAAAATGCATTTGATGAACTGTGAACAACACTAATTCAAAACTAACAAATAACAAAAGAAAATAGAATCAACGGCAGCGCTTTAATGATGAAAAACTGGGAGATCTCCTCATTAGTTCGGCTAAGTGTTAATACAAATCGAAATGTCGTTTTTCCTTCCACGTTCAACACCTCTACAAGTGTTTCTCTCCCGACCACAGTCAACAACTGAAATTTCCGTCCGGCAACATTCTCCACAACAGTCCTGTTCCATAAAATTCCAAACAGAGTTTGATCGTTACTCCAGCAGCTGTGTACGGAAACCTTCGCGCTTTCAAGGAAACGAAAAGCTCTGTTCCTTATCAGAAGTTTCGCTCTCTCACGCGTTTAGCTTCTCCTAGCTTTCAGTCGGCGGCCTGGCGTCCCGATGCCGATCCCTGGACGGTATACGGTCCGCCTGCACACGCCGGTAACACCGACGGAATCGTCGTCCCTTCGCGTGTTCGCGAAACGACGCAGTAAAAACGTAACAGCGGCCCCGAAGTACCGTAAAGCTGTGACCGTACGGTGTGCATTTCGTAACGATGCCGCGATAAAAGGCGGCGGCCTAACTCGCGGGAGACTTCCGCCGCTCTTTGCTCTTCGTTCGCGTTGTTCAACAACTTGTTCCCGATACCAGCCACGCTCGAGCGTTTTTCAACTTCTCGTCGCGATCGAGATCCTGAGATTGGAATTTTGGAGGGCGGCGATTAATTATTTGCGAACTATAAAATTATGTTTTATATTGCCCTGTCGTCTTAAAGTTTTATCCGCTTTATAATTAATATGTGGTACAATTTCTATGGTCACTACCGTGTTCATTACTAAGGGGATCAGGTAGGAGTTGAAAGGTTGTTTGAAAATCCGCCGATTTTGAAACAAGTACTGTGGAAACTGGTATTTACCTTTTTGGTTAGAAATAAAGATATACGTGTTTCAATGTTTTTAGAAAATCGATCTACACTTAGGTTATTTATCGGTAGAAGTTGACCTGTCCTTTATGAGTCTGGGTCTGTCAGAGAAAAGGTTATCTGTTCTTTATTCCGTGCGAATCAACTGTAAGACCCATTTAGATATTTAAGTGTTCGACAGAAATTATTCTAATAGGTATTCAGTGTTTTATTCAAAAAGCGATTAATACGTAGTTCCAGAATATTTTATATGATTCTGTCAAATGAATGTTCTATAGGGTACTAAGTAGATAGAATAGTGGTGATAGCATTACAAGTCTCCGAAGTAAATGCCTCTAAAAATTGTAGTTCCCCTCCACTCTTGGCGCGACGAGATTGCTTCTACAAATTGTAATGAGAAATCGGTAACTCAATTACGCGTTATTAATTTATTCGAAAGCTGTTTAAACCTTAAACATCGTGCTTCCCTCTATCGATCACGAATTCCAAGCTTCCGCGATTAATTACGAACGAGCGTTCGCGCGAAAACTATTTCTTCCCCGGTAATCCTCGATTTCCTAGCAGTCGTTCCCCGGCGAACGATTTACCGCGAATCGTCTGCCACCGCAGTCCCAATAAACATCGCGGCACCGCGTTGGCCGGTTCCGTTTTACGAGACGCCGTTCGATTTACGCGTACGGAGAAACGGTGGCCGGGGAAAAGGGCAAAGGACGAGCCCCGTCGAAGATATCTTAATTGCCGGTTTTGCTTATTATTCCCGGCATCCGTCGGTAGCCAGGGGTCAGCGCGAGCTATGGGAGTTCATAGCCATAGATCATGGGGAAAGGTCGACTTCGTGTCGGTCGTGTTCCCATCTCCGTTCCGCCGCGCCTTCTTCGACCGCGTGTGTCTCCTCCTCTTTGTCCTTTTTCCACGACTTCATCGAAGCTTCTTCCTCCCTTCGTTCGCAGCGTTCACAGAAGCTCGATCGTCGTTTACGATCGTCTGCTCGTTTTCCCATGCTGTCGGAGATCGAACGTCCATGACCGTCGATGGTCATGGTGTGTCCCCTTCGGTCTCGAACTCGACTCCACCAAGCATCCGGCGATTAGTGTTTAATTGGCCGGTCTGTTTTTAATTCGACCGGTCGCGTGCGCGCGGCGTAATCGCGTTACAGGCTGATCCTAATCGGATAGGGTTGCGCGGATGCTTGGAGTGGTTGGTCGGTGGCTGGAGCGCGGTCAGTAGCTTCCTTTCGAAGGGTGAACGTTTTAAACGTTGCACACTTGAATGCAATTTTTTCTTTTCTCTTCTGAACGAACTATGGGAAACGGTTGTATATTTTATAGGAAATTCTAGTTTTATTTTTGTTTAGTAGAGTGGACGATAGGGCTCAGATGTGAATAGAATAAAGTGTTTAAAATATAATAATGTATTTAAAATAGTTTATTTATTTATTTGTTTAAATAATTATAGGAAATTCTACTTTTATTTACTATTTAGAGTGGACGATAGGGATCAGGTGTGAATAAAATAAAGTGAAGTGCTCAGAATATTATTGATGTATATATAATATAGTTTGATGATAATAACTTAAATGAATTTTCGACTTAACAACTTCAACGTTCTTACTTTCTTCAGAATCACACTCTTTCTGCCTTTACAGTCAAACTCTTTCTGCATCACACTCTAATTTTCACCGTCTTATATTCTTTCAAACACTCATTTCCTTTCTTTCTAATTCTAAACCTTTCTCACTCGATGCATTCAATCATGTTCACCCAAAATTCCTCAGTCCTCTGTTTTCTCAAGTACTCATCTTTCGCGCCTTAGAAATACTCGAGTCCAAACATTCTGCGTTCACATGACTATTGCTCAACTCAATCACTCTACATTTTCTTAAACTCGCATCAACTCGATCGTATTCCTACAATTTTCTGGGACTTTATGTGATTTATAGCAGGTTACACTTTCTTTGTGCCCTCTCCTCGAAACAATTGTATCCAGCTGAAAATCATTTAGTTCCACGACATCATCGACTATTTGTATACCAAAGCATTCTTCGTTTCAAGAAAAAGCACATTACCGAATCTCCTAATCTCCTTGAGAGTCACCCCAAACTCCGAACAATCCAGGCATCTTAACGTAACGACCAGGATCAAAGATCCTGCCCAGTTCATCGAATATTCCGATCGGTCCGCGGAATCAGCCCCTTGCGAGTCAGCTCGCGGACCATTCGTCACGCACCCGCTGAGAGGTCTCCGTTGATAACGCTCCCACCCCCTGCAACCGCCCCCTCCCCCATCCCTGTGTGCAGGCGGCACGCTATCTGACCGTGGAAAGGGAGAGAAGGTCCCTCGAAGAGACCCGGGTCCAGTTTGGCCGGGCGCGCCACGGTACATCCACTCCATCTCACTTGGCCGGGCATCCCCTTGGCCCGTTGCAACCCCCGTCGGTCTCCAGGCACATCCGATTCCCCTTTTCTCGTCGTTCTTCCCGACCGATCCTTCGTCCTCCTCTTCCCGGCGGATCGGCTGGCGTCGTCCCTTCCGCGCTGACCATCAATCAAGCTTGTCAATTTGTAATGGCGATTCTCTGTGTCCATCTCGGGAGAGAGGTCCAGACACCCCAGCCCACGCGCCCCTTCTCTCTCCCTCTGACACAGGCACGCTCGTCTCTTGCTCTCTTCCTCTTCCACCATCTCGTCCTGCTCCCCTCTTTCTCTCCACCCCGTCGTCCGGTGCGGTTCGATCTCCGCGCCACTCTATATCTGGCTAACTCGTCGAAGAGAGGCAGGGGGATGGTGAAGGAGACTCTTCTCCCGTCCCCCCTTCCCTCCTTCCCTCGCTTCCTTTCTGTCTGTCTCTTTCTCTCCCTCTCTTTCTGCCTCGACCGCCTCCTCTGACAGTAGCTGGACACCAGCCCGCTGTAAACGTTCCTGCTGGCACTGATGGGATATCGGTAGATGGAGAAAAAGAGAAAGCCCCTCGCTGTCCGCTCGAACGTTCCCCCGCCCCCGCGCCCGCCCAGGCTGCCTCCTCTCGCGGTCCGTCGGTGCGCTAAATAAAATGGATGTCCTGGGGTCGGCCACGGGGAGAAATTGCGAACACCCACCCCCGGGGAACGTCATCGAAAGCACCGACGTCGACTACTCGCTGCCTCGAGTAGACTTCGCGTTCGGATTTGAATCGGGGGAAGGAGGAGGGCGGTTCTGTGACGTTTCTGTTAGACTTGATTTGTCGGGTGATCGTGCGGCTCTCTTTGCCAGGGAAATTAGTTGGAGTAGAATTAGTTGGTGATTTAAGCGGCTCGATTTTACTCGCTTTCGAAGTAATCCACACTTTCTTTTATCGCGTAACTCGGAGAAGTTCCCGGAAGAATATTTCGCGCGCATATTAAGCGCAACCCTTTCAAGACCCCGAAGTTTCGAAGCTTTGAAAGTCTTAAACGAATTTACGACCCGGGCAGAAGCGTCTGATGAAATAAAGCAGCAGCTTTTCCTTTCAATCTACATTATAATAAAATTCTACGGTATAGATTTCTTTGAAAACTCCGTTATCGAGTTTCGGTAGAATTAACACTATTTCTACCATAACCGGTCAAATGACCGTTTTTAAAATTTTTATTACAATTTCATGTATACAACATAATTAAATGGCCTTTAAACTTTAGACTTCTCCTCAAATATACATATAATACATTTTTCAATGTTCACTTCTTTTTTCATTGTTTTTTTTTTTGAAAAAAATTTGTAATCTGTCTTACGTGGGAATCTCGCGGTAGGAATAGGTATATGCGAAGTGTCGGTAGGAATAGTGTTAACGAGTTTCTTTTTCGTCGTGCCGTGACGAAACGTCGGATCGTCCCGCGTACCCCATCGTTCGCCACTTTGTGCCACGCATTCTTTGACGAATAAGAGGCGATACATCACCCCTGTCCGGAGAGAACGATCGAGATCGAGGGGACAATCCGAGTGGAGAGGACGATTCCTGGCCGTAGTATGCTATACAAGATTTTTTTCTCCGCGTTTCGTGTCACGTAGACGTGATATAGAGTTACTTAGAGAGGCCGATCACCCGCGCATTACGGCCCCGGCGTTCGGAAGGTGCCGGATACGGCTCCTCATACGACATAGATCATACGTTAATTGAAATGGGGTGCATGAGCGGCAGTCGTCGAATACAAACGACCGACTTATAGAAATGTTATTATTTGCCGGAGGGAGGGTGAACGGAAACCAGGGCACAACCAGCTTAACCTGGGAAATTGCATCCGGTCGTATTAGAGTCTCGATCGATACAGTTTTCACCTATTAAAAGCAACGTTCAACGGACGACGATGTTTGTTTCAGCTTATTCGATGAACGATGAATTCGTAGATGTTTCCTGAGTGTTGAATAAACCATTATACAAAAAAACTCAATTTTCATTACCTCGCTACATGCATTTATAATTGCAGTATCGACGAGAGGACAATAATGTAGAACATAGTTTTATGGTCTGCAAATATTGTCTGTACATTCATTTTTATTGTTATTATGGTAGAACACTATTTATTGATTAGCACACAATACAAATTTTGTTTTTCATACTATTCCTTATAGATTAGTTATTTTAATTTCGCTGACTCTTTGGTCTTAAACTTTTGTCCGCTACTGTATGTGTCTTGCGTTTATTCAACGTATTTCCCTTTGATACGAGTTATCTACAATTGCATCTTCAATAAATGCCTCCTCTAACAAGATTATACTACATCCCAAAATTTTCATCCACGATCCACACAGACGTTAAAACACTCGAAAATCCAATTTGAATAAAACCGACAATCCCTTGACCGTTCACGCTGTCAAAGGACATTACTCGCTGACCGTTGTCTGTCGTGAAATCGGAATTCTTATGCCTCGTCGACCAGATCGCTCGCCACGCATTCGAAGCACAGGGCCCACCCCGTCGAACACGGCTCGCGTCGACTAATTTCCTCCAGCGAAATCCGTTCCCATGTAAACGAGCCAAGAGGTCCATTTCGTAGCCGGGTATACGTGCGTGTATAAACCGAGGCTGGGGCGGCTCCTCGAGCACGGAAATGAAGTCTTGGACGGTCACGATCGCTATGAAAAGATAAGGTCCGAGTTCTCCGGGGGCGCTGGACGCTGCCCTCCCCTTCTCGTCCGCCCGTGACCCCTCGCCACCCCCCTACCCGCCCCCCACGCCCCTCTGTTCCCCGCTGACCCCGTCGTCCGGCGTCCCATTCTCGTCTCTTCCACAACTAGATTTTTCATGCCGTGGATCGCGTCCGGTGTATCAAGCCCTCCCTGTACCCAGAAGGCTGCGCGCCGTGGCCGCCACGTATCACACGGAGGGTGGACCTATCTTATCGGCGTAGCCATAATGGCCTGTTCTATCTCATCTCGAGTCTCGTTGACCGTTCGCCCCCTAGACCACTTTCGCCATCAAGCCTCTCCGCCACGGTAATGGCGGGCGGGGAAGAAACCTGGCGAGCGTCGAGGGGGCGGACAGGAGGGTGGAAGGGGGTCGATGGTATCGTGGAAACGCATCGACGCGGTTGCCCGGCCGTTAAGTCGCTCTATCGTCGATCGAGGGCTCGCTGTTCGATTCCGCGGCGACGCGACGCCGAGATCGGCAAGTCCGATCGCATTTTCTCTTCGCGTCGCGTCGATCAGTGGTTCGATCAACCTTTGTACGATTGCCGGACAACTAGGTGGCGCGTGATCGATTCGTTTTCGTAGTTACTCGTACATCTCGTTTTCTCGATGGAGTATTTGTTATAATATTATAGTGTTGTGGAATAATGAGAAATTTGGGAGAATTAAGCTTAACACGTTGAATAACCATGCCAGTTTTACAGGGTTTATGTATGGCGCCACGATGAATTTTTTATTATACGATACATATATTGTTGAAATATTACCTAAAAAAAATAAGTTACAGTTTGTAACTATTTTTTGGATATTTCATACTGCATTAATTTCTCCACACGATGATAATAATGGAAAATTGATAAGTATTGATATTTTTCAAAATTATATATTTCTACCAATCTGGGCTCGCCAGTTACTGGGAGACCGTGGCATTTAACGTGTTATTAAATTCTGGTGAGTTCGCTACGATTGAAAGTCAATAAATAGTTATATAATTGCGGCATCTATGATGGTTCTGTGACATTAGGATTATGATGTTTTATTCCATAGATTGTATGTAATGCGCTCATGTTCTCTTTTCTTTTTGTTACCGCTTCTTGTACTTCGTTTAATGTGGTTCGTCCCCAAACTTGTGTATAAAATATAATTTGTGTTTCATAATTATTATTGTAGCTCACAACTGCCCTGTTGCCTTAATATTCCATCGGCCACCAATGTATATTTCATTCATCGAGATCTACCGTCGTTTAAAAACCTTCGTTCGATCGTGTTAAATCTTCCGCAGTTATCTGTCCTTTGAACAAAACGTCCACCTCTCCCCTGGCAATTTCGCAGAATATTATTCAAGTTACGATTACCAAACTTCGAGCCACGCTTCCTAACGAACCCTCCAACAATTTATCGAACACAGCTTCGCTCACGCTCACCCCAGAGATAAAAGTCATCCACTAAAAGGTGTTCGATTAAGAAATTGAACGCCAAACGTCGTGCACGCGCTCGTGAGCGGATAAAGAGCGTCCGCGTATTACACGGGGGAAGCTGGAGTGTTGTCGAGGCGTAAGTTCACTCGGGCCGGGGTTCAACTCGCGACATTTAAACGACCAGCCAGCCGCCGCTCGGCTTATTTATGTCCATCGTAAGGAGAGACACTTCCGACGTTTGTGGCTCTCATAACCTCCGTTTATTGACACTGTTAAGAATGCTGCTGCTCTCTGTGAACCACGGACAGGGGTTGCATCCGCTCGCCTCGTTAAAATCGTAATTCCTCGTCCTTTAGAGGCGCATTATTATTTCAATGCCCCGCGCCTCTCGTCCCGCCGCGTCCCGTCCACACGGAATTGAAAGGAATCGCGATGACGTTCGCCGCTGGACGTTTGATTAATCGTGGCACGAGCAAGGTGGCGAGCGGTGTGCCGTGCCGTCTTTCTGTTTGCTGACGTCCACTTTGATTCCCCGTGGGACTAATTCAAGGATGGCTAGCGATATCCCTTGGCTGACGTTAAAAGGTGCTTTTGTAGCGTCGGCAGTTTATTATTCCGCGTTGCCGCGGAATTATTCACGTTTCCAGTGTAATTCACGGCTTCGGTGCAGCAACACCTTTTTGTTACTATTAATAGGAAACGGCTGTGTCATAGATTGTAATACAGATAATACGAGGAACGATCAGGTTCACAGTTTTGCAGGCAATTTAATTTAGTTCTTGAGAAACTAGTTTTTGAACATGACCGACTCTTACGTATTTTCCAACTGCCTGTCACACGTTCGTCGTCCAGCGTGATTCGGCTGAGTTTCTCGCTGGGCCCAAATCCGTTTGAATAGAAAACTGGGGTAAAAAAATATAAAAACAGCAAAAATGTTAACTTCTTATTTTTATTTTATGTATTTTATATTTATATACATATTACACTTCAATACTTATTTCATTGAATTCCTTTAAAAGTTCCTATTTAAAATCCTATTTAACTTTAAGAAAAAGAGCGTCACCCAAATATGGGTGTTAAACGTTCATTATTCAGTCTGTTCAATAATTTGTAATTATAATTCACAGCCTTTATGTAGCATTGTCGTACTATAATATAATCCATTATTTATAATTTTATGCACCCCAAGAACTTTGTCCCGTTCATTGTTAAATAAATAATTAAATGTGTAACGAAATGGAATTATTGACTTTTGTTAATTTTCAATCGCTAGTAATCAAAGTTATTAATCTTATCGAACAGCTGTTTACGAACGATGAAACGGTTTATTAATCGATGACCGAACACCGGAACACGATGTTCCTTAACGATTCGCCGATGAGAGCTTCTTCTGGTGTCGTGTTCGGCCAGCACACCCTCTTTAACTTTACTTTCCGCATAAACCGCCTCCCATAAACATAAAACAACGTTCAACCGGCCGAAGTGGCCACTAAAGAAACGCTCGCAAAATCCAACCTAACGATCCCCGATTCCTCCGCCCTAAACCTGGGCCTCTTGTTCGCCATATGGCGTGGCTCGAGTAGCCGCAAGCCAACAGGCAGGAATTCCAGAAACGTTTCTAATCCCCGAATTCGGGACGAAACCATCGGTCGCAGCGGTCGTCGAGCACATGTCGTCAGCTTCGCCTATGGTTCCCCTGGCGGCGGCGACGGCGGCAAAACAACGCGAAACTTGACCGGCGCGGGCTTAATTACCATAATTTATGGCGAATCGGTTAATTAA
Organism: Tetrapedia diversipes; assembly: GCA_033822845.1. Taxonomy (NCBI): domain Eukaryota; kingdom Metazoa; phylum Arthropoda; class Insecta; order Hymenoptera; family Apidae; genus Tetrapedia; species Tetrapedia diversipes. Next base: position 138,020 of record JAOPTO010001573.1, on the reverse strand, counting down.
AATATCTAAATACCGTATAGGCCGCATAAGATCCGATAATATATATCGGTGGCTGTCCCTCCGCTTCGTACCTTATAAATATTAAATGTTTTATGGACCGGCAATACGCGTCTCCCCCCCCCTCACTCCCCTCCCTACCTCACTCACTGGTCCCTCCCTTCGCTGATCGAGCGCTGGACGTTCGATCATTAATTATTTATCGCGTCAACTAAGGAGCCAGCCAGTCAGCCGCGAGCGCTCCTCGAGGGTTTTATCGAATCGTCGAGCGGATTTAGCGAATCTTCGGCCGATCCGTTCGATCGCGTCCAGCCGATAGAAAATTTATGTGATGGACCCGCGTGAGGGGGCGGGGGTGGACGGTGGCGAGGTTGGAAAAAACGGCGGAGGCTGAAGAACTGGGTTAAAATATGCCAACGCTCGCTTGCTCGAGAGAGGGGGGTAAATTAATTTCGGCTTGTCACGGGGAGGACATCCATAAATGCAGTAGCTTCTTTGCTCAACCCCTACCCCTGTCCTGTTTCGTATACTTGTTCCTTCTCTCACTCTCTCTTACTGTTCTTGGTCGGTTCATCTCACTCTTTCTCACTCTCCTTACTCTGCTTCTCTGTCGGTTTGAGATTGCTCTGCATCTTACACGACAAAAATCTGCCTTGTAACGCTCGTCGCTTATGCATTCGTAAATAAGTACTTCGGTGAACGTGCCTCTGGCGGCGAATCGATATTGCCTCTCTGTTGGACGGTGTACACGTGTACAGGGTGTCTTGTTTGCAGCAGCTTAAAAGCGTGGTTTCTAGGTCTTTAGGGGGTATAAGTTTTGCGTTTGTTCGATTTGAACAACAGGTTGATGTCTATGATTATTAGAAGTGTGACAACTTGAGTTCTCTGATCTAGAACTTCCAACAGTATCTTCATCGATGCTACTTTAACAAGTACAACTCTTGTCGACGCTGTTGGTGAAGTAACGTCGTTAAGCTATTTAATGTCACTCCAGTTTTACAAGGGATTTACAGGACTTTTCTGTTATACGATACATATACCGTTGAAATATTACCTAAAATAAATAAATTACAGCGTGTAACTATTTTCAAATGTTTCACACCATTGCATTAACGATGGTAATAATGAAAAATTGATAAGAATTAACATTTTGACCAATCTGGGCGCGCCAATCACTGGTGTCCCCCGTGGCATTCAACGTGTAAAAAACATTATTAATAACTTCAAGATATCTTCAACTCCAACGTATTAATCTCGAAGCAGGGTAAGAGCAAGCCCCTGTCAAAGAATTGAAGTAAATCGCAAGAAAACGTTAATACCGTGGTGTTCCAAAGAGAGAAACGGAAGAAACTGCTGCAACATTACCACGAGAACGCCTGCTCGACAAACGTTCGCCGTCTCCCAAAGTAAACGACCGACACGTTCTCCCCGGGAACAGAAAACACCGGAGAAATCCAATAGCCGTTCCAATTCCACAGTGAAACGCGATCGAGCGACCGGTTCGTTGCACCGGGAGCAAACAAAGGCGAAGGCGTGCTGTGCCGGGCTCTCGATTTCCCGGAGATTTCGCCGACAATCCAGGAAGGTTCCGCGTTCCGCGATGTCGTCCCGGTGCAACAGAGCCGGGAGGAGAAAACCCGCTCGCTCTCCCGATCGATGTCCCCCGCTGGATATCCCGGCGAGCCAGGAGCGTAGAAAAGAACCGAAACGGCCGGGCGGGGGCGCGCACGTTAGGAAAGGGAAGTTGCTTGCTGGAGACAGCGGAAGAAAAATAGCGGAAGTCATCGACCTCCAAGGGGCTATATATCAGAGGGTCGCAGGGGGAGCGTTGTGTGCGACCGTTTCCACTCTGTGTGCACGCTCGCCCCTTTCGCGTGGACGTTCGCGGCACGTACTGCGCGAGCAGTAGCCGAGAAGGGAGGGCGAGGTTGAAATCGCCGGAAGAAGAGAGCGGTAGGAAGGGCAGGGAGGGAGGAGGAAGAGGAAAAAGGTCGGCGGAATCTAGGATAGTAGTCCTAGCGTTTCATCATCCCAGCGAAGGACAACGACGACCCCCAGACTGCTTCCTCCGCTGTACTACCCCCAATGTCGACCGGGCCCGGGTTTATCTTGAATGAGACTCCCCCCTGGGCTTAACCCGGCTTGCCAAGGCCGGTCGACAAGGCCTTGTACTCGCGCCGCGATATATCTCTGATTGATTAAATTCCTGCAATTACGTCGTGTCGTATATCACACCGAGCATCCCCGGAGAGGTCGCTTTAAGTCTTGCCGGGGGGTTGCACACGGTTTCGTCACCCATTGCGATCTCCTTCGCTGACGCGTTTCGAGAGGTCTCAGAAATTTGCGTTCTCGACTCGAGTATCCTCTGATCTTTTCATGAACGTTGATCCTTTCTTTGATGAGCGACGATTTTTGGAACAGAAATTTTTCAATTCCACGGGTAATCAAAAGATCAAAGCTCAAGACTTTCCTTCGTCATATTTTGTACTTTATTTAAATATAAACTGCTCTGAACATTTTAAATATTCCAAATTTAACCAACACCAACGTATGAATGGCAATAAGTAATGAATTAAAAATTCAGGGGTTACCTACCTAAGAATATACTCAATCTAACGAAAATATAACTAAACGATAAGTCAAACCTTCTGTTGAATAATTTGTAATTGTAATTCTATGGTAATGCAATCCATTATTTATAATTTTATGTACTCTAAGAGTCCTCGGCCCGTTCATTAATAAATAAAGAAGTAAATAAAGTGTGTGGGTGGGTAATTTCTATTGGTTGTTCGCAGCGGCCACACGAATGCATAGTCCTGTCCGGCATAAATTACCGCGTTCTGACAATACGACGCGAAGGCTGGCGGATCAAGCGGCGCGTGACGACGTCACCCGGCTTCCGGAATCGTTTCCATTAGCCGTTTTAATCATACCATTTACGATGGACCAGAGCGCGCGCCGACAATGCCGCGGCGCTGCCGATTCGGCAGAAATTCATTGTGGAATCGTCACGATGCTCGTCGGCCCTCGTGACACCGATATTATTCTCTCCTAGCTCGACGACATTATCTTTGATCGTTGTTGAAACGAACAATGCTAGGAAACGACGGACGACACGATGGGAGAAAAGAAGGGGGCAGGGGGAGGACACCGTTACGGAGGGAAAAAAAATACGCTAACCTGGATAGTCGAAGAGAGAGAGAAGAAGAGAGAGGAGACAGAGAGGAAGAAAGAGAGAGGAAGAGAGAGTGAAAGAGAGCGATGGCAAAGAGAGAAAGAGAGAAAGGGGGAGGGGGAGGAAGGGAAAGAGAGTGGGAGAGAAAGATGGAGAAAGAGAGAGAGAGTGGGAGAGAGAGAGGAGGCAGCAGGCGGATGAGTTATTAGATCCGGCGTATCCGGTATTGCGTCGCGGATGACCAATAGTTTCATCGAGGGATTGTTGAAGGTTCCGGAGCACATTTCCGGTTTCCGCTCGACGAATCACCCTTCCCCTTGCCTCTTCTTCTTACCCGTGTCTCGACTCGACGGCCTCTCGGAATTTGCTTGCCCCTCAACGGCGAAGGCTGCACGCGCGAGGGGCGAGGGGCGATTTTGGCTCCCTCTGCGGTATCCACTAACCGTGACGACTTTCTGTGGCTCCTCTAGTCCGCTCCGTCTTCCTTGAACTCGAGGGTAGTTTGTCTTTCCATGGATATTATAGTCATTCCAGAGGCTGCTAGAGAAATCGCTTTTAGCCGCGTCTTCGTTCAGTTTCGTATTCAAGAATTCACGTGTCGCCTCTATTACCGATGCATTATAAGGACAGCGAATAATATCTGCAACTGTATCGATTTTTTCAGATCTATTCATTCTTTCAAACGCTATCTGTACGCTATCTTACTCAGTTACTAATCTTCCTGTTTTGTATACCAAAGGGTTTCCGCCCGTAAATAAATAAATAAATAAATAAAGTAAAAAAGTGCATAGCAGGTACTTTTACACGAAAATAAAATAATTTACGCGAATCACTGGAAAAATAAAGCTACCGAAGTCCGATTCGCAAATTACGAGTCGAACTTCCTAGACAATCTCTACTAATAGAATCATCCCCACCCCTGCCAGTCCTCCTCCAAAAAAAACTGATCCCTCCCGTTACTCTAAATTCGTTCGCAGTCGGTTCCCGTTGCTAATTAAGTCGTCAATTCCAGCGGGAGCAACGGAGCAGCCAGAGGGCCGGAACTTGCCGGGCTCCTTTAAATCTTGCCGGAAGTTCGTTACTGCACTCGGCCACGGGGCGCGAACTCCCCGGGAAACTGATGCTTGTTACTTAGACTGCTCATATTTATCACGGTTCCCAGGCTGGCTCTCCACGGGGCCGGCGGCGTGGCCCTTCTTCCGCGGTTTTCACACCGCGTTCCGCTGTTCGCCGAAAGCTCCCGGGCAAACTCCTGCTCGGGTTATGCCCCCGTGGCTACGAGGAAACTCCTCCGGGCTGGAACTCCGGGCGAAACTCACGATGTCGCCGGCAAACTAAGTTCAGAAGCTCGGTTCGCCTCGGTCTCGTTCTCTCCCTCCCTCTCTGTCTTTCTCTCTCTCCTCCCCTCCTATCTCTTTGCCACCCTCTCTCTCTCCTTCCCACCCTCCCTGCCTCTCTCTGTCTGCTCTTTATATTTCTGCCACCCTCTCTCTTCCTGTCTCTCTACTGTTTCTCACTTTCTCTCACAATCACTCACTCACTCATTCTCTCTTCCTCCCTCCATCCCTCACCCTCTTCTCTTTCTCACTCTCTCTCATTCACCTTCTGTCTCTCCATCCCTCCCTCCCTTCCTCTCACTCTCTTCTCTTTCTCACCCTCTCTCACTTACTCTCTATTTCTCCATCCCTCCCTCTCACTCTCTTCTCTTTCTCGTTCTCTCCGTCTTCATCCCTCCCCCTCTCCCTCTTACCCTTTTCCTAACATTCACCCTCTTCGCGGTCCCTTTACCCTTCCTCACGGAAGGATCCTCCGCACCGCGCTCGTCTAGGTTGCAGCCGGGTTCTCTCTAGGCTTCGACCTCTTACCACGGTTTCGTAGCTCCGGATCTACGTCTGAAACGCAGCCAGCCATCCAGCCGGCGGGCCGCAACCATAAGTTACTAATGTTGTTCCCGTGTTGGCGGGCGAACGCGCCACCGGCTGAACCGCCGCCGCCGCCACCGCCGCCGTCTGCGCGCCCGCAAAACGGATTTCGAAGTTTTACCTCGTTTCCGAGGGGATTATCTTCGCCGGTATAATAGATACGCTTTAGTGGGCTGCTCGAAGGTGTCTTTCCGTGTTTTGCGGTCTGCTCGAGCTGGCTGATTAAAGGTAATCGCGGACGAAACTTACGGCGAGCGAGACAGAGAGAATGATAGGGGAAACGCGGTGTTGTACCGTTTTTGGGATACAGCTATTCCGTGAAACTTTTTGCTGGTTAACCGATATTTATGATGCTTTATAAATTTTGTATGCTGCAACAGTTAGGAAGGACTCGAGGATACAGTGGAATTTGTTTGTTCTTTTTTTTGGGGGGGTAATTTTCTGTGGTACTTTTGTTAATTTGTAGGGGTAAAAGGGCAAGTGTGTTTCCAGTAAGGTTCCATTTTTGTTTCTTCTTTGGCAACATCGAATTTCATTGACTCCCGATGCACTACCGGCTCGGATACCGTCTCATAAATTCCGCCAGTCGTTTCTGCATCCGCAGTGGCTCGCATAATTTATCACCGATTATAACGATGCACAGTTTAACGCGTCCTTATTAATCAATTCGCCGGCTATTTATTACGCGGCCGGCCAATTTGTAATCGTCGCTAATTCAGCCATTATTCAATTCTATAAATCGCCGCGCGTCAAGGAAACGGAGTACTGACACTTCCCACTCGTGTGATCTCCGCTTGCAATCGCTCGCGAGCTCTTTACACGATTCCTCGGCGAATAAAGCTATTAAATCTTTTTTTCCTATTATCATTCTTAAAGAAGAATTAATAAAAGCGATATTTTGTATCCTAATATTTCAACCCACCGTGAGCCTATTAACATTTAGCTAACCACACGGTGTCACCTAACCACCTAACCGGACACTCTCCATCGCGTATTAAGAATTAATTAAAAATTGTACTTTGGAAAAGCAAAAAATTCATTTGACGAACTGTGAACAACACTAGCTCAAGACTAATTAATAACTAAAGTATATAGAATCAATCGCAGTGCCCTTGTGACGGAAAAAGTGAGAGATCTCTCCATTCGGTTAGCTAAGTGTTAAGATGCAAAATCCGATTTAATTTCCCGTAGAAAAAGACGAGAATCGGGTTTTTATTCACTAAGCTACTTTAAATACACGAGTAAAAATTTATTATGATAAATAAGCTTGGCTAAGTGTTAAATCATCCAAATAAATTGGCAACGTGGGCTAGGGTAATAAAGGAAGCTTTGCGTTTACACAAACTTTAATCTTTCTTCCACGAATCGTCCTCCTCGATTCAATGAAATGCAATAGTCTTTGAAAACTCTTCCCACTATCCTTTCGTTCGAAGGATAAAGCACAAAGGTACAGCGTGAACACGGTTCCAGTGCAATTCCAAGATTCGAATTCCTTCAGAATCGTCTTGACCCCCTAAACGACGCAACCGAGTTGCTCCCCGGCGCATCCTCGACATACTTTCTCGCAAGTTGCCGCGTCCGCAATTAACCTCCCCCTTCTCCTCCTGTAGCGGCTCCAAAATAAATGACCATGAGCCACCACGGTATTGCGCCGGTAGTTTCGGTGTTAACCCCATTCGAGGAGGGTTCCGGAGCGTGCCTGGGCCGAGAACCGGCAGCTTTGCGGATTTACACGCGCCAAAGACACATTTCGAGACAACGCTCGCGCCCGGATTTTATTGCGTTAACATCGAACTTTTCCCCCGGGGACAAGTCTGGTTAACGCTAGAATCCAAATAATCTGGAATCTTATCTGAAACTTGCTAGTGGACGCTTGGATGGCGTGCAATATTTTCCACTTCATGCTTGGTTCAAGTTAAGTTCGGGTGGTATTCTACATACGAGGCTGTTTTCTGTGATATCGAGAAGCTACGGTGTAGAAATAATCCGGTGAACACTTAAAGGCAGGTTAAACAGAATAAGGTAAAGTAGAAAATTAGAAATTATTACGTATTATTATATATTTATTAATCTCACAAAGTACTAAAGAAATTGATAAGCAAAAGAGTCTATTTCATAGACGATCGTTTTGGTTTATTCGTCGTTACTGTTTTATGAAAACGTTGGATACCTTACCAAGAATAGAAAAATATGAGGCAACCGTCAAAATAACCACGCATTAAGGGTAAAATTATAGGGTTAACAGCCTGATTTCTGACGCGGTGTCATGCGTCACCGTCGCCTTCGCGCTCCTCAACCCCGAGGAAAAGTAACGCGGCCCTCGTGATGGCGGAGAAACCAACCGACTGGCTAACGAACTCCCCGTACGACTCTGAAGTGCTATCTCCACGAGACTCAAAGGCGCCGTAAGAAGTGCCATTAAGGCGGCGATCATATCTCCTGATAGTTCGTCTTCGTTTATTAAAGCGCGATGAGAGGAGCGAGAGAGAAAGAGAGAGCGAAGGGGTGGGCGGGCATACTGGAAGAGTTGTTGCTCTCGAGGTTTTTTGCCAGTGGACCTCCGCTTCTCCATGGCGAATCGTTCGGGCCCTCATCGATAAGGATCTCTGACGACCTGGAGAGATACCATCGATCCTTTTGTTCTTGCCTCGATAGCGGCTCCAGAGATGGTCGTGTAGACTTAATCGTTTCGAGCTATAGCATCGCGGGGTAGCGATGGGGGTATATGTAGGTTAGTTATAGGGTGCTTGAGGATCTGAATAATGGAGGACGCCCAGGGATGTTGAAGGATATTTGTGTGCTTGGTAGTATATATTTCTAGAATAACAGATTTGTGTCGCGGTGTTTCTTAATTTCTGGATTATTTAACCATGACATGCGGGGGGCGTATTTTGGAATTTTTACTTTCAAACTTTATTTTCTACATCCGACATATTTTTTTATTTTTGAAATTTATAAGTGTGTTCAGTTATTGAAGAAAAGTGATCAATTGATCCTTTAACTAATTTTGGAATTAATATTCCAAGTGAAAAAAAACCACCACCTCTCTCCTCCTATTCCAGGATTCGAACTCGAAATTCTTAGATTAGCAATCGGACACTCTAATCACTTCTCTAAGAAGACTCTTACAATTCACATACATTATATAGACATTTAACCACCATGAGTACCTATCGTATAAAGTGCTCTTATCTCAGAGAGACAAATTAACATATCAGCTGATTGAACATAGTTTACCAAAAATTTAAAGATTCTATATATTTTAACAAATGCAAAACAATAATTCTGTCGATTCACTTAAAAATTAGAAGAACCAATATCTCATATTAATTATTCAATCGCTACCACTTGTAAACTGCCCAAAAATCCCTGGATTCCCCAGAAATTCCTCTCGAGACCCACACCACGGGGACCATGTCCCCGGCATGAAGTCATTACCGGCCACCTTTACAAGATTACAACTCGAAGCGAGCACCCGGCTCGTAATCATCCATTACGGCGATCGTTTTACAACCTCTTGCACCTCATCCGGTCGAAAAGCAACGAGCCAGTGATACGAGAGTTACAATCAGGATCGCGTCGAGAAAGAGAGGAAAGAGCGAAGATTCGATTCGTTTCCCGCGGCGAAGAGAATCGGCGGCCGGTCGTTTTCCGCCAATCACGGGAGCCCCGAACGATTATCGCGAATGCCAATAAAACCAGGACTCCCTCGAACGGTTCCCTGCGAGCGTCTTCCGTGGCCAGGAATGTAGTCCCGCGTTATGGCCGCCACGATATCCCGCTAACGAGGGACGCGCGCTTGTAGCGTGATTAAACCGCGCTATAACGCAGCGGGACGCCCCGGGACGTCCAGGACCGGCCACAATATAGGAAATTAAGGAATCGGCCGCGCGGGAGGCGTTCGAGGATATCGCAGGGCCAGGGCAAGCCGCCATGCCACCGAGACGCTCCTTCGTGGCCCTTCCGTACGTGCAAACTGCATCGTTAACTATTTGCGTACCACGAACTGCTTTGGCGCTCTTCAGATTTCGTGTCGAAAAAATCCAGGGCATTTGATTGATATGGGTAACTAACGGCGCGCTCATAATTATTTGCCTAAACATGCTCAACCTTTCAGACGCATGTACGTCGCATTGCTATTACTATCAGTAATCCAAATAATACATTTTGTATTTCGTTGTTACCTATTATTTTCATTTATAACTTATATAGGAAATTTCTTACTTTTATTTAGTAGAGAGAGAGAGAGAGAGAGAATAGGGCTCAGGTGTGAGTAAAATAAAGTGAAGTGCTTAGAATATTATTATATATTTAAAATAGTTTAATAGTAACAACTTAATAGTATAAATGATATTTCAAGGTACAAAGTTCCACGTCTTTACTTCTTTCACAATTACACTTTTTCTGCCTTGCGCTCGCATTTTCTGTCTAATTCTTCTCATTCGATACATTCGGTCTCGTTCACCCAAAATTTCTCAGTCGCAATTTTTTCTGAAGTGCTCATCTTTTACCCCTCAGAAACATTCTCTAGTCGAAACATTCTACATTCACACGACTATCGCTCCACTCAACCGCATTCCTACACTTATTATTGTTAATATAAAAAGACAAGCGCTCTTCGGCTTTCTTCGAAACATAATCGAAGGAGGAGGCCTCGATTATTTCTTAGCGAAATCGACCGCGAGTCGAGAGTTACGCGCGTGTCGAGCCTCGTTACCCTCCGCTGTGTAACCCTTCGCGACTTCGAAGTTACGCACTCGTATATCCGCGTTTTATTTGCTCGTCGTTTTATCGTCGTACTTTAGTGCGACGCCATTGTGTCGTTATCGGTGCCTGGTTTTGCTGTAGGGAATCGACAGCCAGTTCTTTTCTTTTTTCGAGGAACGTAAAATTCAGGTTGCGAAAGGTTAAGGAAACAGATGCAAAAGAAGGGTACCTGTTAACCACGAAACGACAGAGTAAGGGTTTTGTTAGTGAGTTAATGGGTGTATTTGTAATTGTTATTTGTTAATTCGTGATCTTCGAAATTATTACTTCGTTGTTTCGTAAATCTTGCGTATGTAAAGTTTTGTGAATTTTGAAAGACAGTGAGTAAAATTTTGTATTCTTTACAAGAATTAAAAGTATTTTGTAAACTGAGGTTTCACGTGTTTTGTCATACAGTTATTAACTAATTTCATTTGTTATCCGCACTGAATAAATTTGATTACGCTCTACCTGTTAATACTTATTTTCTGTTGCACTTTCCGCGTTTTAATAATGTCGGGGGAAAAGTACGAGCGTCTGAAATTGCAGCTGCGATCGTCTGAAAATTGTTCGCGTGCCATTGTCGGTGCTCCCTCGTCAATCCGTAATTCCTCGAGTGCCTCCGCGGTGTAGAGCGCAAAAATCCGGCCGGGTCATGGAATTCGCGGCTGAAAAACACGCGTCCAAGGAAACGGAAGAGCTCGCGGGACGGATGAAGAGCGGAAAGCAAGGAACGTTCGCAATAATCATGATTTACAGTTCCGTTGTGGACAGAGAAGAACGTGGCAGGTTTGCTTGCTACGTGTCACGGTGGAGAATTTTTCTGTTCGCTGAATGGAACAGATACAAGTATCCGAGGGAAACGGGGAGTCAGCCTATTTGTTAGAAACAAATCGAAAATCGGGGAAATTTATGTTGATGGTATTCAAGAATTGTAATTAACTGCATTACATGGGTAATTATGCATTTAGAAAGACTAATGAGTTTCCATCAGTTCTGTTCACAAAAATATAAATTTGTAATTCAGTCGTAATGGTAACAAGAATTAATTGCTACCGTCTTTTTAAAAAATACATTGCTCAGAAAATAATTATACTTTCAAATTGCAATACTTACTACCGTGAACAACATAAATTAGTGAACCCATAAAATTATTCGCAAGCATAACCATTCACCCAAGTTACTGTAATCTTCATTGCTCACCAATTTTTCATCCCTAAACATGATTGCTATTTATCGATATTTCACAGAAATATTAAAAATATTTTTCTCTTAAAATTATTTTACCACAAAATCTAAAACTGAAGCAACGACACGACTCCCTATAGTCGTGTTACAGAAGTATTAAAAATATTTTACTAAAAAATCAAAAACTGAAGCAACGACACTACTCCTTATAGTCGTGTTACAGGAAATATTAAAAATAGTTTACTAAAAAATCAAAAACTGAAGCAACGACACGACTCCCTATAGTCGTGTTACAGAAATACTAAACTTTTTTTTACTAAAAAATTAAGAATTGAAACAGCCACACGACTCCTATAGTCGTGTTACAGGAAATATTAAAAATATATTTCTCTTAAAAATATTTTACCAAAAAATCAAAAACTGAAGCAACGCGACACGATTCGCAATAATCGTGTTCCCATTCGACGGCGAATAAAAGACCACGCACGAGCGACGTCGTTCCTCGAGAGATAGTCCGGCAAGGATTTAGCATAAGAAAGAAAGGCTTAGAAGAGCGTTCGACGATGGCCTGGGTGGGCTCCAGCTCGAGGTCTCGAGATGACGCCCTCTCTGCTCTCTCCGTGTTTGGTCCCCTTTGCTCTTCGTTCCTCTTGCAACGGTGCCCGAGGGTAGGACGCAATCAGTGGCCTTGATTTATCGCGGCAATATACATTAAGATACCGACATTAAAACTAGGGGAGCCTCCCGTGGATTCCTGGCTCCATTACCGCTTACGAAAAGAGAGAGCTGTCGTCGCGTAGACCCGGACGACCGTTTTCGAACCGACGAAGATTGAATCCCCGATGCCTCGTCCTCGATGAATTGCCTGCGTTCGCGTGTGCTTCCGGTTCGCCGTGTCTACTTGCCGATATTAGATCCACGTGGGGTGCATCCCGCTTCGAGCGGCTCCATTTCAGAGAACGAACTATTTTTGGGATTGGAAACAAGGGTGGTTCGTTCTTAAAGGGTGACATGAACGCGCCTGGTATAGTCGATGTCATGGTGATCAGTCGTTATTATATATTTTAAGAAAACGATGAAACGCACGATCATGATAAGAATTATTGCTCTTTTTCGGTGACACCAAAGAAAACTGTGACATTGATTATAATTGGAGCTACATATGCAAAAGAGGTTCGAATAACATCTCTCCACATACAATGTTTCCATAATTTTAACTTATTTTTGGCTACTCACTGAAAGACCGTTGTTAGTGAGATACAGTAGCGGACAAAAGTTGAAGACCAAACAATCAAAGAGAATAAATTAATTAATTAATAACAGAAAAAACAGTATAAATAAAATTGGTATTCGATACTAACCATTAAAGAGTGTCCTACCATAATGACAATAAAAATGAATAGATAAACAATATTCTATTATGTATACACTAACTAATAGGTTTATATCATAATATATATAATTTCAATAAAATTAAAATTAAAATTAAAAATATTTACAAATTATAAAATTATGTATTACATTATTCTGTCGTCTTGAACTTTTGTGCGCTACTGTATATTGTTGAGTCTCCACAGAAAAAATTACGTATAATTAATTATATCGTATACGAACTCCTGCATATGTCGTTTCAATCCTCCTATACACAGCTCGTCGGATCTTCTTTTGAAGAGCATCGAGTTCAAAATCCTTCCTCGAAGGGGTAAGGAATCGAGGAACGAACGATGCTTTTTGGGAAACCGACAAGCTTTTCCATTCCCCCCTCGCCGATCGCAGAACAGAGATCTAACCGTAGTAACGTGTAGTGTTTCCGCCATTGTCCGCAGGTCCGAGCGGGGCGTACAGTCCGGACGCGACGATGGGCTACATGATGGACGGACAGGCGGCGAGCATGATGCACCGGCCGCCCGGTGATCCCACCTTCCACAATCAGTACCATTACCCGCCAGAGTACTATGGACATCACATATAAAGGTACGTGGGAAAGTAGCTTTAACCGACCTTGTGTCGGCGCACTCGTGCATCGAAATTCGGTGATCGAAGTCGATGACGATGGAAAGATCGTATGGAAGGTGAAATTGGTGGATGGATAGTCGTGAGTCTTTGTGAAATAAGCAATATCAATTTTGTGATTTGGGAAAATTGTAAATGCAATATTTGGCTGGTAAGTCGCTTGGTGCTGGTATTCATTCGCTTCATCTTCAATTGGTAGCTATGTGAAATTATGTCGATATTGGTATTATAGTATCACTTGGGAAAAATAGAACTTTTGAAGGGTGTATTATTAATATTGACAGTAATTAGTAATCAGTAGTAATATAGTAAGGTTAACATGGATATTATTAGATTTGTTACACCTTCCAAATACTGTAACGTGTACTATATTAAATACGTCTTGCATAATTTTGCATATTAGGTGTTTTGCATATCTATATTTCTTATAAATGCATAAAAATCCACAGTCTGTTCTTAATATTGAGTATCAACGATGAATCGGATAGCAATTGAATTATTACTGTGACTGGAAAATAATATCGTTTCTATCATTCCATCTCTAGATATTTTGCTCGAAAATCGATTGATTTTTATCGATCTAGCATTGAAAATTTGCACCCTAGATGGCAAGAAGTTGTTGATAATGAGAGTGATCACATCATTAATTAAAAATAAAAATTCGTTAAAAATTTGTGTTTGAGTTTAATCTAAGAAAACGACATCACTTTCCGGTCTCTCTAATAGTTAACTTATAATGTAAAGAAAGAACACGCCAAACGACTTATAGCCTGTCCCATCTTATTGTTTTATTACATTTCCATCGTCCTCGAAGCAAGTCGAACGAGCCCGCGGCCCCACTAATCCCAGCCGATCTGTGTCACGTTTCAGCAGTAGTCGCAAGTGAAGGTAGACGGTGGAATGACGGTTCTTGCGGAACGGGAAACGTAGCAGCGTGACGGAAGCGGCGTGCTCCGGTCGGCGTAGAGTGTAAGGTGCACGAGGTGAAACGAGGAGCGATTCGTCGCCTCCGGGGCGTGATCGACGCGGAAACGAGAGATCTCTCGCCGGCGTCGCCACGTCGAGGCTCGTGGTGCCGGCTGCTCGAGCCAGGAGCAGAGCACGATGCAGACGGTCGAAGCGGAAAAGCAGCCGTCGGTCCAGTTCTGGCTCGAAACAGAGGAGGAAACCCAGGCGTTCGGGTCGAGGAACGACGCCGTTCGCCGTCGAAGGAAGGACCGGAAGCGGGGAGGCTCCGGTGTGTCGGTAAAGGAACTGGAGGAGGAGCAGAAGATATTGAAGGAGGAGGAAGAAGAAGAGGAGGAGGACCGACAACGGCGTGGAACGCGAGGAACCGGAAGCAGGAAGGAAGGACGAAGGCGAAAGAAGAAAGGAGTGCGGCTTGGCGTGCGGGAAGGACGCGAGGAGCCGCGAGAGGAAATTCATGTGATTGTTCTGTGTACAAATGTCGCGGTGTAATATTGTAGTGATCGAAGAATTTAAATGTTAAATTTTAATACGGTCGCGATCAAGCTATTATTAATTAACGATTATAATTAGAGAGGAAGAGAGAGAAAGGTAGAGAGTGAGGGTGGTTAGAGAGGTGGCGGAAGAATATACGACGAGGTGGGACCGAAACCTCGAACAGGAGAGTGATATAGGCAATTTCTAGCGGGCATGTGTACATTAAACGGGCGGCGAAAGGATGAAGGAAAGAAGGAAGGAAGTGGAAGAGGGTGGAGGAAGTAGAAAGGCGAACCCTGTGCTCGCACGGATCCGTTTAACGTTAGATCGTAGGTGTCCACGTGTGCAAGGGGCGACGAAACGAGAACGGGAAAGGGTTATCGTTGAATTGCGAACCGTGGGGGTGGGAACGTGCGACTGTGAGAGAGGAGCGGGATTCTAGAGAGGATCGAGCAGCATGTATCTATATATGTATACGCATACACACGCGTGGAGCAACGCGTTCATGTGTATACATGTATACTGGTATATATAAATAAAGTATAAATAGCGAAAAGAATTTTAGGCGCGCGATGGGTGACGTTTTTAGGACTGACGGACGCTAGGTCGCGAGAGAATCGGTTCGCAAACGGTGAGCACGCGAAAGCGAGGAAACAAAGGGTGCAAGGGTAAAAAAGATAGGGGAAAGCGAATGTACTGAAACGGAACAAATTTATGAATGAGAAAGGAGGAAAGGTAAACGAACGAAGAAGGAGGAGAGGAGAAACTTTTAGAACAGATGAATGAAATCGACGCGTGTGCCGGACTCGAGCGTCGACCACATTCACTTGCATATATATATAGGTGACATTGAAATTTGTACAGTTATTAATTATAAATGAATTTACTAATTAAAGGAAGAAGTAATTATATATTATAAATATATACATAACTGAAGTAACATGTGCCCCCTCCACCCCTAAAAAAAACACAAACACACACACACACACACACACATACACACATATACACCCCCCGTTGTAATATATATATACAAGCGAGCGTTTTAATTGGACTTGGGACGATAATTATTCTCGTGTGTGTTGTGCCGTGCTCGGTGTGCGTACTGGACCGAGAAGACGCGTCGGATGAAACGGGGAAGAGGAAAACAACGGGTGTAACGGAGATAAAGGGACGGAACGAGAGTTTTAGGATAGATATACGCTGGAAGAGACACGAGGGTGGTGATGAACGCGTGAGTGTGTGAGCGCGAGAAAGGGAATAGTATACGCGAACGATAGTGGTGAGGGATTATATATATATGGAAAAAAGGTATATATATATATATATATATATATATATATATAAAAATATAAATATATAAATACAGAAATATAGAGATACCTGCGAGAGGATCAGACGGTTCTTCATCATCCAAAACTCGATGACACAGTCAGATCCCTCCTCCCCCACCCGATCCAACTCTACCCCCATAGAAAACCACATACGAACAAACACACACACACATACAGATACACACACACACACTCATACATAGGATATACTTACAGACAGATGCGCGAGTGAAGTGAGCGTTATTTACCCAGGCCCCGTCTCCCCGCACCGTAAGGATAATATTAAAAGGAGGACTAAAGGAAAAACGTGAAACACACAAGAATCTGAAGATAGGCAAGCTCGAGTACACGATCTGCAGTTTAATTAATATAATGTATCGCGTAATGAAATAGTTAATTGAGCGTGAGAAGGGAGGAGGGCGAGAGAATCCGAGATCGGCAGGGCCTCGCGAGAGGTGTTGTTGTTCCGCGAGCGTGCGCGAACTCTCTCCGTTCGTCTTTCCGCCTTCTTTTCCCTGTTGTTCGCTTCCCTCTTGTGAACACGTTCGATTATGAGTAGACGAAGAATTTGTGGACCACAGAGATCCTTGGCGAACATTGGATGATTTATCGGGATGAGCGACAGCGAGGGAACATCGTGTCGAGGAACGATCGAGGTGACTTTCGTTCTCAGATTTTTCTCTTTCCTACTCTTTCTTTTACAAACACTCTTTTTGTTTCCGCTTGAAAATGTTCTAATAACTTTATTTAGCTGTCCGTTAATCTATTGATCGGTAATTCAGTTGGAATTTTCTTCAAACTCTGACTAAAATAAATGAGAAGTGCTTATTTTTAGCTAAATTCGGTGTCTTTGAATTATGACCTTTCAATTATTATATTATAAAACAAATTAATAGTATTTTAGTAGTATGCCCGAAAATAGTAGTACTTTAAGCGGCGAATTAACTTGTATTTTATGATTAACGGGTTAAAAAGAATGTTCTAAAAAATTTATTTAACTGTCGTTAATCTATCGATCGGTTATTCAGTGGCAATTTTCTTTACACGCGGGCTAAAATGAACGAGAAGTGTTTATTTTTAGCTAAATTTCACGTTTCTTTAAATTATTGCCTTTCAATTATCACATTATAAAACAAATTATTACATCTAAAATAGAAATATTTTAAGTGACGAATTAACCTGTCTTTTATGGTAATTTCTAATTTCATTTGAGTTTCATCGTCGATCGAATTGGTCTTACAAACCGCAAATTTTCTAGCTTGCCATTAGGAGAATAGAAACCATCGATTTAGCGACCGGATCAATAGGAAGAGATGCTTCCAGTTAGACTTTCCGTATTACCACAGCCATATTCTTGAGAATCGTAATAGAACGATTGCACTTTGGGAAAAGATCGGGAACCAGCTAGATTCCGAGAATTGCCAACGATGCGGGATCGATTGCACCGCCATCGAAATTTCCTCGATTTTCAGCGAAGAGCTTGAAAACGAGATGAAATTTCGTTTGATGTTCCACGAATCTCGTTATGAAATCGGTCGAAATTCCGTCGAGTTTTTGAAACGACACAGCTCATGAATATAATCTTTGTGTATATTCGCGAAACGAATCTTAGGTCTGTCTAGTAATCGAATAAAATTCGGATTAGTTCGATGTTCCACGCGATTTCTTTATTTTTTTCTTGCTACCAAAAATTGTCAACGTTCGTTTCCAAAAATTATTTCCAGCATCCAGCAAAAAATTCCAAACGCAATCTTCCTGATTGTATCATTGCTGCATCGTTTCTTTTACTAAAGGCACAAAACTTGCTGCGAACTTCAAGTAATTTATCAAAAATTAATCAAAGACGCTTTTCGCACGAGAGAGCAGGGAAGAATCGAAGAAGGAGGGAAAGAAAGAAGCAACGTGAAAACAGGAGCGAAACGAATGTTCCCTTGGTCCTTTGTAACCGCGTTCGAGCAGATCGCGTTTATTAAGCGGAGAGGGAGCGACAATGACAGAGGTAAAGAGCGAAGAATTTAATAAAATTAAACGTCGATTGTACACGCGTCAAAGAATCGGAAGCGAGACCCTTGTTGAAAGACGAACGGCGGGAAATTCGAAATTGCTCGGCCCGATTGCCTAGCGACGGTCGAATCGGTCGTTCGATCGGCGGCGGGCAACAAGTGAAACGGTACGAGAGCGAGCGAGGAAGAGGGCGGGAAATCGTGAGAGAGGCTGAGAGAAAGGGTGTACACTAGCGAACGAAAGGGACGCAGAGCATACGAGACAAATTTTATCGATATTTTCAATACGCCCGCATACACGCAAATCTTGTATAAAAATTTTAATGTAAAACACACTGCTCTTGCCGTGACCCGTGGCGATTCCGGGGGGAGGCTGCAATCGATCGCGTCCTGTCGCGTTTAATTACGATTCCTCCTTCGCGAGAGAGGAATTCGGACGTTCGAGCTTCTGCGAAAAAAAAAGTAACTGCGACAAAGGACGACGATCGATCTTCCCCCGGGGCCACGGCGCAGCGGCGTATTAGTATACTGAAAGAAAAAAAAAAAAATGATAACCCACGTATACCGAACGACTCAGGTGCGAGAGAAGTCAGTTAAGTAGGTTCCGGTTAATTGGTGAAATCCCCGAAACTCGTCGAAACGTATACTCGCTTCGGACTCGACTTCCGTTTTATTCGATCCGATCGGCGAGCGAGCACGCGTGCGTAGCTCCTCTTCACGAGCGCTGCGATCGCTCGTGCGATCCTACGTCTGCGAAATTCGAAATTCCCTGATCGAAACGAATCTCTTGAACACGAGGAAAAAAAAGGGGTAGGAAAAATCGGCGTTGTAGAAGGAAGGGAGAACGTGTTATTAGCCTCGATTCCCGGTTGAAATTTCTCGACGACCTGGTTACCTGGATACACGGTATACGAGAAAAATAACGCGAACAAAAAATAGTAGATCTCGATCGAGCTCGACCCGCGGCGCCGACGCGTTTTTTAACGTTTTAACGCGATCGTGTTTTTAGTGGACGCTTTTCACGACCCACGGGGACCCACGCTTTTTTACCCTCTACCGAAAACCGTTTCGAGGCGCAGAGTGGTTTTTTAACGGGGCGACAGATTTCGTCGGCGCCGGCCAGTGGCGAACAATCGTATAGTTTAATCATAATCGATTATCAAGTACGAGACAATCATGGAGAAGAACGGAGCGGGGTTGATCGACGAGCCGGGGCACCGGTCGTGGACGACTCGACGGAGGGGGACACGTTTTTACGAATTCTATTTGTTGAACGATATATTGTTTAATTTTGTTGAGGTCCGCTCCGTCGGCCGTCCGCGAGCGTGCCTCGAGACTCGTCGTCGCGCACACGAGAAATTTCAACGGGATCGGTTTGATCGACGTTTCATCGCGATTGGTAAATAGAATACGACAATACGCGGAAATTAATCGAGGGAAACGATGGACCATTTGCACGAAGGAACAACGAGACCGGGAAAACGATTATTAAATTATTTTTTAGCGAGGCGAGGATCGATGATCCGATTGGAGAAACGTCGTAAGCTGTGCATTTCCGTTTAGTCGCAGACTGTGAAACCATTTACACGGTGGACAGCATCTTTTATCAACGCGTTCGATAGTAGGTGTCTTGAAATCGAAAAATCCGATCAACGTTCTCGTGTCAGGGAAAAAAGCGACGAAGGCAAGGATCGTGAGAAAATTGGATCGCACGAGCGATTAACGAAAACAGTCTATGTAAGCGAGAAAAGAGAAACGGTGTTCCGGCGGTTGCGGAAGGGATGTGAAGACGGCGGCGAACGGACGACGTTTATTGGCTGTTCGTTTTCTAAATGAGTTCACCCGATCGAATGAATCATCGCCTTAAAAATGTATACGAAGTAACAGTAAGGTATCTAAGTAATAATCATGTTAGAGGATAAAAAAAACTTAAAACAAAGATTTTATGAGCGGCAACAGGAGCGGCTAGTAAGGGCAACGTGAGAACGCGAGCGAAAGAAAGAGAGAGAGAGAGAAAGAAAGATTGAGTGGGAGCGAAACGAAGCGTCGTGCGACCGAGAAAATGGCGAGTGCATGAGTGAGAGGAACCGCGAGAGTGAAAGATGATCGAGTGGATGAGAAACAGAGCGGCCAATGGAGAAAAGTGTAGCGTGCGAGTGGGAAGGAAGAATTTTTGCGCGAGTGCGAACGAGAGACAAGGGAGGGAAAGTAATGTATAATTATCGTGTAATTACGGAAGAACGACGATCGTCGGAGCAAGCGCGTCGCCGGCGTTGGCGGCGATGATCATAATGACGACGACGATAACGAAGGGCAGGCTCGGGTTTGTCGACCGCCTGAAGATCGCGACCACCGTCATTATGATCATCAAGCGGTAAAACGATTACGATAACGCTGATGATTATGATGATGATGATGCTGATGCTGATGATGATGATGATGATGATGATGCTGATGATGATGATAACCATGATGATGATATATGATGATTACGATTATGCTGATGGTGACGATGATGTGTATAGTAAGCTACAAATTTATTATATCGGTATGGAATCAGATTTTTTCAACTGTTTGCGTATTGACGACCTATTGACACCCTTAAATAAAAAAAAAAAATATATGAAAAAAACAAGAGGAACGGCAAATAAATTTAAACAAAAAACAAACAAACAAACAAACAAACTTACGAGTCGAATCGAACCGTGTTCTGTGGTGATCGCGAGTCGAAAACCGATCTTCGATCGTTGTCGTTCCGCACGTTTGTGATAGAGCGCGCGCGCGCGCGCGACGGGGTGGCGGCGGTCCGCCCCCTTCGACCCCCCGTGAGAACGCGCGGTCAAGGTGAGACCGAGGGAACGCGAAACGGAACGAGACACGGTGAAACGGAAACTGATACCTGTCGATGTAAAATATTAGTATTAAACGTAACGCGGGATTACGTGCACACACGCGTCCATTGTCCGTTATACAGAAATTGTGTCTGGACACGCGCGTCCACGCGTCCCCCGGCATTGCGTAGAGGCGCGTGACACGGCGTCTCGGGCACAGAAGGGAACAGAGTCGATCGATCGCGTGAATTTGGCCCGGATCGATTGTGTTCAAAACACTCACGGATCGCAACGTGATGACGATGAAAGGAAGGACGATGTCAAAGGTGGTCTATGTTAGAGAGTGTCCATTGTATAGTGTTTTTTTGAAACGTGAGCATTAAATGCTACATCTTGTGTACGTCCTCTTGTGTCCAGTCTTTTATTCGACGATTAACTACTGCTCGCGAGAAAATCCGTCGACGCGAGTGATGCTGGGTACACACACCTCTTTTCTTCATTTCTTCTTGATTCGATCGAACTTTTGATCTTTTTCTCAGTTTCGAGCTGCGATTTTGCATATTTTGTTGTTGGTTCCCTTACGAGTAGGTTCGTGGCGATGTGAGGAGCGAGAGAAATCGTCCTTCGATTTTGTTGAAGCATCACGCGCGCGTCGCGATTTATCACGAGTGACAAGCCGCTGCTCCAGTTCCTTTTATCCCGTCTGCGAGAAGTCTGCGGAAACTCGGCTAATTTAAGACGATTCTTTTATAAAGCAGAAATTTCAAATTGGAAGCTGCCTTAAACCGGTTAAGACTGTTTCTCTTCGAGCTAGCTGCAAGATAAATCTAGCATCCGGTAATTCTTTGGAATTCTCATGCTGTTCCCGGAAATAGCCAAGTTTCCGTCGCTCGTGTACAAGAGAATAAATCAACTCTATTCTGGGCGATTCAACCGTGACAGCCTTTGAGAATTCACCTTCCTTTCTCTCGAAACAGGTAAGTTATCGTATACTTTAACTAGCCACCCCTTCGACACCCTCGTCACCCTTTTGATTCCTAAAATATTTTTCTCCTTAATTCAATCGACTGTATAATGTGTCATTACACTACGGATGCTAATAGACTTATCTGCAGAAAATTTAAACGTACAAACAAGCCGCTTAATTTACACATAATATACAATTTTCAAAAAAGATCCATTCGGGGATAATACTCAGGTAAGAATAAACAACGCTGGTTTCATAAGAAATTCGTTCTAATCGTTTAATCAATTTTACGAAACACTGTAATTATAGTTTCCTAAATTAATTATTAAATTAAATTAAAGAACTACCGACGATTACAGTGTACTTATTTGCATGGAACAGATCAAATTGAACATTACATGAAAAAATATCGAATACACAGGAAAAAAATCTTTATTTATACCTTCTGCAGAAAATCATAGTAAATTTTGGAAGTTTCGTAAAGTGAATTTATAAGGTTTCTATGAATAATCATCAATCCGTCATTTTAACTGCTGTGGTAGTTCATTTCTTCAGATTATATTTATAGGAAAATTCTACTCTAATGACATTAATAAAGCGAAGGATGGGACTCAGGTGTGAATAAATGAAAGTGAACTGATTACAATATTAATAGTACATATATTTAAACAATTTAACAGTAACAATTTAAACAACTTTACAACTTAGCAACTTCAAAGTTTAGAATCACAATCTTTCTACGTTCACGGTCAAATACTTTCTTCCACGCGCTCTGTTTTCTTTATATATAAATTGTTGATTTAATGCTCCGCTCCTGTTTGTGGCCCAAACTTATCGGCTGAGAGAGGTGAATGGTGTTACCTACGAAAGTAAATAGATTAGCATCTATGATTGCATGACATACTATCCTAGATGACATACTTTCTGCCACGCACTCGCATTTTCCCCGTCATATATTCTTCCAAACACTCGTTTCCTTACATTCTAATTGTCAACCTCTATCACTCGATGCATTCGATCACACTCACCCAAAATCCTCAGTCGCTCAGTTTTCTCAAGTGCTCATCTTTCACACCTTAGAAACATTCTGCATTCACATGACAATCGTCCAACTCAAGCACTCTTCAAACTTTCCCAAACTCGCATCCATTCGCATACACATTTATCCATAAATTTCGCATAAGGATCCACAATTCAGTTATCGTGGTACTACGAATTACCTGGGCAAGTAAACCGAACGAAACAAGATTTCTCCGTGAACGTGGTTCCGCAGAAACGAGGCGGCTCAGCCACGCGCGGACGCGTCCTGGCAAGGTGGACGCGACGAAGGGTTGTTAGCGAGCTGTCGATGGCTCCGCTTTGTTATCCGCAATGGTCGTCCCTCGGCCAGACTGAAAAACGAAAGGGTCGCTGTATAAAACACGCGTTTGCGATCCGCGTGTCGCATCCCCTGAACCGTGGTTCCTGTTCCTGCCTCCTCTCCAACCCCCTCCGCCCCTCCGCCCTGCGCCACGGCTCGTTCTGAAATATGATAGGGGCCGCGTATCCACCGTAGGTGCCAATTACCGCTGATGGTTATTCCATGGAAATGGACCTTGTTACGGGAGCGTCGGGAATCAAGGGGAAGGCACCAATTATTTTCGCTGCCGTCGATGCTTTCTGGCGGGCGTCAGCGTCGGGAAAGCGCCGACTCGGCGCTCTGTCGTCGACGTTTTCCACCTTCTAACGAGACAGATCGTGATCCCGGGACACCCTGGTGCCGGGGAGATCTTCTTTCTTTCCGCTTGCTCGTCGCGACGGCTCGTTTCGCCGTGGCGATTGTTCTTTTTCGCGGGGGGTGATGAGGAGGATCGGGGCGAACGGATGTAACGTATGGGCGGAGAAACGCTGATAGGGTTAGCGATATTTTAATGGCAGGATCAAGATAGGGATGGAGGAAAGGTTGGACATTTTGTCATTGGACAATTTTTATTTTAGTTGATCGTATTGTAGACGATCAATTAAAAGCCCACAGCAGTCAAAAAGTTATAAATTCATTTTGGTAAAGCTTCCAAAATTTACTATGATTTTCTGCAGATGGTGTGAATAAAGATTTATTTTCTATATATTCGGTATTTTTTCATGGAATTTTCAACTTGAGCACTTCCATTCAAATAAGTACACTTTACTTGTCGGTAGTTGTAGTGCTAATAGAAACTAGCAAGTCTTCGGTGACATAAATAAGTGTCAAGAATTCAGCTATCTTTCTCTAATTTTCACGTCTGAAAATTTCAATTACGTAATTGTAGCCTTACTGAAATCAGTCTAGTTGCTTGTCAAATTCAATTTTTCTAATTTCTCAGTTTCAATGATACTTTGAAAACTACAGATCAAAAAGTATGAATAATTCCCGAGATATCGATAACCCTTGCATTGCCATGATTGCATTAACCCTTTGCATTCCGAATTATTTTTCAACGTTGTTGCCAATAGCTCCCTAGTATTTTATATGATTTATTTGAAATTTACTTCAAAGGTCTATTCTTTGAGTGATACCTATTTTTTTTATTAATTGTGTTCAACATAACTTTCAAGCTTTGTTCTAGTTTATATTTCTTCAATTTCGTTGACTTTTTGGTCTCAAACTTTTGTCCAAACTGCTGTATTTAAAATGGCACTTTAAAAATGTCAATTGTGACTCGACATAGGAGTTACTGTGATAAAAACTGAGTCACACTCGACAAAGGAGTGCAAACGGTTAAGTGTTCCAATGCGGATGAATTTCAACTCGTTTAGGATCTCAAGATCGAGCGGAAGATTTCGATTTTCGCAGCTTCTAGAATAAGTTGAAAAGTTTGTCGAGCGAACGCCTACACCAGGAACGCGTCGGGAAACGGGCAATACATTAGACGAGAGGCCCCGCGAGCAAACAATCTCGTAATGGCAGCACGGCACGGCTGACTGGTGGCGCGGTAATGAGATATTAGACTCGAGGCTGGTCCGCCAGAAGGGAGTGGCCACTTCGGGGTAGTAATGCGCGATAGGCGGCCGTTTATGCCGTACGAGCTCGAGGGTCATTATTAGGGAGCGCTGCTAAGGGGCTGGTATCGTTTTCTCTCCTGGGACGCGATTAGGATGTTGTTTTCCTCGGTGTCTTCGCGCGGTGGATCTGGCAATCGAGCCACGGAAGTCAAACGGCCTTCGCGAAGATGAGAACTTATATAACACAATATGTTAGATTTGATAAATGCTAAGATTTTGTAGATTTTTAACAGCAGAAACATTAAAATTACTTCCAATCTCATTTCTTTAATAAGACAATATCTTAGATCGGACAAATGTTAAAGATTTGAAGATTTTCAGCAACAGAAACATTAGTAAAGTTACTTCCAATCTCATTTCTCTGTTCAGTGCTTATTAAAACCTCGATTTATCAAGATTTACTTATGGATCTGAGATACTTCAAATTTGTTCACCGATTCAATAGATTTGGACAAATATAGCTTGAAAGCATTGAAGTTTTTAATTCTTACGGGATTAGATTGAGGGAAAAGGATGGTGAGACTTATATTTTCAAAAATGCATCCCGTTGAATACCCATCGATAGCCAGTTGACACGAAACTGCGATCGCGAACTCCATTTCATAGCTCGGAGACAACTGGATCAGCGAGCCAGCATCAGCTGTGCGTTTATCTCCTAAACGGACGTTCCCGTTTGGTCGGCAACCGCGTTTCGACGTGCCCCCCGTTATTTTTCAGCGTCCGCCTTCCGAAGCGCAGCACCGAAACAATGAAAAGCTTTAGCGTACTTCGATAGACATCAATTTTTCCATTCTCCGCCGATTTAAAGGATCGCCGCCATCCACCCGCGAGACATTACGCGTATTAACATTTCAGCGGAAGCGTCCAAGAATTTATCAAACTAACCGGACCCAGGCTAGCCAAAACGTGGAGCGCAATTTCCCCGAAAATCTCCATGATCAACCAACGAGCGTGCACACGTACGCGACACGGATCTGCCCGAGCACGTTCTATTCAGCCGGGGCTGAAAATAACGAGGTAAACAAACTCGGCGCGGTCTCGTGCAGGTCGACCAGCCAGCCAGCCAACAGCCAGCCATTCCAAGATTAAATTCATCCCCTAATTCATTACTCGGCGCTCGCGCGGTCGCATCAACGTTTTCCACGCTCAGCGCGCTGCGTATCAATTACGAAAGATTAACAGTTAACCAACGGTGGTCGCATCGATGCCAATGAGCAATCGTTTCGCGGATCTCGCATCCTAGGGGCTAGAAAGTAGGCGGTTTGGTGTATAGGTCAGAAGAACTTGAAATGGATACCATAGAGAGCTGGTAAGTTAGCAAGCCTAGAAAATGCTGGTCTAACTGATCATAGCATCTATTGGTCAATGGTTTAGAGTATAGGCCAAAAGATCTTGAACCAAATACCACAGGGAGCTGATAAATTGGCGAGTCTAACTGGTCATAGCATCTATTGGTCAATGGTTTAGAATATAGGCCAAAAGATCTTGAAACGGATACCACAGGGAGCTGATAAATTGGCGAGTCTAAGAAATGCAGGTCTAACTGGTCATAGCATCTATAGGGCAATGGTTTAGAGTACAGGTCAAAAGATCTTGAAACAAATACCACAGGGAGCTGGTAAGTTGGCGAGCCTAGGAAATGCGGGTCTAACTAATCATAGCATCTATACGCCGGCTGTTTAGAGTAGGGGCCAAAAAATCTTGAAACGGATGCTATAGGGAGCTGATAAGATGGAAAGTCTAGGAAATTCAGGTCTAACTGGTCATAGCATCTGTAGGCCGACCTTTCTCAATACAATCATGAAACTAGGGTACACATATTGTTGTTATTGGCCGAAACGAAAAAAGATCGACGAATCGGATCGTATCGCATCGCATGACAAAAACAATTGGGCGGTTCGAACGAAGTATACCCCTTTTGCCCTGTGTCGTCCCGCTCGCCAACTTACCAGCTCCCTATAGCAGACGATACAACGGTCGTAGCCGGCGGTCGTAGTCGGCGGTCGTCGTCCCCTCTAACCCCCCCGCTCGCCGGTTTCTTTCCCTGTCCGCCGGCGTACCACCCCCTTCGTCGCACCCCCGCGCGGACAAATGGGTGTCCCTGCATATGTAAAAGCGGCGCTGTGTTCGGCTCACCCTCGGTCAGCCATTTGTCAATGTCAAGGCGCGAGCGCCGTATCCATGGAAACACCCCCGGCCAGCCGGCAGCGGCGTAAGCGAGCGAGCGAGCACGAGCGAGTGAACGAGCGGAGCGGAGCCGTGGGCGACCCTCGGTTTTGCGCGACTACCACCCCGCCGGCGGAACGCAACCCCCGGGCTGCCACCACCACCGCTCCATCGCCGGGCTATGCCACCCTTTAGTCGTCCCTCCGACACCCTCCGTGCGGCCTCCGCCTCCCCCGCCCGCGGAAGCGACCCGTCGCGCCACCAATCTGCAGCGCATGCTCGAGGGGAGTCCACCGGGGTTCCGGGTTTCGCCACCCTCGCCGCTGGTGGCGCCCGAGGACGCGCCATATCTTGCGCTGCGCTGGATGCGGATGTACAGCGCAGCGTTTGATTTGATGGTCACGCTCGAGCGCGGAATTGCTTTTTTAATAAAAGTGTGTAATTTTGAGAGAAAAACTAGAACGTTTTTCAATATTGTGGTCTCCTTTAAAGATTGTATTAAACGATGTATATATGTATGAAAATGTGAAATAGGTATACTTTCCCTACATTTCTCTTCAAAATATTTCTAAGAAAATTTTCTCTCTTCGGCAAATGCGTTCGTTTGAATACGCGTACCTTTGTCGGAAAGAATTCCGTGGCACAGCGCGCAAGCAAAGCGATTCTTTACCGGAGGCCTGGCAAAAGCGGCGGACAAAGCGTACGCGGTAAAGCGTGCAGCGGCCCGAGCTCGCGCGGGGGTGGCAATGGTGGAGAACGGTCGTCAGGCGGTCGGCGTAGGTGGTGCGGGTGGCTGCATAGCAAGACAGCTCGCTTAAATATGCAGGATGGGCGGCGGCGGTGGCGGCGGGCAGCATTGTAGCGTGCTTGTAGCACGGAGCAACGGGGTGAACTCGCTACTGAGGGAAACGAAGGGGATGAACGAGCCGGAGAGAAGACGAGAGAGAGGCACGGACGGAGGCAGCGTGGAGGAGAACGAGACAGACCGCGGTCGAAGGAGAAGCGAGACGCGTTCACGGAAACAGCGAAGGGTAGAGAGAGAGAGAGAGAGAGACGACGACGAGCCGAGGGGGTTGAAGGGCGAAAGGGTGGGTGGAGGAGAAGGAAGGTGGGTCGCAGGCGCTTGCGCAGCCCGTAATGATTGACTGGCTCGCTGGCAGCCAACAGACAGACGTTCGCCCACCAGACCAACCGACTCACCCCCTCCCCCGCTGTATTCCCTTTCTTTCTTTCTCTCTCACTCTCTCTCTTTCTCCACCCCCGTGCCCTCGCCCTCTTGAAACACCCTCCGCCGGCGTTAGCACGACCGTGGCGTCGTCCCTGGAGCAGGCTCGCTCAAAAAGCTCGCGATACAATGCATGACTGCCACCCTACCGACGACCCCACCCCCGTTGGCCAGCCACCCCTCCCGGCTTCCTCTTTTCTTCCTGTGGACCGGGCACTCCGGCTGGCTATCCTCTCTTATCGCTACCCTTTCAACCCTTTTTCCAGCGAACCAGCGTCCCCGATGTTGTGCTGCGAGCACTCGTCGTGCGGGCTACGTACAAAAGCCGGGGACCGGCAGATAGCTCGGCCATTGAATCTTTAAAGGTCGACTTAGCGGGCCAGTGTACCGAGGCGCGCACCTGTCCGGATGGGACTAGAAACCGGGAAACGTTGTGGAAAGGGGATTCTTTTTAGGAATCTTCTATGGTCGGGTTGAAGCGAAAGGGTTTCAGATTAGTGGATTAGTAGAATTATTCGAGGAGGTGTTGATGTTAACGAATGCTTGTTATTCCTTGTATTCTTTTCTGTATAGAAAACTATTGCATAGATAGGGAGCAATCGTTTAGAATGCAAGAAGTCCTCAGTAGACATAGTTGCTCCTTTCTGTCGTGTTACAGCTTGATTTCTGAAGAGAAAAGACTGAAACTTTCCCTTAACGTTCCAATATAATTCTCTAAGAACATATTTAATACTTAAGTTGCGACCTAAAATTTTACTGGTCGCATGAAATGAGAATCACATTCGATAGTCAGGTGAGAATACTATACCGAATTTGTTTTATACTTTAAGGATACAAATTGAATTTTATTCCAAACACAGGCTATCATTATTGTACCCAACTGACTCTGAATAAACATAATTGCTTACCAAACAGTGTAGAATATCTACGTTTCAGTGTTCTTTAATTACCAAATATCTCTCCCACTTTTATCCCTCCTTTCTCGAATACCACTTCACGATAATGAAACGCGTTGACCCTTTACTCGAACCCTGGCGAAATTAAGAATCGTGAAGAAATTCAACGTGATAAGAACGCTGTTTTAAGGCGACCGGTTAAAGCTTAATGAAAAATCGCTGACGGATTTACGGCCCGCGATTTTTTCTCGCCCAGAAAGGACCGGGACCAAAATTAAAATTTAAAATAACTCTTGCGCGCGCGCGATACCGATGAACCGGCGCGAAAGAAGCAGCGAATTTATCGTCGGATTACCGTGTAAATATAAAAACGGTTGTTCGCAACTTTTCGATGCTCGCCAGCGTTACGTTGCAATCCCTCCACCCCCTCTCCCCCCCCCCTATACATTACCGAAATTTACGCGCGTTTAACTATGAATTCGTTCACATAATAAAATCGACGAACGGCCTCCCAACTCGCTGTAACGCAGCATGCAGAACGGATTAACGCCGTTCGTTTAAAATCGCACGCGCTATTCCGGATTCGCGTTTTTTCCGCCCGCCCCTGTCGCGCGGGACATTTTTACAATTATGCATGCAGCGGCGAGAAACGGACTCGATGTTCGAGCGTGAGGGGTGAATTTGCATGCTGATTTAACGGAACGCTTGAAACTTCGTGAAGCGAGTACTCGGTTCGTTGAAAAGAAGAATAGTTTGGATTTTAGAACAAAGCTTGGAAATACAAGCTTTCTTCGTGTCTCGTTTCAATTTGTCGAATTTCTTCAGTTTGTGTGGTCGTTGCGAAATACACTTCATGAAATATTAACACGTGACCAATCGAATGGGGAGGTCTTCCATTCTTTCCTCTGCCGTTTATTTACTTCTATTTACTTTACTTACTTTTGTTATTAGTTAGTCTTGAACTAGCATTGTTCACAGTTCAGCAAATGCATTTTCTGCTCTTCCAAAGTACAATTTTGAATCTCCCCATTCTTTCCCTTGCCATTGATTCTATTTACTTTTGTTATTAGTTAGTGTTGAACTAGTGTTATTCACAGTTCATCAAATACAGTTTCTGCTCTGCCAAAGTACAATTTTTAATCAATTCAGCTTCAATTCAAGACTAACTAATAACAAAACTAAATAGAATAAATGGGAAATCTCCTCGTTCGGTTGGCTAAGTGTTAAGTACATATTTAGATAGCTCATAGATATCCAGTTCTCTCGAGACATTCTCAAACCAGTTATTCCCAGGTGCAAACAAGAAACAAGTAAAATTAAAAAATAACAAATACAATCATCCACCGTATTCAAACTCCACACCATATACCTAATTTAATGCATCATTTTAATGAAAACTTCATTTCAATCGATTCGCTCGTCGTTTCAATCAGTCCTTCCTTTACGACCCATCAACCAATACCATCCCCCTCGCCCCCCAAGCGAACCAATAAAAATCCGCGTCTCTATCGCGGAACCTCGTTTCGCGAAAGGAGCATCAGCGCAGCGTGCACAAAGCTTGTCTGCATATTTCACCGTTCCCTTCCTCCCCCCTCGCCACGTGTATCGCTGCCGCATCGCTTGCAGCGACGGAAAGTCTTGGCACCGAGCGGGGGAGAAAAAGCGAGAGAGCCCCGGTCCACGAGCTGGTCGTTGCGTTATTTCCTTTCCTCTTTTTTCGAGGCGTTTAATCCAATACCGGCCATGCGTCCATCAAGCCGGCCGAGGGACCGGTCGCAAAGGTTTTGTCCATACGCGGCGCGCCGCTGCCCTCCCCGTAAATTCGCGCGGGCCGCGGCGCAATGTTCTGCGTGTCGCATAAAGCGTAAAACCAACGTGAATTACGGTAGGATCGCGTTACAGGGGCCGCGGGGGCCGCACTGTTCGACAATTCCCCGTGTCCTTTGCCCTTTAGAAATTCATGTAATTTTTTGCCCCTTCCTTCGCCACGGCCGCCCCGGCCACGCCAATTTTCCCACGGACCACCGTCGCGACGATCGCGAAATTTAAGGCCAGGCGGTACGACAGGATACTGGGCTCGCTGTAAAACACGCCGTTGTAATGTTGTTGTAACCAAGCTCTCGCCCCGGAGGCCGCGGCACAGCTCGATCGTTACCGGGCGTCTGCGCGCGATATTCTTCTACGATCGACTTTTTTCTCCGTTTCCCGCGCCACCCTGTATATATATATATTTCTGGGTTGGTTCGGTTCTCCGGTAAATTGGCTTTTCCTGCCACGGTTTTTCGGCCACTTATCATGCTTCTAATCGTGGCACCTGCGATTCAGCGGGCTACACACGTTGCACGCGATAAAGTAACCGGTTTTTAAGCGAACAAGAAAGTTTTATATTTTAATTAACTTTCTCTTGCAATTAGTTGAACGGGAACAATGTGAATTTCTTTGTTTCGTTCGCGTGAGGAACTCCTCATGGGAAAGAGAAATTAAAACGGTATCTACCGACGGTTAGGGTATACTTATTTGTGATGAACGAATGAAATTGAAAATTATATTCAAAAATACCTATCACGAGGGAAAGAAACCGTGATGATTGCAGTAAAAGTCATAGTGAATTTTTAAAGGTGTAGGTGTCACTATAAATTTACCAAGTATCCACGAAAAATTACGAATTAGTTAGTTTGACTGGTCTTGGTAGTTATAGTGTTAACGCTATTCCATGTACAACGTTAGGTCAAACGCACTGGGAACGTTTCAATATGGGTTATTATCAAACTTATTTCCTACCCATTCCCCATAGAACCATCTCAAACCAACGTATTTCTCTAGCTCTTCAAAGGTAATCCATATTCCGCACATAGCCACGTCTGAGCATCACTGCGT
Source organism: Tetrapedia diversipes (assembly GCA_033822845.1). Lineage (NCBI taxonomy): Eukaryota > Metazoa > Arthropoda > Insecta > Hymenoptera > Apidae > Tetrapedia > Tetrapedia diversipes. The sequence goes on along the minus strand of JAOPTO010001573.1, from coordinate 106,216 downwards.
AGTCATTGACGTTACCTACCGTGTTGCCCCATTTGCCTGCTTTCAGGCGTAAAATAGCCCGTTCTTTAGTTGCTTATAACTAATAAACAAAGCGTCAAACGCAATATTGTTACTCTTGATTTTCGTCTTAAAATGTCCCACAGATTTACTCCTTCAATTTTCTCCGAACATCCTGTATACAAGTTTTTTCGACTTGTCCCTTCCTATCCCTGTGCCTAATTCATGGGCCTGCTAGGCAAATCTTACTGATGAGTCCACTAGCAGGCCTCGAACGAAACACGTCGTCTTCCCATCATTCTTTTTCCTTCTCTCATTCGTGACATATAGTGATGGTCATTATGTCGCAAGCGATAGCGCCGCACCTTCAGCTTTCGCTTATATCGGCTTAGACTTGCCAGATCTTAGTGGCTTATTTTGACACCTCTTGAGCTTTGACATTACAAAAAGATGCGGCCATGGAGGACGCTTCGATCCGCTTTTAAGGCTTCATTTGGATATTGGGGAAGAAGACCACGCTCGACCCCATATGTGTCTTGAATCTCGATTGCGAATGTACCATTGGACAGATCCGGTCTCATTTGCAACAGCCACAATAATAATAAGCCAGCTTCGAAAAGCGACAACGACAACCCGAACAAAAATGTCACCGCTAAGAGAGGACGACCGCCACAGTATTTCCAGGATGCACGTCGAACAGAAGAGAAGTTCGCGAGAGGCCTCCCGGCAAAATTCGCTTGCGTGGCCGCCGGGCCTTGATCCGGCTGGCAATTCCTTGCGCCGGCGGACACGGAATCAGGCAATGCTCTCACGGCCGAATGCAATTCAAATGCCGTTTCCGTGCCGGCTCTACGTGCTGGTTCGCGCATCGGGCCCGAGTCAACGAGGGGTCGCGTTGCTAATTGCGCTACTCGATCCTCGAACACGGTCGGACGGAAATGGAGAAGAGTTGTCGCGGTGGACGTTGCCGCCGCGTGGTCTCCTCGCGCCCGGTTTCCGTGCTCGTTTCTCGATGCCCCGCGTGTGGCACACGTTCGTGTCGTCGGCCACGATCCGGATCGGCGCACAGTGGTCCGGAACGGCAAATTTAGTGACGTTTGTATATAAGCTTTTGAACTATAAGAGATATTGACACGAAATTATATAAACTTTTGAACTATAAGAGATACTGACACGAAATTCAGACTGAATAATGTACTAATGTTAGGTAATGGGTGGATTTAAAAATAATGTTAACAATTTTGTTTAACGATATTTATAATAATTATTATAATAATAATAGAATATATAGATATTTTATATAGATATTTATAATAATTATAATTATAGTATAATTATTATAAATATAGTATAATTATTATAAATATAGTATAATATAGTAATATTTATAGTTATATATAAGTATACTGTTATACTTTTTATTGATATTTAATTATTATTTGTACAGCCTCATCGGGATGTAAGTTCTTCATTTTTTTAGTATTTAACGCGACGAGGCATATGAATGTAAAAATGTCGCGATTGAGGAACTTTGGGTGAACGTGATCAATTGCATCGAGTGAGAAAGTTTGGAAGAATATACGACGGGAAGAATGGGACCGCGATGTAGAAAGAGTATGATCGTGAAAGCAGTAAAAACGTCGTAGTTGCTAAGTTGAAAAGTCGTTTAAATTGTTGCTATTAAACTATTTAAAATACATATATTGATATTCCAAACACTTCGTTTCATTTCATTCACACCTGAGCTCTATCGTCTCACTCTACCTAACAAATAAAAGTAGAACTTTCCTATAATTTGCCAATCCGGATCACAGTGCGCAGTCGCAAGAAGCGTCCCGGTCGTTTCCGTGGTTCCTCCGCTTGGAAACGCGCGATAAATCGAGGGGTGGGGGCAAGGGGGTCGCGCGGCCACGAGCTGCGCGGAATCCGAGTGCGAACGAATTTGCAGGCTACACGATAAGGCCGACACGGGCCCCGGGCCGTAAATGGCCTTACAACGTCCCGACGAAGCGGTCGAGGGGCCCTGGCAATTAATCGCGCGGCATTAAGCGCGAATGAACTTTCGCCCTACGTCGTGAGGGAGACACGGGGGGATGAGGGGGTGGGAGCGCTGAAAATCGACGGGAAGATGGGCGCCCAGCTTCCGGCTAATCGACCGTGAAGCATCCCCGGGCTGACTGCTTCCAACGATTTCCGATGCCGCCGCGTAAGGGGTCGCTGGGTTATTTTCGTTTTGCCGGGTCGCTTGTTAGCGGCCCTCCGCGGATTTTTATGCGTTTTTTGAGGAATTCGGATACGATAGAACGTCGGTTGTTGGCACTAATTGAGAGGAAACTGTGTTTCGAAATTGGGACTTTCGGATGCTAAAACAATCACGTTTCCTTATTGGGAATCTTGATTTATTTAGAAATGATATATATATATTAAATATTCGTGTATCTTATGTTTCTTTTACAATTAAATTTGGCAAGTTTTAGGAGTACAGGAATGTAAATTGATTATAATTTTTAATTTATAATTCAGAATTTAATAATTTAATTTATTAATTATTAATCATTAGTTTAATAGGAAGATAAATTTCTGTCTAAAGCATAGGATTGTGAATTTAAAGGGCGAAACGGACCTCTGTTTCAATTCCATTTCTTTACTAATCCTCATAAAAATTTGAATTTGCACGAGAATCTTCGCTCAACTCGGTGAACTTGTCCAAGATGATTTTTAAATCAATGTAGCGCGAGTAAGAATTTAAGTGAATAACTTGAAATTTGACCGAACTAAATCAAAGCAGAGAAATACTTTTTTATTGTATAATACAAAATACACATCATACTTTGTACAACCGTTTGCTATCTTCGAGGTAATTCAAGGGTACCATTTTTTGAAATCTTAGCAGATCTTTTAGATCTTTTTCCGCGGATACAGAAATCTGTTTCTCCTCGAGAAGGCATAAATTGATATAAATTGGAATACCTGGTAAACTTTCGGTTAGAAACTTTCCGATTTTGCGGAACCATGGAAAAACTGTTTGAACTTACGTACGTCCTGAGCAAGCTGCGTGATACAGTAAAGTTTAACGGTATCACGTTCCCGATACTTTCCGCTATTCAACAGAAGTCCTTTAAGGACCCACGTCACGGATCTTGACAAATCGTTCTATCTGTCCCGCGTTCGACCCAACGGAGACTTGGTTAACGATCGTTTAACGATGCCGCGGTCTAAATGTTCCAGCGTTTCTGCAGCGGCAAGCTGGAAAACCGCAACGTCCCACGAGTGCCCGGCCGATAGCGAGATGGTTATCGGCTACTTTGATGGATTCGAAAAAGAGAAACCTTCGCTTTGTCATCTTGTCTCCCTGTGCTGATACGGAACATGATCTGGAAGAAAAATCGTTTCGCGACCAAGATAAACGTTTGAAGTTGAGACTGTGGGTGTTAACGCTAGAACGATCAATCGATCGATGCATAGGCAAGAACTGTACCATTTCATCATTCTGTGAATATTTAATGTAAAACAGAATATGTGACATACTAATTAGACTGTGTTTTAATCAGTTCTCGTGCAAGCATAGCTTTTCATACAGTAGATTATTTTTAGGAATAATTTGCAATTATTTTCTGCGAATAACCTGTTTTAAACACAGAAAATAATCACAGGCTAATCATGGATTATTCTTTAATAATTGCTCAGAGGAGAGAAATCCTTGTTAATAATAATAATGAAAAATGGTAATAAATAATAATGGAAACCGAATGGCATTTAATACTAGAACTATCGACAATTAAAGTGTACTTATTTGCATGGATGAGATCAAGTTGAAAAATACCGAATACACAGAAAACGAATCTTTATTCATACCTTCTCCATAAAGTCATAGTAAATTTGGGAAGCTTTACCACTGTAAATTTATAAAGTTGCTACGAATAATCATCAATTGGTCATTTTGACTGCTCTGGTAGTTCTAGTGTTACAGATACATATTAATTAAACAATAATTATTATTAACACTAGAACTACCAGAGCAGTCAAAATTACCAATTGGTAATTACTCATAGCAACTTTATAAATTTACTGTGGTAAAACTTCTAAAGTTTACTAATAAGTAGACCTTAATTGCCACTAGTGTTAAACACTAGAACTAGCAGAGCAGTCAAAAAATGACCAATTTGTGATTATTCATAGCAACCTTATAAATTTACTGCGATAAAGCTTCCAAAATTTACTATAATTTTCTGCAGAAAGTACAAACAAAGGTTTTGTTTCCCATGTATCTGGTATTTTTTCATTTAATTTTCAATTTGATCTGTTCCATTTAAATAAGTACACTTTAATTATTGATAGTTCTAGTGTTAAAATGAACAGAGAAATAATTGCTCGTGTAGCACAAAAAATTCATTTTTCACATGTAAATTAGTGTTACATAAACTAGCATTGAACTTCTCCTACTGTTAAATAAAGTTCGGGTGTTTTGCATACTTTCTTTGTCGTACGAAACTTTTGCGCTCAGCTTGCGCCGCGGAAATATGGTTCGGCTGCGGCTAGCGGAATCGGAAGGAAAAGAGAAATCAAAGGATCGTCCGGTCTCGAAGGGACAAGTTTATGGTTCACCGTCACCCCCGACGTGGAACCACCATTCATTAATAGCTGCGGCCCGAGTTAGCCTGCTAGGACGTCGCGGCAGCCCGGACCGTCGCCAAAGCTCGGCCGGCTTTATGGCCGTTTAATTGGCCGAGATAGACGACGATATATTATTATGCTAATTTTCAAGGAACTTCGCGGCCACGGGAATCGTTACCGGGAGATTAAAGGCCCTATGTGACATCGTACCGTTAATTACCGCATTGAACACAGACCGCACGATGTTAGCGGCTTATCCGGCCCTCCTCGGCTATTTGTTGTTGTCTGTTTACACGGGACACTCGAACAACGCCTACACCGAAAACACAAGAACAACAAGACCGGAGAGAGAAGACTCTGATCCTAATTATAATGGGACGACTTGCGACCGCCGTTCGAAACCTTGTCACCGATTCTGTTGTACTCGTGTCTGACGGTGGAATGCTTCGTTACACGAACAGTTGAATAGTTTGCGTAACGTTAAAGTATGTTGAAAATATATCGGACTATTCGATGGGTGCTGTTAATATCTTTTTGTTTCACGAGGGGATGAAATAAATTGATTTCTTTATTACCATAAACCATTTTAATACTTTTCTCTTTTTTTATAAATTCAATACTTATATTTTTTATCTCTTACTATTCCTTCAACACCTAATCCTTGATTTTACATTTTTAAATCTTGCTTTGTTTTGCGAAGGGATGAAATATATCGGTTTCTTTATTACCATGAACCACTTAAACATCTTTTTTCTTTTTTGTGAATGCAACACCTATATTTTTATTTCCTTACCATTCCTTCAATACCTAATCTTTTACTTTACATTTTGAAATCTTGCTTTGCCATACGAGGGGATGAAATAAATCAGTTTCTTTATTACCATGAATCATTTAAATACTTTTCTCCTTTTTTATGAATACAATACTTATATTTTTATTCTCTTACTATTCCTCCAATACCTAATCATTTACTTTTTTTAAATTCTGCGAATACAATACCTATATTTTTATTTCCTTACTATTCCTTCAATACCTAATCTTTTACTTTACATTTGAAAATTTTGCTTTGTCTTAGTAAATAATCATACATTTTATTAACCAAAACTATGCCAGTCATCCTCCATTCAAATCACAGAATCTTAATAAATGTCCCCCTCGAAATTTTTCTTTCCCATTGAATTTATTCTCCACCAATAAACGTAACCACAGTTCGCTGTCATTCGGCATTGAATTCGAATTAACCAAGACTTTCATGGTAATTTGTAGAAGCCTTTATTCTCCCAGCCACTTTGCTCATAATCAAGTGCAAAGTCCGGCTGGGTCGCGTTGCTGTTATCGGTTTACCTTCGACCCACTTGCCCCTGGTCGAACGATCGCCCCTATCGGGGTCAACGATTCCCGGTCGTTTTTCTCGCATGGGAATCGTTCCAAAAAGGCATCACGCCCGCGGCTAGCCAGACATTTTTCCTCCTGGATCGCCTTTCTTCCCCGTGCTCGATTTTGTCCGAGGAAATCGTCTTCCTGCGCGTAACCACTCGAAAGTATCACGGATTTTTTAGCGTTCATCTTTAACACTAGGTTTACGGTATCCGTCAATTTGACGGGTTTTGGATTTCATGAGCAAAATTTGCAAAATCAATTACTATTATTCCCAATGATTTTTGTTCTAATCTATTCTAATCTATTTCTCTCCCGGCCCTGAGTTTTAAATTTTGTATGATGTATACCTATTTTTTAATGCATACATATTAGAAATAGATGCACAACAAATGTCCGTAAATCTAGTGATAACCGCAATACTTATAAAGGGGGGCTTCGGGTTAGGTTTAGGTTAGGTTCGACTTTACACGTGCTGGGTTAACTTTTAGGCTGTGATCCTCGATCAATATAGATTATCAAGCTTTTTAATGCGCAAAAATGTAGGTATAACAAGGTATATGCAATAATTTACACTGTAACGCAGTGATTTTAGGCTCTCAAAGATATCTACGACACGTTTTTAGCAATCCAGTGCCTAATTTCTTGTAGTAAAAGGGTTAAGTTAACTCTTATAACTCTAAGCTTGCTTTTCAATCACCACCAATATAATTAATAATATAAATATTATAATCAAAATTATATTACTTCTGAAATGAATAAAGATTGTTTTGAATTACTTTAATATTATTATTTACACGTCATTGTAGCATTTAAAGTCTGACGCTTAGAAACTTGGAAGTCAACATATAACGAGAATAAGTTGGAGTTTCTGGTCGATATTCACACTTAAAAGTAGGAGTGTTAAGGGTTAAATTTAACCCTTTGCACTCGAGAGATGATTGTTAGTCACCAAATAATAGTTTCGCAAATTTTCAGACATTAATTAGTTTATTTATTAGTCAGGCTCAAAGGTTAAACAGTTATATATATAAATTTTAGTAAATCACTTAACTAAACTAAATGACATTTAATATAGGCGAATCTTAGTAAATATTTCGAATTTGAAAATTTTTAGGGTTAGTATCATTAGACGATTAACAATCACCTCTCGAGTGCAAAGGGTTAATGGAGTTCTCCTCACAAACTCTCATAAATAAAGTAGCCTCGTGTAACTCGTCAAAGAAAGAAACGATGCGACAAGCAAGATAATGTTCGTTCAAATTCAACCAAGAATAGATATACAAAAAATTATCATAACGAATTAACAATGAAAAGAATTTTTAACCGTTCACGCCACAACAAAATTTATTCTCCCATTTTATTCTTACCGAATATGCAACTGAATTCGTTCAGAGTGATAATCTTGATGATTCCGTTCGAAGACGACGCAAGTTCTCGCAGGATGCAGGCGAAAAAGTCCGGCTAACTCGCATCTGTATCAATTTATGCCGCCGACAGCCTGGCCGGCGATAACGGAAGCACCTTGGCTATCGGGCGAAACGGAGATAAACTGCCGTGGAAATCTCGCTGCATGACGCGATCGCGAATGTTTGTGTCGTTCGACACATCGCCCTTCCGAGTGGGTTCCACCGGGATTATTTACGTACTCGTGGCGCTACGTTGAGAAATACAGTTCCCTCGATACGACTCGCGATAACATTAAGATAGCTGTCCGATTGTTTAAAAGTAAAACGATGCATCTTAGTAATTGAACGTTTTCAGAAACCTCGACTGTTTTTCAGAATAGTTATGATAAATGCAGCAATTTAGATGCAACATTAAATATTTCATTTTGTGTTTTAGATAAAACGAACTTGTTTAATCCTAACTTAATCCATTTGTTAACTAGGAATCATTAAAAATCCCTATGTTCATTTCATACAGAGGATCACCAGTTGCTTGACGAAAATTCACTTAAATCTTACTTATTTCTTCTTTTTCAATATCCCCTACTACTTGTGAGTGTAAGCGTAATAATAATTTTACAATTTATTTAAACAATTGTAAACACAGTAAAATGAAGAAATATCTACGACATACACATACTCTCTCTGTCTCTCTCTCTCCCCCTCTGTCTGTCTCTGTTTCTCCTTCTCTCTCTCCATCGCTATATCTATATTTCTCGACTCTATGATTGCTGTTAACAGACTGACTGTCTTTTTATCCGTTTTACCATCTTGTTGTTCTCTCTCTATCTATACTACAACATATACAAATCACATAAATCACACTTGGCCATACTCATCCCTCTATACAAACATTATTCTCTTTTAAACCCCATACTCTGCGATAACCATATTGCCACACTATTCACGAACGAGAAAATGACCCAGTAGCTCTTCATCATCATCAAAGCACTCCAAAACAGTTATTACCTACATTTGTAAATAAGAATTCCAAGTGCCTTATAGTTCAGCTCGTGAAATTGTCCTCTTTAGTTTCCCCTTTCATCCCTAAGACACCCTCTATTCGTTCCGCGATTTCGTCGTCACTTCCGCGCGACTTGTACGCGAGAAGAAACCACGAGGACCCGGGTCCTCCCCCCTGCTCTCCGTCGAAACAAATTGTTTGCGCGGTCTAGGCTGGCGTGTGTCCGCGTCCCCGGAATGAGTAATGGCGGGCTGGCGGCCGACCGACCGACCGAGTGAATCTACGACTCCGAAACCCTTTGGAAACGACCGTACTGGAACTGCCAACTGGAAACTGGCTGAGAGGGGCTTTAACGTAACGGAGTAACCGCGATTGGCGCAGATGGCGTGGCGTGGCGCGCGCGAAAACACATGCACACACGCATAGGCACACGAGGAAATGGCCACCCTTGCAGAGGGCACCCTTCCTCGCAGGCTCATGGCCCGTGGAACCGTCGTCCTTCGCGAAAACTGCCGCGCTACGAGTAATTTACTCGAACTCTTTCCCGATCCACGGAGCAGCAGGTGTTCCCGGAGACCGTGGCCTGATATATTAGTCTTTTTTCTGTTGTTGGTCTTCCTTTGTTTCCCTTTGATCAACGGGATCACCGGCCCTTTTCGCTGCCGGGTTCGATATTAGCATTTCAACGGCAAGGACAGCGGTGCAGAGTTCAGGTCGCGCGAGGGACACCAGTAGAATTGACGGAACATGTGCGCGGGATACTCGAATGATTTATGGTACGTTTGTTTGATAGAAGCAGGAGCCGTTCGTAAGATCCGAGCAAATATTGCGGGTTGATGGAGGGGAGTCGGTGTTGCATCGTTTTTCAACGCAAAGATTCAAAGATACCTCGTCGATGTAAATTGTTTAAATTTTTTAAACTACCTTCCCTCTATGATAAGAACCCTACCTTCTCTCTATGATAAAATAAAATCTCCTGAAATAATGTAATATAATATTGTACTATTTGTCTGGTATACGAGAGCAAATGTACAAAATACGTAAAGTATGTAAAAAGAGAAACTTAGAGATTTCATCGTCCTTTTGATCTTTAAGTAGGGATGCTTAATTGTTAATTGTTAATTCTTAATCTTTAATTCTTAATTCATAATTATTAATTCTTGGTTCTAAATTCTTAACTCCTAATTCATAATTCTTAATTCTTAATTCTTAATTATTAATTAATGGTTCTAAATTGTTAATTCTTAGTTCTTAATTATCGGTTCTAAATTGTTAATTCTTAGTTCTTAATTCTTAGTTCTTAATTATTGGTTCTAAATTGTTAATTCTTAATTCTTAATTCTTAGTTCCTAGTTCTTAATTATTAATACTCTGACTTCAGAGCTGCACAAGGGAAATAATGTACAATAAAATAGATCGAAGACGGATCTATGTAGGGTACACGGAATTCCTCCGAATCTCATAGTTACGATAGCAGGGCCAGGAAAAAGCGGGGATCAGCAGTAGCGAACGGACGGGATCGGAAGGAAAAGAGAGCGGGACAGGTGATGGCCGGCGAAATTAATGGACGGGTATCACGTGTAATCCTGTATAGGAACAGTAAACAGTGCCGGGACTCCCTTTCGCATTCTTATATAACCATAAATTATGATCAAAGCCTACGGGGGTCGTGTATCCCCCTCCGGGATTACCGGTGGCAAAACGAAAGCGACGCTGTTGCGTTATGCGCTCGCGGAACGGCTACCTTCCTTTATCTCTCGACACTTTTCCCGTCCCCTTTTCCTCGCTTTAATTGCGCGAAGGAATAGGCAATCGCGCGGTGCCGATTAAGCCTGGCCGAACGACGTTTCTAATTTCAATCGATCCAGCAGCTAGCGTTAGCTGCTAGCCAGCTGCTGGTTGATATCCACGCGTTGAAAGTGGCGGTTACACGGTCGAGGAACCAGTTTATAACCGCCTCTGTCTATGAGATACCGTGGCCTAAGTCCACGTTCTCTATCCTCCCGACTCGTAACTCCTCGATCTTTTCGCGTTACCCTGCACCTGCACTGTTCCCTGAGCACGTTTTCTATTAGCACTCGATGCGGCGATAGATTGCGGTAGCCGGCTGCTGAACACTGAGAACTCTTAACACTTAGCCAACCGAATGGGGAGATCTCCTACGTTTTTCGCAACAAGGGCACTGCGATTGATTCTATTTAATTTTGTTATTAGTTCGTCTTGAGCTAGTGTTGAATTTGTTAAAAATTATACTTTGGAAAAGCAGAAAATGCTTTTGATGAACTGTGAACGATACTAGTTCAAGATCAATCAATAATAAAAGTAAATAGTATAGGAAAAAGGTTCTTAAGATTATTTATTATTATTAATATGAATAATGGTAAAAATTTACAGTATACAGTAAATTCTAATTCAACTCTGCCACGCGACTCTATGGTTAATCCTCAGCTTCTTTTACGACTCTACAACTCAGTTTTTTATTCAACACTTGAGGAAACTCTTATGGGCCTTTCCTCTTCCCATCTCGCACTCGTTAGACATTGCCGACCCATCAGTGAATTGTTTATCGTCAACGGTTTCTTCCTAGCTTCCATTTAGTCGACCCACACTGTTACTGTTCTGGTCCTTAACACCACAATACTACAATATAATCAATGTCAGAGGAAAGAATGGGAGATCTCCCTATTCGATTGGCTAAGTGTTAATCTCCGTGGTTAAAAAAATGGCCATCGTTTCAGTACAATTTCCAATACCATCGTTCAACTCACCCGCCCCTCTCTCTCTCTTTCTCTTACTTCCTCTCTCTTTTTTTCGCTATCTCTCTTTCTATTTCTCTCATTTCTCTCTCTTCCACCCTCCCTCTCTCTTTCTGCCTCTACCTCTCTGCTACCCTCCCTCTCTCTTCCACCCTCCCTCTCTCTTCCACCCTCCCTCTCTCTTTCTGCCCCTACCTCTCTGCTACCCTCCCTCTCTCTTCCACCCTCCTTCTCTCTTTCTGCCCCCTACCTCTCTGCAACCCTCTTTCTCTTCCTCTCCCTCTACTCTCTCTCATTCTCTCTCACACCCAGTCACTCACTCTCGAATGCCGCACAGAAATTACGTTCGGCGTCGCTACCGAGCAATAATCAGATAATAGTTACGCGCATCCATCTGGTCGCAAGTAGTCGCGTATCTTTCGACCAGGACAGGTCAGTATCTCCCGGTTAATGAACGCTCAGCCGGCGACAGTGGTCCTGATAGACAGAGACGACGGATACGGGGATTATTAAACGCTGGTACGTCATTGCATGACGTCGGACCCGTGGCGCGTGGCGCCTCCGGTTTCTGCGCGTACACACATACCTACCAGCCGTGATACGCGGCGGCAGAGGTGGGCGCGCGCAGCGAACGGACGATTATGTCACTTCGATAACGAGGATGGAAGACGGCCGCGGTCATTTGTAACGTGACTCTGCGGAAATCACGGGAACGAGAGAAACCGTTCTAACCGGAGCTTTCTCTCCCTCTTTCTCCCTCGAATCCGTGTCCACAGCTTCTGCCTTCGTCTTTCGTCGAGGGAACGCGTGCTGCGTCAGGTCCCGGCTAATGGTATTAGCGTCATCGATGGCTGATGCGCTGTGCGTCGAACAAATATGTTTTCATTGATTTCGAGGGTCGCGCGAGGCTGCGAATGGGGGTGGAATCGGAAGAAATGCAGAGTTCGGGGAAAAGGTGTAAAATAAAGAGTGTCTTACTCGTTCTAATCTTTTTTTGGCAATGGCTTCGAACAGGAAAGAAAATTTTCTTATCTTACACCATTTGTTGGAAATTGAATACAGAAATACTACGAAACAAAAATTAACAATAAACCAGCTTTCTCTTAACGTACTTTCTCAAGGGCTTCTTCTAAGAAGCTAAGCCACATCTGGCATTTTAGAAAGTTCGAAAACATCGAGAAACAGAACTGCAGGGGCTGAAGGACCCGGACGGGGTTGTAAGAATTTCGACCACTGCGTTCTGCTAGTCTTGTGACAAAACTCGCTAGGTGCGGTCAAAATTGCCCTTCCTCGTGCTATATAAAAGTATCAATAAACTATCTAAGTATTATTTCACAAATAAGAGTTTATTTCATTTAGCAATATAAAACCCCATTCCCAATACCATTTGTATATTTTTACTTTCTCTGTTTCCATTTGCTATATTTTTATACCTCACTGTAGTAATCGCACTGTAATTCTCTAATGGGTTAATCCCGTGAAAATAAAATAAATAAATAAATAAACTGTCTTGTATGCAAGTAGGATATGTGCTCCCTTGTGTAGCGCTGCATTTCTAGCGTTTCCTATTTTATGACGCAAAGCAACGGCTGCTGCCCGAGTGCTTCTCTGTTCTGATGTATGTTCGTTAGTCGAAAGGGAACCCTTGCCAAGAGCAACTGCGTGTGTTCAAGCTTCTCCAAAAACCTACATATTCTATTTGCATATTTCTAGTCTTTGTGCAATTCGATAAGCTAACTTTTGTCAATCTAACAACCTTGGTATTATCAAAGTCTGATAACTAACCCTTTGCGGTAGAGAGATGACTGTTAGTCACCAAATGATAGTTTTGAAAATTTTCAGACTTTAGTTAGTTTGCGTATTAGTCAGACTCAGCGGTTAAATAGACAAATATGTAAATTTTAGAATACGACTTAACTAAACTAAATGACGTTTAATATAGGCTAATTTTAGTAAATATTTCGACTAATAATTAGACGACTAACAGTCACCTCTCGAGTGCAAAGGGTTAAAAATAATAACAAAAGGAAGAAAAAAACGACAAAGGGAGGGAGGAGACGTTTGCGAGGACGTTTATCCCCCCTGATTTCAGAGAATCGGGAGCAAAGGGTTGGCTGTCTCTACAGGCGAGCCAGAAGCCTGAGTGGCTTTCACGCTCGCCGATATTAATGGCTTCCAACCGATTCGAGCCAAATGGAATGGCTAACGTGTAAATCGAGAATGTTTGCGCTGTCCTCCGTGAGAGAGTACTCCCGCATGGGCATACCGTGCAGGAGTTGTCACCGGCCGCGGAACGGATGTTCCGTCTTGCTATCGTGTGTCCTGGCTATAGCCGGACAATGGGAAGGGTTCGCGTCGGTCAGGGGATGGGTTCCCGCTTCGCTACCGACAGCTGATTTCGTGATTTGCAGGGTACTCTTCTCGCATTTGGGACGATGCGATCGACAGAGAGGTTTCCGAAAGGTGGCCTACTTTTAGGAACAATTCGTTATTGGTTTATAACGAAGAGCAAACAGTATCTCTAATGTTTAATTGTAATCTGTTTCGTTTTCAGCTTTGAATGTCTTGTTGTACTTCATTTCTATTTTATTAGTAGTAATAATATTGTAGGCCATAGAAATTAAAAATTGTCGACTATAAAGAGTAGCACAACTAAATCAGAGAGAAAAAGAGAAAAAGAGGGAGGGAGAGAGGGAAAGTGGGAGAGGAAGAGGGGGAGGGGGAGGGGGAGGGGGATGGAGAGCCAGAGGGTGAGAAAGAGGATGAGAGAGAGGGGCAGTGGGAGAGGGGGAGAGAAAAAGAGAGAGAGAATGTCGTGTAAGGCAGAATTGCATATAGAAGCATATAGAAATGCAAATGCAAATGCAGAAATGCATATAGAAGAGTTTACTCTTCCTAGACACCCACATACACATAATATACATTAACTTTGTACCGTCCTTTTGATTAAATAAATTTGTGTCCATCTTATCTCTTTCATCTATAATTCCACGAATTTCTATTAACAATTCAACAAACAATTAGAGCAATTCTTAACCGGCGGTTACCTAAAGCTGTCCCTCCTCTATTCTCTTCGTGTTACCTAAGTTACACACGAGTATAAAATACAGCAAAAATTTTCAAATAGCAGAATACATTAGGTATTCTCTAGTCATACTCTAGTTCAACAACCGCCACTATTTTCCAGTCATATTAGTCCAAGAGCACGAAGGTGTCTCTCGCAGACGTCCCTAGAAGCGGGACAGAAAAAGGGTGCTCACGGACTCGCGGAGCAGAAAGAACAAGGGGGGAAAGGTCGGCGACGGGTGAAGGAGCACTTTGTTGTTCCGGCTGCAGCAAGAGTATCAGAATGGTAAACGGCTCGTGTCCATTAATCACGTTTATAGCGGCCCACTGACGCAAGTCACCGTTGTACGTTGTGTAAACGCACGCGTGTTCCCTTTTTCGTTTCGGTCTCTTCCTTCTCCCCCTTCTCTTCCTCATCCTCCGCGCCTTGGTCCCGCTTTCCGCGTTCGTACACCGCTTCAATCGGCCGCTAATGGGAGTATTGGTTCTTAGATCCCATTCAGAGGAGCGGAGCGCGAGAATGGTCGGCCGATGACGCGGCAGGTAATGGTCCTTCGGCTTCTATTTCCGATGACGGCGAATTCTTCGGGGCTCACGTGGCCTATGCATGGCCATTGATTTTCCCTTCGTACGATCCTCTCTTTCCGCGTCACACTCGAGCACTTTTATGGTACAGGTTCGATGAAACGGAAGAGAAAGCGAAGTGCCATTATTATAGGAAATTCTACTTTTATTTACTTAGTAGAGTGGATGGTAGAGCTCAGATGTGAGTAAAGATCGATCAGAGTTCCAAGTTATTAAGATTGATAACTTGAGGTGTTTAAGAATGTCTAATTACTCGTTAATAATTATTCTATGGTTATTAACACGCACGAATAGCTATATTCTCAAATTTTTGAAACACGGATCATTTAAATTGGTAACCTCAAATTTGCAATCTCGAGCTGCTTACTTTGTTAATTCGCACGATGAATTAATACTAGACTGCAGACTTTTATGGATTCATAAGAATTCCACTCTTCTAATCTGAGTCTGATTATCATGAAACGAAAATAATTAGAAGCAGGTGTTTCACTAATACTAATTACCGTCGTTTTGCAAACATTTAATATCTATTCAAAAGAAAACTCTCAACGTTTGCATCTCCTAAGATTCCATCAAAGTTAAAAAAAACGCTCTTACAACAGTAATACTTGAAACCACCAACTCAAGGAATGAATAAAATGCACACCATCCAGGTTGCCCTTTTATATTCCTACTTACAACGAAAGGGTTGAACCGCGAAAGCCGAGCCCTTGCAAAACCCCTCTCCCAAACCATCGAACCGACTCAACCACCGCACAACCGCGAAATCGTCGAACAAAAAACATCCCTGTCCCGCCTCCTCCTTCCCGTTAACCGGAACAAGTCAGCCCCCCTTTAACGTCAGACAGCCAGGTTCCACGCGGTTGCTCCTATCAACGCGACGAACGGACTAACCAACAATGAGCCTCTCGGTTCTTGAGACCGGGGCACAAAGCTGGTCCGCGCACCCTTCGTGGCGATAAGTAGCGCCGCGACGCCTTCGCCGCTTTAGAAAACCGGGATCCGTCGGCGGGACGCGCTTCCTTTCCCGCGTTAGGGGGTTGAAGGCGCGCGCGCGCAAATTTTCCACGCCCGTCGGCTCCGGACAGAGATATACACGCGTAACGCCTGTCAGTCGTCGCTTTGTAGGCGTCGAGCCGATGTTGTTTTATTAATAAAATTCATAGAGACTCCCCCCACGGCCGGTTTCAACCCTCCACCCTTCCATCCACCGGTAGGCCCCTTGGTCTGGCGGCCGTGAAACGAACGAACGAGTCGAAGAAGCGAGCCGGGACAAACGGGGCTGGCGAGAAGGCAACAATAACGGTGACAACTCTGATTCAATAAAGCATAATATCTGGACGGGGTGGGCAAAGCCGACGGGGGCGGCGGGGAGGGGTGGCGTCCCCTAGACGGGGGTGGGCGCGCGGCGGACGCCACGACAGGCAGAGGGGTTGCCATTGATATCAACATAAATCACAATAGGAATTTGTATTACAGTTACAGAGGCTGGTGGATAGGAAATAAGGAATGTAATAAAGAAAATGGCCGATCCGAAGCCGGCGACGGGGGCGGCCGACTCGTCGTCGAGGGGCGGGGAAGCAGCAGAAGCGAGCGGTCGCCTCGATTTTGTTGGGAATATCCTTTGCGGGATGAGTCGCGGGAAGATCCGTTGTATTGTGCTGGTGAATGGAGCCGTTTCGAGTTTTTTTTTTTCGCTGCTCCAGGGAACGCTTTTCACGGACTACTGGAGGGAGGGTCGAAGAATTTGTACTCGAAGCTTCTCTTTTTCTCTTTAACCCTCCTACTCTATCACTCTCTTTCTTTCTGTTTTTCTCTGTTTTGATGATCGAGAAAGAAAAACGGATCTTCTTTTCGCTTTCGATCTAAAAACAGACAGGCGGGAACGTCCAACGATGAAGAAAGGGGACGGTAACGTGATCGATGTACCTAACAGCGTATACACCAGTTGTCGAACGAGGTTTTGACGTATTTACGGGGCACAGGATAAACGCGGGATTTATCGGTTGCGCGCGAATATTTATAATTTACAGTGGTGCAGGCGTAACCTTCGAAACTTCGCGCCAATATTTGACCGTAATAAATCCCCCATCGCGACGAACTTACCTCCGAATGTTATCCGTCACCCAGCCACCGTTCAGCGGGATAAAATTTCTCTTATCCTAATCTCCCCCGTCCCCTGTGAACGAGCTCGTCGAAGGGTTACAATAGACCCGTTAAACTCCAATTCACCGCTTCCTGCGGGACGGAAGACAATTAAGCGGCCGATTAAAAATTAATATTTTTATTAGCCTGTTCTTCCTCCTCGGGGGTAGGGGGTAAAATAGGTTGCGTTTGCGCGTAAACGTCGGGAAGGTAGAAAGAGAGAAAGGGAGAGATAGATAGAGAGAAAGTAAGAGAGCGGAGAAGAGAGAAACAGAGAGAAGGAGAAAGGGAGAGTAAGAGAGAGAGTAATAGAAAGAGAAACAAAGTGAGGAAGAAAGAGAGAAAGCGAGAGAGAGAGAGCGCGCGAATGAGAGAGAAACAGAGAGAAGGAGAAAGGAAGAGTAAGAGAGAGAGAGAGAGAAAAACAGTGAGAAAGAGAAAGGGAGAGTAATAGAGAGAGAAACAAAGTGTGAGAGAAAGCGAGAGAAAGGGAGAGAGGGCGAATGCGAGGAAGCACAAACGCCAGAACCCTTCGTTGCTCCCGGTGCAGAAACGAGACGTTCCGTGGGCAACGGAGAGAGGAGAGTTCGGGGTCTGTCGAGGGGTGGGCCGACCGGGGGTGGGGGTTAGTTCGGAGGCGAGGAATGGGGAATTGTAATGAGCAGCCCGACAGTTACAAATGACAGGACGGAATTCGCGAACTGCGATAGAACCCAGCTTCTGCCTAAAGGCCGCTTTACACGCTCGGACGGAAATGTTTCGTCCGTTGCAGGCAATTCGACCTTACCCAAGATCGTAACTTCGTCCTCTTCAGCACGTTTCGCCGTTAATATTTTCGCCCTCCTCCCTGTCACCCTTTACCTTTCTGCTCTTTTTCGTTAGGAAAGGGGAAATTATAAAATTCGTTACGGAGTCTTGTTCAAGCGATAATTTTACTGTAAGAAGCTAATAATTTTAAATTACATGGAAGGAACAAGTATTAGAAGAAACTATTATTAATCTAGAAGCATATATTAATAATAGTTGCCTTATAATTTTCTCAATCTTCATGGGTGCCTTCAGTTAAAGGATCATTGGTGTCTTCACTACGCGATTGAGTTGAAGATGCAAATTTTAGGGACCAGTAGCGAAGTTAAAATTGATGTACAAAATTAATAAAAATACAATATTATTCCACGTCTTTGTTTCATGCGTATTATTTCACAAAACTTAGAAGTGACGTCCAGGAACCAGAGGATGAAACTGTGCTTCGAAAGCAATACAATAAACTGAGCGACTGAGGAATTTTGGGTAAACGTGATCGAATGCATCGAGCGAGAAAGGTTGACAATTAGAAAAGAAGGAAATGAATGTCTGGAAAAATAAATGACGGGGAAAATGCGAGCGCGAGGCAGAAAGAGTTTGACGATACAAAACAGAAATAGTGTGATTGTGAAGGAAGTAAGAAAGTCGTAATTGCTAAGTTTGAAAGTCTTTTAAGTTGTTACTATTAATCCTTTGAGTGCTAAAGACGTATATATACGTTTTCACAAGCCTATCAATATATACGAAAGCCGTAAATATACGTCCTCTGTATTTCTTTACTATAACACCTTTATTACTCTTTTACTGATTAATTCAATATAGAGTTTATTGTCCTATGTAACATAGCAACTAAATATGCCATTATTACTTTGTCATTATTATTTTTAATCCCTAAGAATGGTATCAAACTTCCAGGTACTGTTTTGGTCACTAGTAGTCAGTGGACAACCAGTTGTAGCGACTGACATACGAAAAACGCGCTGCATATTGATGAATTCGTTCGAGAGCGCGCCGCAGTCAGAGGGTTAAACAGTTTTAAATATACATTTATTATATTCCAAACTCTTCACTTTATTTCATTCACGCCTAAGTATGCCCTATCATATCTCTCTCCAAAATAAATAAAACTAGAATTTCCTATAAATACAAAGCTTGCATGAAATCCGTTATAAAAAACAATCCCCGTCAACCTGTACTTTCCAATCCAAATGGTTCCCCAGCATTCCTCGTCATAGCGAAACCCAACTTACCCCAGCGTACAATTCACGTTCCCTGGAATGAGTTCGTGGCCGGACAAATCGTCGGAACGTCGGATGATTCACGCGTCCCTCCCCATTGTCAATCTCTTCGTGTAAACTCGCTGGAAACGAGAGACAGCCACGTTTCTGTCGGAGACGGGAACAGGGGGGACGAACGTAATAGGAACCACCCTGGCAAGTAACGGACTGGTGTTTGCGCATTCCAAACAGCCGGGTACCGAGCTCCAAACGATAAGGTATGCCGCTAACGATGCCGTGGCTGGGCGAGTTAATGCGACGATGAGGCGAGCGACGACGACGACGACGACGACGACGACGACGATGGTGACGATGGCGACGGTGAAGCCGGTGTGCTCGAAACGCCCTGGTCCCAGCACCTACGAGGAATTTCGCGATTCCGTCGGCCGCCAGAGACATTCCGAAACTGTCGGAACGAGCCGTGGAACGCGATTAAACTATGGATGACAGGGGGAATTTCCGGAGGATTATTTCGTTTAATCGTTCGAGAGATCCTTCGAGTCTGTTTGAGAACCTGGTTCAGATACCTGGAGGATTTGGTAGGAAAGGGGTGGTAGAAGAATTTTTGAAACAAAGGGGTGGATTTCGGTAACGTTTGGTAGAGGTTTTGAGGGCAATATAGACAGGATCTGAGTATAATACATTTTTTAAACTGAACTTGATGAAACTTAAGCCGAACCTAATCCTCTTACGTTATGGTTTTAGTATAATTTGGTTTGAAAACGTTTTCTGGAAAGAAAAACATTAAAACTAATTTTTGTATTAGCTGTATGTAATGTTTGATATAGGTGACTATTTTAAATTGCAGTATTTGCTGATTTTTTGAATACTTATGAACCTGACACGGAAGTGTCTGACATAAAGCATTGAAAATATTTTAAAGATTATTTCGAGGTTGTTTTATATCTAAAAGAAGACTAACACCTTTGCATACACCAAACAAAATGGAAAATTAAATTTCTTTCGGCAAAATTTCGAACGATTAAATCCTTCTGACTCTTTTCGACCAGCCCATTCCAAAAAAGAACAAAACATCTAACACCAGCCAAGAAAATTCATACCCCAATTATAAATCCAACGAATTCGCCACGAAAAATCATCGTCTCGCCCCATTCTCGACCGAATCTCCGGACACAATGGCTTCCTAAACACCGGAATCCCGAAAGTATCCTTCATCCCCGTCGCGAGACTCGGTGGTCCTGAAAACAGCGGAAAATTCTCGATAACCTACCCTATTTTTCCGGACGATCCAGGCTTTCTCCCCCACGCGGAGGAGCGCGCGAACAACCGTGTTCGAGGAAGACAACGAATCGTTGTCCGGAGGAGGCGAGAAGGAGGCGAAACGTCCTAATCCCTCAGGGAACGGAAGCGACGTCACGCGAGTGGATCCGGGATCTGATTCGGAATAAACGGCACGGGGGGTGAAGGTATTCTGGCTGGCTGGAAAAAGGGAGGAGGAGGAGGGACCAGACACATTCTGGATCCCCGTACACCACCATGGGACGTCCCGTGTGCCACGCAAAGAGGTCATGGTTACCCGTAAGGGGTTTTATCGGCCCGTACTTGCGGCGACCCCCAACGCGCCCTTCTCGCGGTTTCCGGATAACTTTATTTTCTCAATTGGATGCATCCTGTCCTGCGGATGCCAAAATCGTGTACCCTGCACGTTAGGGGTTAGCTTTAAGCTCTGATAGACGCGGCGTGAGGTATTTTTACGGTTGTTTCTTTTATCGGTTGTATCGGATGCAGAAATTGTGCACTTTGGAAAACTAAGGTTGGGTTCCATGCTTCGATAAACGCGATGTGGGCTATTTTTGTAGTTTGAAAGGCCTGGAAGTCGTTCGTTAGAACTCAGTTTATACTCCTACAATATTTCTGTGAGACTTCCTTAACAGAAGGTCCAGGAACAGGACCTTAGGTTAACAGGACGGTTATAACTAATTCCACGTGCAATTTCTAGACTATCGTGATCTTGTCCTAACAAAATCTCTCCTATCAACTGACAAACCCCTTTACTTTGCACTGATCAACTTAAATATCGAATAATATCAGCTAGAACACCAAATCAGAGTAGAGTTCGGATTTAAAATCATCGGTCCAAAAACGAACTTGCAGTCATCTTCATCATCGAGGGACCAGGCCAGCAGAGTGAGCAACTAAACCAGTCGAATGAAGAAGCTTTGACGAAAGTAAGACCATAGATAGGAGAGACAGAGAGAGAAAGAGAAAGAGAAGGAGAAGGAGAGGGAGAGGGAGAAAGAAAAACAGAGAAAGAGAGGCAAAGAGAAAGGGGGAGAGGGAGAGTGAAAGAGAAAAACAGAGAAAGAGAGGCAAAGAGAAAGGGGGAGAGGGAGAGTGAAAGAGAGAAACAGAGAGAGAGAGGCAAAGAGAGAGAGGAAGGGCATATAGCAGGATATAGCTCGTGGACGAAGAAGTAGGGTTCGGTACGTAGCAATATACGGGAGACTTAGCCGTGATAAATCCTTATATATGAGGCCGCACCGTGGCGGCCCTCTATATGAAACTCCCTCCGGAGCACCCCACGGGATTACCCTTATACCTCTCTCCCTTTGGCCGAGACCTGTGCCGACGGAGAAAAGTCACTGCGTTGCCGCGCGGACCATGGTACGTCGTCGCTAGAAATAGAAAACAAATGAGAGGTCGACGGTTCCGCTCACGTCCGGGGATCTTTCCGGGTGATCGTCACCTGATGGGGTCGGTAATCCCTATGGGAGGGGGCGACGTCGCCCACATCACGTGGACCTTTGACGAGTTTGAGCCAGTTGACGGTAAAGTTCTGGAGGGAATCTTAAATCCCGTAAACGGAGATCCTACGTGCAAGAAATTAATTCTATTAAGAGAAGGTAATTTAATACGCGATGAGCATTCCTCAGAACGATGTCCTCGTTACAAAATTGCTGTTCGTGTGCAAACAAATTGAAATTAAATTTATTCTCCTAATTTCCATCGGTATCGCCTCAAAAATCTTGTAGGAAGTAGGATTAGGTTAAACAGAATACTATTACATTATCTGTGAAAAATAAATCGTAACGTCATAGAAATCGAATGATCAATTTTAAACTACCTTCGCCTTTGAATAAGGACCTTAATATCTTAACCTTAATTGATATACATAATATCATTAAGCAAACATGACCACGTCTATGCAAACATGACCTACGTGCATACAAAACGGTTTATTTATATATTTACTTATTTTACTTTTACGGGACTAACAGTGAGGTGTGAAAATATAGTAAATCGAAACAAAGAAAATAAAAATATACAAATGGTAATAGATAACAAAATTTTACAGAGAAGAGCGGTGTAATAGCTGTTTTATAGAATGAAGAGATTGGCCGAATAGATCTAGGGTAGAAGAGGTGTTGTTAACATTAATTATCATTCTATCGATACCTGAGTGGTATGCAAAGGCAGTTTCATGTGACTGTATATGCATAAGCTGAACGCTTTATAAATAAAAAGAATATCAAAGATTTTTCTTCTTTTTTCTAAAGTTGTTACATTAAGTGGTAACAGTATAGGTATCCACATCTCTCTCCACATCTCCACTGTATCGCATGCAAGACTATTCCAAAAAATGGAACGACTAAAGCGCTTCTTATTTTACAATCAGGAAGGGAAAAGTCGTCGCAAGGGCTCCGCACAACACCGTTTCCGGTTTAACGTTCGCGAGTCGCGGAAAGTGATGGACATTTCGTACGTTCCCAGCCGTGAAGCAATCCAAAGGGCGAGAGCGTGTTTTCCGGCGCGTTTCGAGTTATAAAGATTCGTATCGGCGGCGATAGTGATTATCCCGGATGGCGACATAATCGTTACGTCGTTAACTGTTAACGGCCGCGTAAGCCCGTGGGTATCGTAGAGGCGAGCGCGCGCGCGCGCGAGCTAGCACGCCTCCGGTACAAAAGCGGGGCCGGCATTTTGTTTTATTGCGTCGCGCGGGAAGTAGTCGTGCCAACACCCTAAAGAGTGTTTTCCTCTCTTTCACCGTCAATTACGCGCGACGTTTACGCGCCCTCTAATCAATTCCGCGTCCCCCTCGAATGGCCGCAGAGCAAATAAAAAAAAAAAAAGGAAATACAGGAGAGGAGAATAAAATGGAAAAACCTCTTGCTGTTCCTCCCAGATATTTTCTATCAAAACTGGACGCCTGGACAATCGACTAGGTTTTATTTTCGTAGAACAAAAAGTCGGATTTCCTTGGATGGAAGCTTTGCTGAGCTTCGAATTGCTTGCTCCTTCGGGCAAACAGGAGGTCGAATGATTTTGAAGGTTATTTTGATGAAAATTGCTTGCAGTAGACAAAGGACTAGTAGACTACTAATACTAGTGATATACAATTTAGGTAATAAATAAATAGGGAATTTCTCTATTGCGTTACTATAGTCTTGTATTAATATAATTGTAAAACTGTTCTTTTATGGCGCTTCCTCGATTCTAATTAACCCTTTGACTGCTAAGGGCGAGTATATGCGTCTGACGAAAGCTACTCGTGTGAACTATGGGTGCGTTTATGTTTCTCTGGTGAAAGTTACTCGCCTAGATTATGGACGCATATATATGCATTTTTCAATTTTTCCTCGCTCTCATTTAGAGCAATACAATTGCTAATAGAGTGCCGTCCACACGGAACACTTCGACCGGGACTATTTACCAGTCAAAGGGTCAATCATGTAACGCGTTAACCTTCGAAGGACGATACTTGCGAAACTCTTTTACTTTCTTAGGCTACAAAAAGGAAATTATCATATTTGATCAGAGACCGATTTGAACTCTAAACTGCATGCGTGAATCTTTTAACAGTAATATTTTCTATGATACAAGTAACTGAATCATATCTAAAATTTTCCTAATCTTAACCCTTAACCCCTTCACTGCTATGGTCCAGTATATGCGTCTGACTAAAGCTACCCGTGTGAACTATGGACGCGTTTATGCATCTCTGGCGAAACTTATTTTCGTGGGTTATTGACGCGTATATATGCGTTTGTCAATTTTTCCTCCCTCCCATTTAGAGCATCACAATTGCTAATAGAGTGCCGTTCACACGAAGAGCTTCGACCGCGAGTGTATTTAGCAGTCAAAGAGTTAACAAAAAACCGCCAAATATATGATAAAGTAAATGAAAATTTTCCGTTTTACAATATCGCGAAATCAGCCCATCGACAGTTTGTGTCGGGAACAATGAAAAATATGCGTTAAAAAATTTGCAGGATAATACACACCCGCGGCCCGGTTGAATCGGTGGCCCCAAGAATTAACAGCGCGCGCGCGACAAAGAATTTTTCATAAATATTTAACCGCGACCGTGGGCCAACCGATTCGACCCCCGTAAATTCCCTGTTCGCGGAACCACAACCGAATCGCGCGTCGCGGCCGCCAACTTGCCGCCGTGGGTTTCGCCGAAAACACGGCGGCGCGATTAAAAATTAGCTGAAAATCCGATATCGTTCATTACATCATATACCGCCAGCGACGCGATTGTTTTTATTTGATGCTTCAACGCTCACGGTAGCCGTTTTAAATTATAGAGGATGCATTCGACGCGGCCGCGCGTGTGAATTCGACGTTTTTATTTGAAAGCTGATTCGCTTTTCCGTCCGCCGCTCTCTCCCCCGCCCTCCTCTTCATCCACCTCCGCAACCCCTCCTCCTCCTGTCTCTCTCGCCAACCTGCGACGGCGTGCAACCAACCCGCCACCCCCTCGGGCTGTGCAGCCCCGTTGAAATTTCCATGCTCGCTGATGCGTATGACGTATGTAGAATATAAAATGCGCAACGTATTACCGAACAATTGCCAGCCGATAATACGTTCGAATAGACGTCAGTGCGTGTCATTAATGGTTTCGCGATTTTCCGCGGCTTTTCCAAGGATCCAACGGGGGTGTCGTTTTCGCTCGGACGTGTTACGCGGGTGATCGTCGACGCCCGTTGCGTTGATTCGAGGGCGGATTCGTGGAACGGAAGGGATTAAACGGTAGGGTTAAATGGAGCGAAAGGGTGATCCGGGGGTGTAACTAGCGATGTCGAGATCGGATTCGGAATTTTGATGGGAACGAAAGAGTAGCTGTCGATGTCGTGTGTTTCTCCTGAGATTAGTGATCTTGGATTGTGTATGAATGTTCAGTCGGACATGTTACTTAGTATATATCTAATAAATGTGGAATCTTTGTTAAATGTTTATTGGAATTAACAAACATTAAAATTTCATGAAAATTAATGATTATTAACCCTTTGCGCTCGTGAGGTGACTCGTAGTCGTACAGTAACACTAACTTCAAAGATTTTCAAGTGTAAAATACTTAATAAGATTCAAACATATTGAATTTCAATTGATTTAGTTAAACGATATACTAAAATTTACTTTAACTCATTGTGTTTGAAAATCTGCAAAATTATCATTCGGTGACTGACAGTCACCTTTCGAGTGTAAAGGATTAACACTTAGCCGACCGAATGGGGAGATCTCCCACTTTTTGCTGTCATTGAATCTATTTACTTTTGTTATTAGTTGGTGTTGATTTAGTATTGTTCACATTTTCTACTTTTCCAATATACAATTTTTAATAAATTCAACAATTTAGTTCAAAAGTAACTAATAACAAAAGTGAATAGAACCAGTGGCAATGATTTGTCTAGGAAAAAATTAGAGGCCTCCTCATTCGGTTTGCCAAGTGTTAAATTAGAACGTTTCCATGTTAGACCAATAGTTTAATCACA
Source organism: Tetrapedia diversipes (assembly GCA_033822845.1). Taxonomy (NCBI): domain Eukaryota; kingdom Metazoa; phylum Arthropoda; class Insecta; order Hymenoptera; family Apidae; genus Tetrapedia; species Tetrapedia diversipes. The sequence continues at coordinate 80,443 of JAOPTO010001573.1, read as the reverse complement.
AGAATAGAAGAAGAAAGATTTATCTAATTGTATTCGTGTCTGTCCGAACAAAGTTCGAATCGAAAGGTTGAGAAGAACTAGATTAGCCAACGGGACGCGAGAAAGGGAACATAGAACCGTGCCGGTGATCTCGTTGTGCAAACGGCGACGATCGTTTCGAGGCACGGGACCCAGCCCACCCTGCTAACCCAGGGGCTGCGGGGAGGGGACCGGGGGATAGGTCGGAATTAATCGGCGAGCATTATCAGAAAAATTACCGAACTGTAAAATTCACTCTGCGTCCGCGTTCGAAACACTTACGGCTCGTAAAAACGGTCCGAATGGAGGGAAAAAAGAGTGAGCGGCCATAGGAGCGGGGGGTTGGCGAAGGGGCGGGAAGGGGGGGTGCAGGATCAAAAAGCTGCGCGGTTCAACGGGAACACACGGAAACAAACAAACAAACAAACAAACAAACAACCAAACGGTGGAAAAAGAACAAAGGAAACGTAACGCAAAACGAAACGAACGAAAAACGGAGGGGAAAAAAAAAGAAGGAAAGGCGAAACGAGCGCCGAAAAAAAAAGGAAGCAAAAGGGCGGAGAACATCAACGCGTAAAATGTTTGCCGTTGCGACGGACGAACGGTTATCGCGCGTTGGCTGCGATTTTTGGTACACACACGGATCTCGCCGTGGGGAGACTGCTGGAAAATCGGCCAGAGGGGCGGGACGGGGCGCGAGGGTAGTAGGGGGGTGGCAGACGAAGAGGATCGACGCGGAAAAACGCTGCGAGGGGACAGAGACGGATAGAATCAGAGAGAAATCGAACGACAATAATTATCGTGAAAACGGAATATCTCGCTGGGCAACCAAGGGATACGCGGGGTGGTGCTGGGGGGTGGGATGAGGGGTGGAACGGACCAGCCGGATGTCATTCCTGGTCTCGTCGTTCGCGTCGGGAGTGCGAGAAGGAGGCACGGATTCGCGCTGAGGGTGCGACTGAAACGGAACGTCCCTAGAGAAGAGAGACGGAGACACGGTAAAGGGGTTGAAATTGGAAGAGCGAAAGGGATAACGCGAAAAATTGCCGGATGGAGAGAAAGAGACACAAATATACAGATAGAGAGAGACGCGTGGCACACGCTTGCACCAAAACACAGAGGGATGACGTTGGTGGTGGTGGTGGTGGTGTACGTTTACCACGCGCGGCTGCCATTGTGTTCGTTATAATTAAAAACGCGACTCGCAATTGCAAATTGGAAAATGGGAGAGATAGAGAGCGGCGTACACCGGGCGGCGTTGTTTATGGGCTGTTCATTGATTTTTATGCGCCGAAATTAATGACCGGCCCGCGATTTCGGGGCGTCGCCGTATAATCGGCGACGTGTGTGTACACCTATGGGTGCCGTTACGCGTTCGCGCTCGCCCGCTCCTGTGTCCCGCCTGCGTAAAAAGGCCGGAAGGGATTCCCGGACAAATGCAAAATTTGCGCCGCGCCGCCGAAATATAACCGAGCAGCGATCGCCGTGCCCGACCGGTTGCCATCGATACCTTATTTGCAGATGCACCACCTACCCCTCCTCGCCACCCCTCCTCTCGTGCAACGGTCCTACAATTCTCCCCGAGGGGGAGGGAGGGTGGTGGCCAGGGTTAAATGATTGCTGGACTCGTTCCCGCGGCGAGCACTTGCCGCCAGAGTATTTTTGATTTCACGGTTTGATAGAAATTTTGAGTTTGTTTTCACGTCCCGTCGCTCTGGGAGATACGTACGATCGGTGTACTTCGTTTTTCAGGCGATTTCGGTGAAACGACGGTGAACGAAATGTGAAATATCACGGTCGGGAATTTGTTTTTTGCTTTTTCCTGTTTTTGCGTTGAACGGTGTAAAGTTCGCTGATTTAACGATTACATGTTCGTGGTTTAGGTTTGTTAACACTAGAATTGCCGACGATTAGGGTATGCTTATCGGACGACGAGGAAATCAAATTGAGAATTGTATGAGAAAAAATATGTAATGCAAGGGAAGCAAATTTTAGCAATCATAGTAAAAATCATAATAAAAATGGGAGATCTTCCCATTCGGTAGGCCAAGTGTTAAGATATTCCATGTGTGGAATGTGGCTATCATTGAGTAGTCATTGATGTTACCTACTGTGTTACTCCATTTGCCTGCTCACAGGTGTAAAATAGCTCATTTTTTTAGTTGCTTATAATTATTAAACAAAACGTCAAACGCAATATTGTTACCCTTGATTTTCGTCTTAGAATAATGCATAGAGTTAGCTCTTCAATTTTCTCTCAAGCATTCTTCGAACACCTTTTATAGAGTTTCTTAGGCTAGTTAATTGATTACTTAACCTATCGTGAGGTGCCACCATCGCTGACATTATTTTATTTTAGAGATTGACAATTAACTTTATTATCATCTGTTTTAACACCGTAGTGTTAAACGAATGTTAACGCTAGATTTACGGACATTTCTTGTGCATCTATTTCTAATATACATGTACTAAAAAATAGTTATACGTCATATAGAATTTGAAACTCCAGAACTGAGAGGAAAATAAATTAGGGTATATTCAAAAGGTTAACAAAAATTATTAGGAATAATATTTTTTTTGCAAATTTTGTTCATGAAGTCCGAAACCCGTCAAATTTACGTAAACCTAGTGTTAACCCTTTATAAGGCAGAAGGATTCGGAGTAATAAAATAACTTGCGCTTATATTTTTGGCATGTTTTTATTTATATAACAAAAATAAACTTAAAAGAAAAACACTAATTATTTCGGAAGTTTTAGAAAAATAGGTGGTAAAAATATTCCCACTGCCCGTCAACAGAGTCACATGCAAGCTGAATTTGAGTTTGCTGAAGTTTTTGTTGGTGGTAAATATATCGCCTCTGCCTTAAAAAGGGTTAAGATAAGTGATTTATCCAGTTTCAGTGTTCTCGAAAATTTTCGAAGACACACAGTCGCCTTTCAAGCGCAAAAGGGGGTTAATCATCGCGGGTAATATCCAATCAACGGTACACGGTGCTCGAAATCGCGGTTCTCGCAGGCTGTTCAGGATCCATCAATTCGGCGGGCGCTTCCTCCGGCCGGACTCGCAACGCGGCCCGATGAATGTTTACTGCGCGCGGATTGCGTTTGGCACGAGGCGGAAATATTACACGGCGCGCATTGTGCCACAGGCTGCTCGGATATCACTTAACAAACGTTACGTGCCGCGCGATAAGTTTTTATGGAAAACGAGCGGCCACCGGAAACCGGGCGTGACCGTGTTGATTAATAGAACGGGACTCGGCGGGAGAGTTTTTATTGGCTGAAGATGAGCGCGTCGATGCACGATAAAAACGCGATAACGCCACGGTTATTATTTCCGCGGGAGATACATCTGCGCGAAATGCCCTCCGCCTCCCTCCCCCTCCACTTTTTCCTTTGATATTGATACGGAATAAATCGCGGGCGCGCCGCGTTCTCATCTCTATTGTTGCCCGCTGCCAATTTATTTGTTTCGGGTCGTACTTTCTCGGGGGAGAATGCCGGAGGATCGTTCCAGTGAATCGTGGTTAATTTATCGAAACGTCGAACGCTTAATTAATGCGTTCGCCGGGATATTCAGCGATGATCCCCTGGAACGGCCATCTTCGAGTCCTGTATTGTCCTGTATTGTCCGCATTTCCCTAAAGAAATAGTTGGCGCGACAAAAGGGGAAACAAATCATAATCGTTTGAGATCCCTATTCACCAGCGGTTTATTCGTTTCCTCTCGTACGAACGCGCCAGTAATCATTGTTCAAAGTGATCTTCGAGCATTCCATGATCCATCATCGCGCAGTAATTCCAGAAGAAACATTTTACCGTCCGGAAACGAAAGTAAATCAGGATTATTCGACTATTCTATTCCGACTTCGGCGAAAATCTATCCAACGATCTATCGTTGCGTTCAGTTTTCATTAAAATCAAACATCGTCACAATCGAGCTATCCTAGACTCCTCGAAGTAACTTCCCTCAAACGACTTCGCAGTATTTCTACATTCAATCCTTAGCATCGCTCATCACATATATCACGTAACAATGATTCCCAATAGAAGTTTGGTTAGAAAATAATTCACGCGATAGAAGCAAGAATAAATTATTCCTTGACAAAGCAGTGCCATTCATTCTATTTACTTTTGTTACTAGTTGGTCCTAAGCTGATGTTGAATTTATTAAAAATTCTATTTTGGTAAATTTATAAACAGTACTAGTTCAAGACTAACTAATAACAAAAGCAAATAGAATCAATTGCTGCGCTCTATTGAGGACAAAATGGGAGATCTAAGTAACTCTGAGCTGTGTTAAGAGAAAGCTAGTTTACGGTTAATTTTTGCTTCGTAGTATTTCTACATTCAATCCCTAGTATCGCTCATTACATATATCACGTAACAATAATTCCCAATAGAAGTTCGGTTAGAAAATAATTCACGCGATAGAAGCAAGAATAAATCATAATCGTCGCAATAAAAAGGGCCATCAAGGATGAGCATCGTTTAAGATCTTTACGTCCGCGGACATCAACGCGACTAGAGCACGGTAGCGTTCCTTAAGTAAGTACAAATCCGGATGATGCGCTCGTAAAAGCGACCTACGACCGCGTCCGCGTCCAGGCTAGGGTGTGCCGCGGCCTAAAAGTGTCTCAGAAGGGACCGAGTGGAGTTGCTCGTCATCGGGGACGCAAAGATTCTCGTTCACGTGTCACGTTACACCGCGAACTTATGTCGACCGAATAGCCGAGTTTTACGACCTCTTACATTGCCCCGTGGCCGAGCGCGTGTGCTCGGTGTACGTGGACGGTATAACCTGTAAATACGGTTCCGGCTCGCCTGCGTCCGTCGGGATGCCCCGTTTTATTATATCGTAACCCGTGGCGGCGACCTTACGACTTTCTGATTGATAGAACAGCCGGCGGGACCGGTCGTTTCGCTGCCTACGGCCTCCTCGAGCCGACGGATCGCGTCCGCGCTCCATTGTTTACGCTGTTGCGATGATTTCGTGAGGGATGCGTAGCTACTGTAGGGGTGTAAGTCGGGAAACAATGAAATAACACACAAGAACATAAAAGTACTTTATTTCTAACCGGCCACGACCGTTCCCCTACGTTGGCTAATCAAGACTGTCTTCAAACCGTTTCACCCGCCACGGCATCGAGGAAGAAAGGTTTCGAACAATTACCGATTCCTTCTTTTCGACATTTCGGGTAACCAGCGAACGCAACATCAAGGAATTGCCGCACTGTCTTTTCGGTACCGCACTGTCTTTGCGGTGCCGCGTCAAAGAACGCCTACACTACAGTAGCTGTTATCGACCGCAACATTGTTTCTTAACCCTTTGCGCTCGAGGGGCGCCTGTTAGTCGACAAATGATAGTTCCACAAATTTTCAGACTTCAGTTAGTTTGTTTATTAATCAGACCCGGAGGTTAAATAATCATATGTGTAAATTTTAGTATATGACTTAACTAAACTAAATGAAGTTTAATATAAGTGAATCTTGGTAAATATTTCACACTTCAAAATCTTTGAAATTAATATTGTTAGACAGCTAACAGTCACCTTTCGAGTGCAAAGGGTTAACACTTTACCGACCGCTAGTGGTTCAATATACGTACTACGACCGGCTTATTTTAGTGTGGATGCATCGTTAATGATTTTATTATTAACATGGTTGTTGCTGTTTCGATGTTAGGAGATGATTTCTATGGAGGTCTAAGTGCGTGTAAAGGGCAGTTTAGGGGGTACTGATGTAGGAATGCGAATTTTTAGTTTAGGAAAATGTGAACAGTGCTTGAGTTGAGCGATAGCCGTGTGAACGTAGAATGTTTGGACTCGAGGGTTGTAAGCCGCGAAAGATGAGCACTTGAGAAAACTGAGCGACTGAGGAATTTTTGGTGAACATGATTGAATGCATCGAATGAGAAAGGTTTAGAATTAGAAAGAAAGGAAATGAGTGTTTGGAAGAATATATGACAGGGAAAATGTGAACACGTGGCAGAAAGAGTGTGATTCTGAAGGAAGCAAGAACGTCGTAGTTGCTAAGTTGAAAAGTTGTTTAAGTTGTTACTATTAAACTATTTCAGATATAAATTAATAATCTTCTAAGCACTTCATTTTATTATACTCACACCCGAACCCTGCCATATCACTCTACTAAATAAATAAAAGTGGAACTTCCCTTATATGTGATTTGTAATGACAAAGATCAATTTTCTGAAAATTTGGTAACGATCTATTTTTTTTACTTATCACAATTAAAGTAATTACACCTCGACAATTAATCTTACATTCGAAAAAAATTTTTATTGTGATAGAAAAATTGGTTATCGAATAAATCCTTCTATAAACCTACCTTTGGCAAATATTAAAAGGCTTCATCGAGGGCTGTCACTATGAAATTTCTACAACAGTATCAAATATCGTTTCTCGATACGATCTCCTATCTCTGCTCGATCTCGTCCTGACCAAAGCTGGGCGAGAAATATCGCGGAACTATCTACCGGAGACGCGAGCTCTTTCTCGTAGCGTGACGTCGCCCAAAATTCAGGATCACCGGAAGTGAATGGCGATCGAAGACGCGGCCACGTTGAAAGCACTTTTCGCGGCAAATGTTCCGTGACGGTGAACGGTCCGCCGCCACTCGTCCCTTAGATGTCCACCCCTAAACAAATTTACGTTCGTCTGGCAAATAAATGTTCGCCAATAGCCAAGCCCTTTACGTATTCCTGTCGCGGGATCGTCGGGAGAAGTCTACGTTGTGTTTTCTTTAGCCCCCCCGGTACATTATACGTTCTGCACGGTTAGCTCGACCAGGTTTTCATCCTCGTTCGTTTTTTTCCCGAGAAAAGGAGGACTTGTAAATGTTTGTTCGAAGATCTAGCAACTTCGTCTGAATTTTTTATGGAGACAAACTTTGTCTACAGTGGACCAATTGAAAGAAAAATTTGAAGGGTAGATGGAAAGATTTTAGAAACGTTGCTTTTGTAATAAAAATTAGTGAAATTCGAAAAATTATGGAATATTCTATATTTGCGAGACATTATTGTTTCTGTCAATTGTAATTCAATTAATCGTCGGGAGAACTCGTCTACATTGTGTTTTCTTTAGCCCCCCCGGTACATTATACGTTCTGCACGGTTAGCTCGACCAGGTTTCCATCCTCGTTCGTTTTTTTCCCGAGAAAAGGAGGACTTGTAAATGTTTGTTCGAAGATCTAGCAACTTCGTCTGAATTTTTTATGCGGGCAAACTTTGTCTGCAGTGAACCGACTGAAAGGAAAATTTTAAGTGGAGATGGAAAGATTTTAGAAACGTTGCTTTCGTAATAAAAATTAGTGAAATTCGAAAAATCATGGAATATTCCATTTTTGGGAGGCATCATTCTTTCTGTTAATTGTAATTCAATTAATCGTCGGCAGAACTCGTCTACGTTGTGTTTTATTTAGTCCCCCCGGTACATTATACGTTCTGCATGGTTAGCTCGACCAGGTTTCCATCCTCGTTCGTTTTTTTCCCGAGAAAAGGAGGACTTGTAAATGTTTGTTCGAAGATCTAGCAACTTCGTCTGAATTTTTTATGCGGGCAAACTTTGTCTGCGGTGAACCGACTGAAAGGAAAATTTAAAGTGGAGATGGAAAGATTTTAGGAACGTTGCTTTTGTAATAAAAATTAGTGAAATTCGAAAAATTATGGAATATTCTATATTTGCGAGACATTATTGTTTTCGTCAATTGTAATTCAATCAGTTAACACTTTATCGACCGGGAAGCCTATTAATCGGCTCTTACATGCTTAGTCTGTAAATTTTGTAATATTTCTTTACACGAAGGTGACTGTTTCGAACGATATCGTATACATATTGTAAAGAAATATTAAACTATCAATTACACGTAGAAAATCATTGTGATCAATTCATTAGCGATGCATCCATGCTAAAATGAGTCGATCGGGAGTGCGTATGGAATAAGTTGAGCCACGAGCGATCGATAAAGTGTTAAGAATTTCTGTCTTATCAATTATTATCAAAATTTGCTCTGAATTAAAAAAGGAAGTTAGACGAGTATTGTCTGCAGAAATTTATCTTAAAATTTCTTAACTGTTATTCGTTATTTATACATAATTAGTATTCCTGAAATATAAAAAATTTTTATCGACATCGATCGGCATATATTAATCTCATTTCTAGATGTCCGTCAGGGATTGATTTACATCGATTTAATGGATACGCTTGGATGCTTTGCGAGTGGATAATACAGAAACTGAAGACTTTGACACGGATAATCATTCGGTAACAGAAATTCGCTCCTCGCAGAATAATAATTCCAAAGGAACGTCAAGAATGTTCCTCGCGCAATTATACGGCTCAACGTCGGCTTTGATCTGCATCGAAATTGTATTGGTCCGACGGATAACTCGGGAACCGAGTTCGATAATCCAATTGTTCAAGCTCCTGTGAGATCTTAATCGTTCCAAAGAAGTAAATACGAACGTATTCTCGCTGTATCGTATTTAACACTAGATTTACGGACATTTCTTGTGCATCTGTTTCTAATATACATATCCTAAGAAATAGATATACATAACGCAAAATTTAAAACTTCATAAGGTATACTCCTATCAGTCCACCAATAAAAGTTAACAAAAATCACCAGGAATAATAGTAATTTTTTTTTGCAAAGTTTGCTTATGAAGTCTGAAACCCGTCAAATTGATGGATCCCGTAAACCTAGTGTTATATACGTAATTGGAACTTATCACTAGAACACCCTAACCTTACCACGTCCGTCGATATTTAAAAAGCGTTCCATCTGCTATTTTCCATAACACTTAAGCACGTAAATAATTTACGAAGGTAACTGTTGGAAATTTTGAACGTTGAACGTTTTGTTGCTGTTAAATTGTTTTAAATATACATTTATTAATATTCCAATCACTTCACTTTCATTTATTCACACCTGAGTCCCATCTTTCGCTCTACTAAAGTTGTTAAAGCAGAATTTTCCTATAATATAGAGAGGCACGCTTGAAGCCATAAGGGTTAATCTTATAAAAAAACTTATCATTACTTCCTCTCTTTCACCCATAATCTTAAATAGTAACCTCAACATGTTATCTCTACAAAACTCAATCCAAGCTTCCTAAAAAACGCATTAGCTACTTCCACATATCCCAAAAAATCCGTTGCAGCCTTCAACCAATCTTCGACCCCATGTATCGGATAAGCCGGCCCACGAAACGTTCCCCGCAGTAGAAAAAGACAGTCCCGCTCAGCCCACGTGAAACGACGAGAAGCAACCGAACGAAACAGCATCCGTTAAAAAATACACAAAGGGCCGGGTGACAACCAATCACAAGTGTCGTCGTTGTAATGCAATCGGCCCGTGAAATATCGGCTGCCCTATACCTACCGATTTTAATTTACCTGCTGCTGCTGCTGCCTGCCCGCCCCGACAAACAAACAAACAAACAAACAAACACACGGTATACAGACTAGTGCCATGCTGCAGATACATACACACACATATACACAGTGACACATACATACGTCCGCGATCGCGGCCGCAAAGAATCGTCGTCGAACGGACGTGATAATTATTATACTCGAGACAAAGAACGGACACACCGATCCGCTCGCAATCGACACCGATCCGCCCGGCTTCTCCGCGTTTCGCGCACACGCTCTTCCATGTCGACCATTCCGACCGTACGCCAGAGGACGACGTGCACGTCCAACGAGCGAACGGGGCCGGACTTCTTTGATGTTACACGCAGCGACGCGAGGCTGCCCGGGCAAACTCATTTTCTGAGGCCTGTCCTCGGCTGTCCGTGGACCGTCGCGTCGCGTCCCCCGGGATTACGTATTTTCCATTTGCCAATCGACCGTCCCTGCCTTTTCTCCCTGTCTAGTGGCGTCGCTTGACGTACGTGCAACGTTCGGTTACTTTATATACGAACGGCAAAAAACGATTCCAGACGCGGGACCTGGACGGCGGGGAAAGGGTTAGGTGGGCTCCGAAGGGTAGGGGGGAACGGGGCTCTCTCTCTTGTCAGGAACTAATTAACGGTAGACGTCGACGTTCTCCATCGGCGGAAAGGAACATGTCACGGCCGTGTATATTCAGCCTGGTCGACGCGACGGTCCAGCGAAGATTCCTATCGTTTGGTATAGATTTATCGGGCCAATTGTCGACGCTGCCCTCGTTCTCTGTGAACGATACCGCGGACCCGGTCGGTTTTGATGTGTATCCGCCGGTGGAACGTTTGGGAACGATTCAATTGTTAATTCGTACTTTACTTCCGTTTATTAAACAGAGATTGCACCGGTCAGCGGCGAATATGGAAGTTAAAGTGAAATATTGGCTCCAGTTTCATAGATACATGGGGATTATAAGTCGCGGTTTTGGAATGGACGCACGGTGGAGCATCGAGAAACGGTTTGTAGGCTGATATCGAATTAGAGAATGCGCGATTCCAAGCGGAAAAGTCATTCGATAAACTTGAGTTTATAAAAGTATAGCGTTCGTAGAGGATAGTATTTTACTCGAACGCATTATACATTGCCATTACTCTACAGTACTTGAATGAAGTAAACGATATTTAAAACTTATATTTTTGCAACCAAAGTGAAGTAACTTCTTTCTTTGGCATCTACTGTCTCAGTAGACACAACTGAACTCTTTTCAACTCGCACTTCTGAATCTCTCATATCAACTCTGACTTATTTCGACTCCCGAAACTCCTTATGTACACCATAAACTATCTAACGACACACTAGACAAAGGACTCGCAACCATCAAATTCACTCTTTCTCTGATACATATAAAACCAACACTCACACTTATAACACGAATGGTCACAGCTACATCATCAGAGTTAGAACACAAATGGGTCCAAAACTTCTTATTCCTCCAATGCCAAGCACAGTTCCTCCTGCACCTCGAGGCAGTCCGATGTTCGATCCTTGTCCAGCCATTTTTCCCATCCATCGATTACCGCCTATTTATAGTAATTTGGCACAGAGCCCTGGGGTTCCTGGAACAGGAGCCAGCCGAAGGTAAAGCAGATCGTCCTTGCCTCGACGCAGCCGGACCGTCCGCGCATTCGCAATCGTCGTCCCCTGATGGAGATCCCTGTTCTCTAGGTTCTCCTCCTGCTCCCGTCCTCTCGTCACCGTGCCCAACCTGCACGCTCCCGGCTCCGCGATCTTTCTCCCGTTCTGGGCACGCACAGACGCAGCAGGACTTGCGGATTCGCGTCATGCGGCTACCGGGAAGCCGGGCGACGTCCTGCATTGCGATGCGACATGGTGCACCGTCGTCCGTCAATCATCCAGAGACACGTCCCCGTCATCGCGCACTCTGCATGTAATATAACCAAACACACCGGCCCGGCTGTGCCCGATCGTGTAAACAATCCGTGTTCCCGCTGCTGCCCTTTCGGATTTTTTCGTATTTATTGGGCGAACCGGGACCCAAGGGGTGGTTCGGGGCAACAGTGGTTCGCAAACTGTAATCGTAGACGGGGATTGACCCTTTGCGATCGAGAGGAGAGGATCGATCGTCAAATTATAGTTTCGAAAACGTTCAGACTTTGTTATGGGGTAAGGTTGCTCAAGTTGTGACTCTTAAGGAAAAATCTGTATAAAACTTAGGATTTATCAAATAAATAAAAATTAAACGTGTTAATATTGTTGTTATTTACTATAACGAAATTGGTAGAACATCTGATTGAATCAAATGTATATTTGCTTGTGGTTGCATGCGCTGTTGTCGCTGTAGTTCGTTCAAAATTCAAGTGGTACGATTTGAGTAACCTTAGCCTAATTGATAACTCACAGGTTATTAGATAAAGAGTTTATTAAAATAAAAGAACAAATTGTGATATGTATGTCTGTTTAATCGAACAATTTAGATAATTTACAGGAGTCTGAGTATACGCAGTTGCTCATTCGACAAAAGCTCTATTGCAACTAACTAATAACTAATCGCGTTGTTGCGTTTTCGGAGCATATGCTCTATTTGTTTTAATAATATTACATATTATAGCAAACTTGCAAGTCTAAATATGAGAATAAGTTAGAATTGCAGGTCAATATTTACACTTAAAAGTAGAAGTGTTAAGGGTTAAGATCGCAGCCCCGTACACTGAGAATCTGAACTGAGAAGAAACTAGGAAGAATTAATGTTTGATAAGTAAATTAAAAAATGCAGGGTTCCGCAAATTGAAGTTTAGGGTAATTAATTCTACTTTTTATTGTTGAGTTCGTAGAAGGAAATATCGAAACAGATAACCCTCGAGTGAAAGCTTAAATACATAGAGTATTCAAAAAGTAGAATACTAAGTTATAATTCTACTAAGGTAATTAATTCTGCTTTCTATTGTTCAGTTGGTAGAAGGAAATATCGAAACGGATAACCCTCGAGTGAAAGCTTAAATACATACAGTATTCAAAAAACAGAGAAGACTAAGTCATAATTTTAAATAATTCTCGACTTCCATACCCTTCCTAACTGTATCTTTAATCTCGTTACTCAATGATATTCCCGGCCGTCTATACAAATCCCAGCAAGTTTCGCGCTTAAACGTCGCGTTTTGAGAACACACGAGTCTATTGGACCGATCGGCTGGCACGAATGAAAAAAGACGAGGCAGGTGACGTACAACGCTCCGGGTAATTTTCCATCGCAACAGGAAACAACAACGTTCGCCAGGCGACACGAGACCATGTGTAACCGAATATTGTCATGAACGATCGAGCCGGCGGGGAGGCTGTTTCACCCTTTTCATCATTCGCTCGTCTTTTTTCGCGCGTGGCTTCGGGGACACACGCACACACACACACATATATACACAACGTATGTGCACGTGCATACGTAGACAAGCAGTCCACGAGAAAACGAAGACTGTCGGGCCCGATTGAACGGCTGACATGAATCGCTGCAGGCAACATTACGGTAAATTCGTGCTACGCTCGCCTCGCACAGTCGTCCTTGCTTGACACAATCGACGTGCATTTAATTCGGTACCTGTCGTATTTGGACGCTGTAATCGGATATTATCCGGTACCAGGGAGACGATGCTCTCCTGGAAAGCTCGCGCGTTGCGTCCGTTTTATTTAGGTGCTCGACGGCTTGGTATTAAGCGGCCGATCGGATATTTTGTTTCTACCGTGTGCTTCCACGGAGTGACGCTGTGAGTATCTTGTAGATACTGGTGCTTTTGCTTCGTCTTTGCTGATTTTTTTTACCTCACCCTTAAATTGGCTGTACGAACATACGGTAATACAACGTGCACGCGTCGCAATCGTAAATAACGAAATTGAGCGAACGCGATTTAAACACAATTTTTCCAGGATCAATGAAGTATTATTTTACAAATAAGAGTTCATTTCATTTAGCAATATAAAACCCCATTCCCAATATAATAGGCACAAGGAGACAAAATAAAAATAGGCGCAGCGGAAGACTTTCCTTTCTCAAGTACATTTATTAACACTATTCCTACCGACACTTCACGTATACCTATTCCTACCGCGACATTCCCACGTAAGAGAGACTACAAATTTTTCTCAAAAAATAAACAATGAAAAAAGAAGTGAATATTGAAAAATGTATTATACGTACATTTGAGAAAAAGTCTAAAGTTTAAAGGCGATTCAATTACGTTGTATCTATGAAATTTTAATCGAAATTTTAAAAACGATCATTTGAATGATTGTGGTAGGAATAGTGTTAACTGACTGCTGTCGGCCAATCAAGGCCCAGCAGGGCCTCGAGAGCGCTCGGCGTCTTCCATCTCATCGTTAATACATTATCATAAGTTGATGCCTTGTTTATCGCCGAACTGTGGCGATCGTTCCAAGAACACCAATGCGCAGTTGTAAAACGAGACACCCTCTGATCGCCCAACTACGGTGGTCGTCCTAGAGATCGCTCACACCAATATTGCCTATCCGCAATTTTCTATTAAAATTTAAAACGCCCTTTTCAACCACGAAATCATGCTCCGGGACCCCAGTAACGATACCCTTTGTCCAGGATCCCAGGATCTTGGCGGCGACGGCAAGGGGACACCGCGATCAGCAGCCACGGCCAAAGGGGCGGAAAGAACGCCGATGGGACGATCTTCCCGCTACGTGGCGAGGCGCTCGAGACGTGGAAAGGGAAGAGAGCCGCGGAGATGGTATCGGATTGCGGGCGAACGGAACGTTGTTACATTCAAATTAGAGTGGACGACGGTATATGCGTGGCGGTGAGAGAGTCCGCCGTCGGGTCGTTGTCGTCCCCGTGGTAGGACCGTGGCCGGGGACGGTGTGTCCGCCGGGCGGCTCGCCTGCACACAGCGCGGCGAACACGAGGACTTACGGACGGGGGATCGTATTCAAAACAGCGGGAGGCGCTCCCAAGCCCTCGAGCCGTCATGCGATCTTGTCCTTCCACAACGACCGGGTCCCATCGCGCTCCGTCTCCGGCCGGAATTTCAATACACTCGTATATTTAACGAACCCTTCCGCGCCCCCTCCCTGCCCCGTGGCCCTGATCTCCACCGGAGAGGATTCTGTTCCTTATCCCGTGGGCCTGTGGTCCTCTCCTCTCCTCTCGTCTTCGAACTGTCCTCCGTTTCTTCTTCTTCTTCTTCTTCTTCTTGTTCTTCTTCTTGTTCGTTCTTTCCCTCCGTAGCGTCGTCTGTGTTCGCGTAGCCGCCACTTCAACCTCGATGTTCCTTTTACCCGCTGGCGACCCTCCCCCGATACTTGGAGAACTCGTTCGCTCGGCCGCGGAATCGGCTTTTTATATTTCCCCGCCGCGAATCGGCCGCAGGGCTGAGAGCAACCGAACGATGTGAATTTATCGCTGGTTAACACTTTGACTGCCAGGTTGGTCATGTGTGACCGGCTAGGGTTTCTCTTGTGATGTCATGATGGTCATTGGTGACTGGAGCACTTCAACTATGCTTACAATTGTAAGAGTTGAATAAAAATTGGTTTACAAAGGTTTAGGATCAATAGATCGAAGAAAATTAATTGGTAACAAATAGTACGATAAATAAAAATCATATCCTACGATAATCAATAAATAGTGTTCTACCATAATGACGATAAAAACAAGTATATGAGCAATATTTACATACTGTGAAACTGTTTATGCTGTCTAAATGTTCATACTACTATATTCGTTACATCATCCGTAACGACCGTGTCTGATTAACGCTCACTGTATCTACTGTGAGCATCTCGTTGACACGCGTCATCGCAGACTTATTTAAACGATCAAAATTACGGTTCTCTCTTGAAATAACAGCTTTCGAACTGTTAACATTGTTGCGACCTGTAAATGTACAGCACAAATGTGGCACCAAACGTATTAATAAAAAGAATCCGTAAGCCGTTCTGGTAGTCGCCATATTTGTCACCATCTTACGCGTGTCACTTCACTATTATTCCGTTGTTACCGCTTTCAAGAAGTAACCCTCCCCGACCAAAATCTTCTCCCTGACAGAAGCTGAATCAGAATCTGTTCGATCCTCGACGAGATAGTGGGAGGCCAAAAAAGAAGCACGAAAGGCAAGAAGACGCGTCGAACAGAGGCTCGCGGAGGGACGTGATCGCAATGAGAAGGCACCCCACCCCCCTCCCCCCCTCCGGAGAAAGTTCGTCGCGTTGCTTCGTCCTGCTATTCGGCCATTATCCGTGCGTTGCCCTTCCGTGGCAATTAACCTGCGCGCGTTACTTTGCCCGCCTCCTCGTGAAATCCGTCTCCTCGCGTGCCACCAGTTTCCGCGAAAGGGAGGACGCTGTCTGCATGTTCGTCGATCGACAAGGTCGTTCCTACGATCGACGGTTCTTCGTCCGCCGTGTCTCGTCGAACACGCCGCCGTCTGCGGTGCTTCCGCTCCGGGCATATTTCACGATCCTCCGCCTTCGTTTCCGTGCACGGCGCGAGCGTCACCCGATGACGCTCCGCGTCTGGTTGCGTGGCGCTTTTTTTCCCGTGCAGGGTACAAGAAAAAAGCGACTCGGGAGCTCGCGAGTGGCGGAGAGACGGGGAACACGGTGGTGCGCGTTCGCGAGCGGTGAATCATGGCGGACGGAATTGCAGGAGTTAGGTTAACCGTTTGAAGCACACAATTTTAGTCATTTGCATTCTGAATTATTTTTCAATCTTGTCGCCAATAATGTGGGAATACGACCGATTGGAGTGTTTCTAAGGCGCGAAAGATGAGCATTTGAGAAAACGTCGAGACTGAGGATTTTTGGATCACGTGGATTCGAGGAAAATTGCTGAGAAGGATGAAAGAAATTCTTTTTGAACGTTCGAAATTTGGAGAACAATTTTTATACTGAAAAGATCACGCTGCTGCTAAGAATTGTGATCTATTAATAGAGTCATTTCTTTACGTTCAAGATCTGCTTTATACACAAAATTAGAAATTGATCAGAAACAGTTTCGTTGGTTCAAGTAATCCTAATTAATTCACATTTCGTAAAAAAAAAATTAGCAGGTAAAAATCATCATTAATTGTTTGATTAATGAGTTCAAAGTATAATTTTCTATATTTAACGCTTACTTAAATTAACTAATTTATTAGATTTTGTTCGTTTCAACGTTTGAAACAGATTCCTCTCAATTATCGATCTCAACCCCCGTTTGTTCCGAGGTAATGGCTCC
The DNA here is from genome assembly GCA_033822845.1 of Tetrapedia diversipes. Lineage (NCBI taxonomy): Eukaryota > Metazoa > Arthropoda > Insecta > Hymenoptera > Apidae > Tetrapedia > Tetrapedia diversipes. The sequence goes on along the minus strand of JAOPTO010001573.1, from coordinate 63,766 downwards.
AGGGGAGGGCCTAAATTGCACCATCGCGGGAACAAAGAAGAAAACAGCGAGGAGCTCGATCGACGCGGAAGAAAAGATATTTCTTTGCGGATGATAGGAGGGGGTGAGGGGACGGGGCCGCGTTTTTTTCGCGTTTAAACGCGAAAACGAACACCGTTCCCGTTCCGACCTCCAGCGTATTTCTGACAGAGAACATTACGAGTTTCGGGGCAAAAAAGGAGCGGAACCCCGTTGGAGGAAGAGTGACGCCCCTCGAATAAAGTATGGCTCTGTTTACCCGGAGCTAATGGCCGTCGGATCGACCATCGTCTACCACGTAACCCGACTCACTACTGCGGTTCCCGCGCGTTTTATACATCCATTCGGCAACGAGCAGCGACGGAACGCCGTAAACAATGGAAAAATCTTATCAGAATTTTCTGTGGAACTCTTAAAACACGGAACAAACGTTCGCACGATCAGAGAAACTTCTTATATTTTTAAAAAAATTATACAGCGGACTTTACCTTGGATACTTCGCATATTTTTGCGAGATTTGTAGACTTTCTTGGACATTTAATCGAATTTTTGGATGTAAATTGGATTTAAGTTCTTCGCTTATTTTGAATGATACAATTGAATTTAACATATGACTCTTCTATGATTATTTCAATTATCAATATTTATCTGTTAGAAATTGAATACAGAAATACTACGAAGCAAAAATTAACCATAAACCAGCTTTCTCTTAACGTACTTTCTCAAGGGTTTTTTCTAAACCCAAGCTACATCTGGTATTTTAGAAAGTTCGAAAACGTTAAGAAACAGAACAAAATTCATGACAAAGCTCTCAAGGTTTGGTCACAGTTGTATAATAAAGTATTATAATATCTCAAATAAGAGTGTATTTTATTTAAATAATATAAAAACCGATTTCCAATATTATGTAATACAGAAATCTTGTTACACATTTTATACTAGAAATTATATAACGAAGCAAGTCGAATGTAATAAATTCGCGATCGACGAAGATATTTCCGGGTCTCTCCGCAGAAGATGCTCACGTTCCAGGCGTTGTGATGTCTCTGTCGACCGGCACCACGGGTGCACATTGTCTTCGCCTTCATCTGGTCACCTCTTGACCCGCGTTTCCATACGATCACGTTCGTATTTCGCAAGCTAGTGAAAGGTACGAGCAATTGCGAGCACAACGAATTCGAGAATCCGCTTTCAAACACTTAAACAATCATCGAACCTTCCTACATTCTTTAACACTAGAATTACCAGAGCCGTCAAAATGACGGATTGATGATCATTCATAACAACCTTATGTACTCAATTTACCATGATTCCAAAATTTACTATGATTTTCTGCAGAAGGTATAAATAAAGATTTGTTTTCTGTGTATTCGATATTTTTTCATGTAATTAAAACAAGTATACCACAATCGTCGGTAGTTCTAGAGTTAATTGCTATAACTTTAACCTCCAATGTTACAACCTGTAATTAATCCGAAGTCTAACCAATGTTACAATCTACTTAAGAATTAACTCGATAACTGTTCTATCAGAAAAAATCTAAAAAAAAAAATTCCCTTCGTTAACCCCCTTCACGTTTTCCTCAAACTAACGCTTTCGTCCTGACAAAAGCCAAGGATTTACGAATTTCCACGACCCGAATGCACACAGTGCACCGGCGATTATAATTTTTCCCGTTGTTGCGCGTTGGTCGCAAATTCCCGCGGGACGGACGGAAAATCCTCAAACATTCATAAATTCGCGGGACGATGGTTGACCTTGTTTTCGCGGTACGTCATCCTATATACGCGGTCGGTGGTCGCTAAAACGAGTGGTCGGGGGGGCAGAGGGGGTCGCGAGAGGAAGAGGAAAAGAAAAACGAAGGGCCGCCGTTTGTTTATAACTTTCACTAGCAGCACGGGCCGAGTCACCGAACGGCAGAGGGCTCTTTGCATAACACCGGCTGCGACGAGACAAATGGCGATCGTTTGGACGCGAAACGTCGGAAGTAATGGCTGCCCTTCTGGCCCTCTTTTTCAGCTTTTCCAGGCCAGCATTATTGCGCGCGGCTCGCTTGTCCCCCTTTTTTTTCCGTCGGTTTCCCAAGCATGGAACTACGAACAACGCCAGCTTCCGTGCGCAGCGCGTGTATATACGTGTACGTGTGGCGACGGCACACCCCCGAAACTGGACGACCACCAAACAAACCATTTGTTATCTATAATTGCGAAGGTAACATTTTTCTCGTTACACCGGCGGCAGAATTAAAAATATGGAAATACGTTGGATGTAACGCGGCGTAATGTTGCTCGCGTAATTTCTGCGTTCAACGAGTCCCGTCGACGCTCGCCGCGGTAATTAATTTCGTTCTCTGAAACGGGAACAAGAGGAACGAGGGGCCGACGGATTTCAACGTATTCCTTAGTCGCGTTTCTTATTACTGAAGTTGGTATTCTTGTTCCTTTTGAACAATGTGCCGCAAAACGTAAAGAAAGCAGCAAGGAATCCGATGGGACAAACAGAAAACATGAATGAACGAACAGCAGAGCAGGCACAAACCCTTAATTTTAGGGAAAACATCGCGCAAGGATGCGTCGTCGCACCGAGCCACCAGCAGGGTCGCAATTCATCATACACAGGAATTAAACCTAACCTAAAACTAAAGCCCAGGCCAACAAACAGACCTTCCGTATTTAACATGTTGAATGCCACGGGGGTCACCGATGACCGGCACTCAACTTGATGATGGCGCCGCGAGGGTCACAGATGGTAATAATGAAAAATTGATAATTATTGACATTCGTCCAAATTATGTATTTCTACAAATCTGAGCGCGACGGTCAAGGGTGACCCCGGTGGCGCCGCCGTCAAGTTGGCTGCCGGTCATCGGTGACCGTCGCGCTCAAATTTATAGAAATACATAATTTGGATAAATAACAATACTAATGAATTTTTCATTATTACCATCGTTAATGCAATGGTGTGAAGAAATTAATGCAGTATAAAATATCTCAAAATAATTACACACTGTAACTTATTTATTATATACAACATTTTAACAGTACACGTATCGCATAGTAGAAAATTTATCGTGGCGCCACGGGCAAACCCTGTAAAACTGCCGTAGCATTCAACGTGTTAAGTTTAATTCGCCCAAGTTTCTCATTACTCCACAGCATCGTAATATTATAACAAATACTTCATCGTACCGTGAAAACGAGAGATGTACGTGTAACTACGAAAATGGATCGATCGCGAGCCATCTAGTTGCACGCCAATTGTACAAAGGTTGACTAGCATGGCATTCAACGTGTTAAAATATTCCACAACTTTTGCAAGGAAGGAATTCAACAATATCACGCATTGTTCTGATCGGCAGTTTGAAACGGATCTTTTTGAGAATAGATGGACGGTATCGATAAATCTTGCGAAGCTAACGGGCGCGTGTCCCTTTGCTTTTCACGGCGAGGGCGCATGGAGATGAGGACCACCGTGAGGAGCGCCGCGCGCGAAACCCTTGGACGTGTTTTCGATGGTGAATTAATGCAACGGCGTGCAGGTGTAGCCCGGTTGGCTATCACGCGCCTCGACACACCGTCCACAATGGGAACCAAGGCCGTGAGGAGGCGCGGTGCATTTTGATGGAACCGATCATCCGTCCCTCGTCGGCCGGCGGCGGCGGCGGCGGCGTGGCTCGCACAATGAGACACGTATCATCCTTATCCTGCCGCATCTTGTCACGGAGCCGGCGTAACCGAATGCGTCGCGTCGATTATAACGATTTGTTCGCACCGTCGGGGGCAGGCCTGACCGGATTGCCAAGCCGCGCGGCGCGACTTTTCCCAGAAAGATCGACCGCCGAAATCACGATTCCCGTCAGGCGGCGACGATTTCGATGGCGATCGATCCTAATCGATTGGTCGACGCCTGGCGATTGTTAAGCGTTCGGTGGACAATTTGGACGTTTAATCTGCACAGGCCGAAAAATACTTAACGCTTTATCAATCGCCAATGGTTCAACATACGCACTTTTGACCAGCTCATATAGGCGTGGACGAATCGCTAAAGATTTTATTATTGAACGACATTTTCTTCGCGTAATTAATAGTTTAATATCTCTTTACAGTATACATATGATGTCGCTCAGAAACGTGATATCTTCGTATAGAGATACGTTATAAAATTTACAAACGAAGCATGCGAAGAGCCGGTTCATAGGCTTGCGGTAGGTAAAGTGTTAACGCTTAGTCGATCGAACGGGAGCAGATCTCCAACTTTTTCCGCATTAAGGGGGCTGCCATTGATTCTACAGGCGCCCCTCGACTTTCGCATACTCTACTTTCGTACATTTTTAAAAATTCAACTTTTTAACACTAAAACTACCAGAGTAGTCAAAATGACCAATTGGTGGTTATTCATAGCAGCCTTATAAATTCACTGTGGTAAAGCTACCAAAAAGATTTGTTTTCTGTGTATTCAATATCTTTTCATGTAATTTTCAATTTTATCTCTTCCATGCAAATAAGTCCCTACGAGCAACATTCGTCAGACGCAAATATGCGCCCATAGCACTCAAAACGTTAACTCACCGTACACCGCGAGCATAATAAATCCTCGTATCCTCCGCTCCAACTCGTATCAACCACTTACCACCCCTTGCTTCTCGCCTAAACGCGTCCAGTTTCAACGAGCGCACAATTTCCGAGTTTTCTCCCTCGCGCTGTTCCGTCCCACGCGGGACCAAGTCGCGGGACCATCAATCTCCGATTCCTGCCCGGGACACACAAAGTCGGCCGTTTCGAATATTCATTCGTGCCGGCGACGCCGCGTCCCCCAGTCAACTGTCAATGCGTCGACAGCAGGTAGGTGGACGCGGGGAACGCAGGGGGGAGGAAGGGCTGGGGGGATCGCGGAGGGCAACGGGCTGAAAGAGAGGCAGCTAAGATCCGCGGAGGCTGATGTATTTATAAGGAGGAGGATTTGCATACGATGCAGCAGATCGCCGATAGCGAAGCCGAGTGCGGGGCGGCGAGGCTCTAAGATTCAAAGAAGCTTTGTGCCATTATATCCTGCCATCCCTTCCCTCCCCCCTGCCCCCACCGTTCATCCCGATTCCACCGCTCTCCTCTTCTCTCCGCCGCTTTCGTCGGGCCGGGCGTTCTGCCAGTTCTCTTTTAGCGGGTGAAATAGCGGCCCCCGTGCTATATTTCTTGCCGCGCCGCGATTCGCGGCCCCCAGACGTTCCACGGCTCTCCTCTCCTCTCCTCTCCTCACCGATCCTCTATGCAGCCGAACCGGCGCGGCGCCCAACCTCCAACGTTTCCCTGATTGGCGTTGACTTATGAAGCGATCGGTTTTCGCCGTTTGAGCCCGACCGCGATGCCTCCGTGACTGCACGCAGCATCGTGGGACAGGCGAAGCTCTCTTGCTCGAGCTCTTCCTCTTCCTCTTCCTCTTTTTCTTAGTATCTGATGGTTCCTAATATGCTTTCGTTGAAACTAGGCAGGGAGATAGTAATTTAAGGGGAGGATGTGTTTAGTTGAAGCGTTTTGCTTATGAAGGTGACTTTGTTAGGTGAAGAGTGGAGCCATCTTTCTATTTATTTATTTATTTATTCACGGGCTATAAGTCCACTGATTTGCAGAAATAAATATATAGATTCCGTTAAATAAGATTACAAAAGATTGTTAAGCTGACAAAGATAAAGAGTTTTTAGCTGCCTCCATGATTGCACAGAGCATCGTGGGACAGAGGGTCTCTTGCTCGAGCTCTTCCTCTTCCTTTTCCTCTTTTTATAAGTATCTGATGGTTCCTAATATGCTTTGAAGCTAGGCAGCGAAATAATTTAAGGGGAGAGTGTCTACTTGAAGTGTTCTGCTTATGAAGGTGATTTTGTTACGAGAAGAGTGGACCCATCATTTTATTTAGAAATTACTGATTTAGTGTGACAAGGGAGAGATTGAGATGATTAACGAATATAGATACTTAGACATTCCAACGCAACGACACCAGTATCCCATAATGCAATTCATTATCAAAAGACTTCCGAAAGTAATCGAAGTCTCCTTCTATGAATATTCACAAAAAGTCAGTCAGTGGCGAAATTCAGTGAAACTAAGACAAAAGTGAGTAATAAAATTTCGCAGTCGAATCCAAGATTCCTGGAGAACCTGAAATCGGAGTCCAACGATCACCGATCGCAGATACAGCCCCGAGACCTCGCCCCCCGACTAGAACGCGGCCATGCACGGTCAGCGGCAATTAAGGGACGGCTAATTAATGGGTAATTAACGGTAACACTGTGAAAAGGAGACGTCGACGAGAGGCCAGGCTCCCCTACGCGGGCCGCTTGCCTCTCTCTCTCTCACTCTCTGTGTACCTTCTATCTGTTCCGTGCCGGTATCTCTCGACTCGCTGGATCCCCTTGATCAAGGTGCACCTCCCGCGTGCCGGTCGGTCCTTCTACCATGCCGCTTCGCCTCCACAGCCTGGCATTGTTAATTGTTTGATCGGCAAGATAACGGCCGCGTCTTACATGCACCGCATCTCCTTAACTCTTCCACGCTTCCCTTCGACCGACATTGCTCCCCACCCTGGCACAGGCCTCGGCCCGCTTTGGAAACCAGCCTTCGCGCACCAATATCTCGATCCTACGCTGTTTATTGATGGTAGATTACCAGGCTATCGCGTTCGTTTTCTGGGTCTATTGTTCGTTTATCTACGTAAAGATTCTTATTACGGTAAATGGCTTCGAGTGAGGTTTGGATTAGGTCAGGTTAGACTCGAAGCAGGTTGAGGTACCGTGGTCCCCGAAGTAATACCGAGGAGGTGGTCCCGGGGCCGCATATATATGTCTATTTGTGATATGTGTGTGTAATGTTCTATTTGTTTCTATTTATTTTTTATTGGACATTGGTATATATACCATTTTATATACCAAAATCGTAGCCTAACGTGCGTAAATGCATTATCCCCCTTTAAAGGAAAAAAGGTGGAGGTACCGTCAGTTGCTCCAGAAGAAGTTTTAGAAAAATAGAAGATACATTGTAGCTGAATTCAGAAAATTAATTTTATTTCTTTCGTTTACGGAATTCTATTGCTTTCACATTATTTTGTCGCTTCTTTATATTCCTTTATTGGGTCGTTTGGTATATGCTCAAAACCAATTCCATCTGATTAAACACTGCCGCCACATATCTACTCCAACAACACAGATATTGCGTAACTACACTATGTTTCGTTTTACCTATCAGCCTTCCAGTTTCTATTCCATCCAGAACAACTTTTCTCCGTGTCGCTTTCCCTCCTCCCATCTTCCCCCCCTACCCTCAGCGTCCACTTATACCACCACGACTCAACCTCACGACGATCAATTAACACGCGACGGCCTTTAATTGCCACGATCGACTCGGTTTCCCTCGGTTTCCGCTTCCAGGCAAAAAGGCTCGGCCGCGAGCGATAACGGAGCGCGCTGCCGCGAGTACGCGCGGAAGATCGATTGGCCAGCGTTAATTGGCAGGATCCTCGGGGTTCGGCTCGCGACGTCAGCAGGGGAGACCGATACCCTGCGGTGTAAATAGATCCGGCCGTGGTTAATTAGCCACGTGAAACGCAAACAGGCCCCCGTGGCCGGAGCAGCGACGCAGGGGCGGCCCTCTTCTCTCTCTACGGGCGACTCTCATTAAGATATTCGACGGACCGTTTCTTATCGGGCCGGTGACAGCGCTCAATCAAAGAATCGGCCCGTCCGCAGGCCTGCTTGTCAATCACCAGGTACGTTCTCTTCTCCTCCGGCCCTTCTAGAGGGTCCACCATGCGCCGTCCGTCTGTCGTGGACAGCAGCGGCCGCGACGTTGCCTCCCCCCAGCACGCGTATCTTCATCCATCTAATCGCGGAGTAATTGATATGGATGAAGATATCCCGGCCACGATCTTGGGCCCGTCTCGATCGACGGCTTTGTTCCCCGCTGGATTAGCCGCTACGTTTCCTTCTTTGTGCGAGATAGCGCGCGGACGAACGGCGAAAAGGGATGCGCCGGATTGACGGATTCTAAGCGGTAATTAGGCGAGCTCGGGGATCGATTGAAGAATCGTCCGCGATAAAATGTATTGGACGGGCTGCTGGGTGTGCGAGAATTCTGAATCGAGACGAGTGGAAGGATGGATGTCAGCGATGCAAGGTAAATGGCTGTGCATTGGGTGACGCGTAGATGTAAGTCAGGTTAGGGTGATTTTTGGGGTTAATCGAGGTGCTCGAGCGGGGTGAACCGATCAGTTCATAATATGTAGGAGACATAACGTTAAAGTATGATTCTATTTTATTTGATAGGATAAATTAATTTATATAATCATTCGCTATTTAATTATATTAATTCTTCAAATCGTAAAGTATTCTTCCGGTTAATTGATAAAGTTAGGTCTATAAATCTTACGAATTTCTACTTCCCGACTGTCGTCTAACCCGACAGATTGAAATCCCGAACTATATAACCGCGTCACCCATTATCAACCAGAAATGAAATCAGGAGTAGGGTTCTACGAACAATTGCAGCGTGGCAATAACGTCTCCGCGAGGAAAGGTTATCGTCGGTCGTCCCAGTCAGCAGTCGTTAATTAGACGAAATTTAATTTCAGCCTTTCGCGATCCCTTAAGTTCCGAACGAAGGACCGAAAGTTACGCGAATCTTGGCTCACTCAGACGAACACACAGAAGAAGAGAAAGAAAGGGAAAGAGAGAGAAACAGACAGAGAAGGTAAACGAGAGGGGCTTGTTAAACAAATTTAATATTCCTCGGGCCGCGCGTTAAAATTTCCCCCTTCCCGAACCCCCTCCCCTTCGTGAGGCGCGCCTGCCACGAGAAAACTTCCGGGAAACTCGCGTCAGCCCGGAAGGCACATCAAGTTCGTTGTTCCGAAGCTAGGGCTCCCCGTGTTGCAGGTGCTTCGCGGCGCAGCCGAGGCGGCGCTCTCACGAAGTCGTAGAAGTCGTCTCGCCTCTCCGTAGGCTCGATACGAGAAGCTCCTAGGTCCTAGACGGTGTTTCCGGGCGACAGGAACGACGGAGTAGCTTTAACCGGCTGCGAAGCAACACCTGGGCCTCGACTGGCGCGGATGCTGCGGGACGAAGGGGGATGGCTTGCGGCGGAGAGCCACGGATACGGGGTTAGACGCGGTGGTAAGGTAATGCCGGGCCAGACTTAGGAAGCGGCGTCGTCGAGACGCCGTAACTTCTGCCACCCCTACGCCAACCTGACGCCGCCGCGGCCTCCCTCAGGATATGCATGCAAGTTTCCCCCCGCGGCGACACGTACCATTCTCGCTCGCGCAACCCTGCCTTGTCCTGTGCTGTCCTGTCCTATCATATCCTTATCCAGGACCGTCTCCGTTGCCGGAATCCCGACGTGGTGCGCTCGGAAGCGAGACCTTTGCCGTTTGGGTTTGTTGAAGTCCATCTCTGCAAAGGTCGTGGGGTATTTTAAATACGGAAGATTTGGGCCTTATTTCCTTATATCTGGGCCATAATCTTGTAAGAGAAATGATTTCTGTATTCAGTTTTTCTTTGGATATACGTATTTTGCCCTTTTCGCACCGAATGAAGCTCGAATTCATGATTGGCTCACGTAAATAGGAACAGGTATCATTGCTTATCGATCCAATTCGTAAATAAAATTGGCAAACGGCGAATTGCGATCGTGCACGATTCCATTGGCATGACTGATGGCGAGGTATCCCGAGGATAACTCGCGATCCTTGCGTGTAGTCTAATATCAAACTGTTCCGTGGATTACGAGGTCAAGCAAATGAAAGACATCCCATTGGAGGGGATCGAAAATCCATGGAACGACGTTAGCAGAATGATAGTAGGATCCTGAGTATCTACAACTCGGGTAATCTAAGAAATAGTTCCTTAATCTAGCTCGTTATCATCAAATGAAGTATAATTAGTAAACGTATTGAGTGTAAAACCCTTAGGATAATAATCCTTCTCAACAACTGGCATAAATGCCATTAAACCATTTACTTTGAAACTCTACAAAGTTCATAAAAGTACCATTCCCTCGCACATCCCGCTAACACTCAATAACGAAGACCTCTTCAATTTTTATGCGTCCAATCCCGACATCCACCAAACACCCCCTCTCACTCCCCCCGACCGTTTACCTAAAACTCACCCCCTAGCGCAAACGAGTTTCAAAGACGGCGAGCTTCGCGGCCGCATAGCAGGAGCGCGTTCAGCTACATCAGCTCGCTACGACTATGCTCGGAATATCTACATAGTAGGTCGGACTAGGTCTGACTATGCGAGGCACGCGAGGGGGATGGCTTGTAAATTTCGTCCGAAATGAGAGTGTCACCGCGCTCCTGCCTCCCTCTCCGCTTCTTGTCCCATCCTTCCTCGTTCTCTTCTTCTCCCGGCACGAGGGATCTTCCCCGACACCACGAACCACCCCCGCCCACCAACCCCCTCGCCGTACCCTGCAGGACGGTCCTCTCCTGTGTTCCAGAGTCCCGGTCGTACGTACTGCATGAATTCTAAATGAGATTCCCCGCGTCCCAGGCTTTCTTTCGCGCGCATTCGCACGGTCCCGCGAAATCTTCGCCCCGTTTCGGGTGCAATAAATTCGTCAGTCGGCGGGTGAGCAGCAGCCAGCTGGATGCGGGAGATCCGTCGATGAATGCAGAGCGGACAGGACGGCTGGTCGAACGATAGGAAATCGCGGGAATGTAAAGTGCCCCCGGGACGCTCAGCGCATCGGTAAGGATATTTGTTGCGTGCCAGGGAGATTCGAGACGAGGTTGCCGCGGAATCCTTAAATGGAACTCGTCGTTTGAATTTAGTCGCGGATCTTCGGGTTTTCTTTTTGCGTGTGACTTTTAATAGGACTGAATGGATACTTGGAGAATAAGATTCAGTTTTAATGTGGAAGGACGAACGTTTTTGGGAGTAACAATTGTTTACTGGATACTCATACTCCCTATGTACTTTCTGACTCGTTATTCCTGTTATAACACAGTGTCACAATAGAAAGTAGCTATATTTAATTACACCTGTGACGACCTTCCTACTCTTGCCACTAGGAGGGATCAACCGATTACCTTTTTCGCAAGTACTTGAGTCCGTCACAGTTTCTATGCATATGAGTTCTGATCTGTCTCTTCCTATCTCTATGACTAAGGCATTGGCTTGCTAGGTAGCCTTATTGATGAATCCACTAGCAGGCCCCGGACGAAACATCGCATCCCATTCCTTTTCTTTCTCCCTTCCGCAACAGCCACAGATATATCTTCATTTTTATCGTTATTATGGTATAACACTATTTATGAATGAGCATAGAATGCAAATTTTATTTACACTGTTATTTCATACTAATTATTTAATTTATTTATTTTCTTTGACCATTCAATTCTCAACAGCCACACATCTGTATTTTATTTGTTCGAAAATTGTTTAAAACACCGTTCTAAGAGTTACTTCACCAAATACTCAAGTCTTCTGAACGATGCTTACAATAAACAGAAACTAGCAAAGTATATTTAAATCCCCAGAACACAAGCTATCCCAGCGTTCACGTACTCGAAAGGATTTCAACCAGCCACACACACCGTTTTCGTTGTTTCTCACGATTCCGTATTCCTGCCAAGGAATACTCTCGGACGCTCTGGGACGCTGCAAACAAGTTCTCAAACCTATTTCCCTGACCCCCTCTGCCTTCGCTCTGTCGCGTTCTCCAAGGAGTCATGGATCACCGGGTGGCTGGCACTCGGTGCCGTATGATAAACGCCGAACAGCCCCTTCCCTCTTTTCCGCCAGCCTCCTTTCCACCCAACACCATCAACCCCGTAGATACGTCGACTCGCCTCCGTGCGTAGTCGCGCGTCGCCACGCATAATTGTGTATCAACATGGCGGCCGTGTGCGGCCGTGCTTGATAACGTGATGAATGCCGCCGTGTACCGGGGCCCCCCTTCCCGTCCCGTCATCACCGGGACCGATGAACGACGAGTATCGAGTGTCGAGCAACCGTGTCGCGACATTGACGAGATGATCGATTGGCCGATGCAGGACTCGAGGGAAAACGCGGTTCGTCGAGCTGCAGCTGGAAAAATGTCCGCGGGCCTTGGCCTCTTTTATGTGGGTTAGTGGTTTACGACTTAGGATATAGGTGGTACGACTTACGAAACCGATTACTTCTTGTCGTACCAATGTAAATTTTTAAAGATATAGTTTATTTTAAATGAAAGCATATAGATTTTCCAATTTCGTTGCAATAAACAACAACAATATTAACGCAAGTTTTAAATAACACATTTCATTTGTATTTATTCGATAAATCCTAAGTTTTATATGAACTTTCTTCAAGGGGTACGACTTGAGAAACCTTACCCTAATACTATTTATGTATTCAGTATTGTTGGAATGACCGAAGGTCACACAAGCTACTTTCAGAATTCTTTCTAAGACAACGACTGATACCTTTCGCGAGGCTTCCTATTTATTTGTTTCCGGCCTGATAGGCGATTCCTGCCTTTACCAATCAGGTCGTTCAAAAAAATCCCCAGTCCGTGCAAACCTAGGTGACGCTTTTGCACCTAGGACATCGGCTGCCCATAGTGACCAGGTTTACGATGCGACCCTTTATTTTTACAAATGACCTAGCGATCCGTAAGGATCATAAACTTGGTACTTGTCCTAACGACCAGCTGTTTAACACTATTCCTACCACGACCGGTCAAATGATCGTTTTTAAAATTTCGATTAAAATTTCATAGATACAACGTAATTGAATCGCTTTTAAACTTTAGACTTTTCCTCAAATACACGTATAATACATTTCTCAATATTCGCTTCTTTTTTCATTGTTTATTTTCTGAGAAAAATTTGCAGTCTGTCTTACGTGAAAATGTTGCTGTATGAATAGGTATACGTGAAGTGTCGGTAGGAATAGTGTTAATACCCGGACCATTCTTAAATTGCCTACAGTTTCAAACTTTTTATCGTCAAAATAATAACCCACATTTTCTTTAAACTGAAATCCTCGCATCCAGGGCAAGACGCTCTAAATTTGCCTCGCAGCGAAAGGCGATTATCGGTGGCAAAACAACGAGTGTCTCTTCTCTTCCTAACGTTTCGCGGTCGCAATTCTAAGCTCCAGCCACCTCGAGACCGTAGTTACCCTCCGTAACCGCGAGACGAAGTGAAAATCGAGCAGAAAGAAGGGAGCGCAGCACATTTTCCCGGGCGCGCACCACGGTTTCTGCGGCATGCGGCCCACGTTTCCCTTATTTATCGTTTCCCGATGCTTATGTTTTACTAGGCCGGGCCGTGGTACACGATAAGGCTGGCAAGGGTGGAATCACTGAGAGGAACCAATAACGTGATGTATTATACATAATGCATGGCCCGTCCTGGTCGCCTGCCCCCCGTTACCTGTGTAGACGTGCGCGAGTACCGGTTTTCCGACGGCGGCACAGGGGCGGAGGGCCAAGGGGGGGGGGGGTTGGAGAAAAAGGCCGGTCCGGGGGCGGGATGCTCGATAATGGATCGTCGCCGGAGACAAATTCGATTTCGGCTGCCGACTGCTCGCGTTCCTCGAGATATCGCGACGGCGACGACGATCCGACAAACGAGCGCGGATGTCCTCGCGCCTGTTCTCGTCATCGGGCTTGATTGATCCTCGTCGATGGGCCTCCGACGCGGGAACAAGCTGCTGCTGGGTCTTGGGAGCCTATTCGATTGGAAACTGTGGTTACGGCGACACTTTGGAGGAAGAAAAGCGGGCTGCTTTGTGTTGAACCGGCTGAATGTCAAGGGCTCGAAACAGGGGAGGGAATTTTAGCTGTGCTTTTACGCGGTGAAGAGATCTTTGGGTGGTAGGAAGTAATTTTATTCGTATGTGTGTTTCACGTCGATACTTTATTTTTCATACACGTCTTCTCAAGTGGTGTCGTTAACACCCCTTAAATGAAATCTCTCTTTTTGATCCTTTGACCTTTATTTTTGCAAACGCAGGGAACATCTCTGGGATGCAGGAAGAGATTTGTATCGCCGGGTTAATGTGTTGTCAACGGGAAATTATTTTGAGCCTTTATACTTAGGGACTGCAAAATCTCTCGCGTTTAAGTCAGTTCTCGATCAACCAATATATGTCGTAGCTATATACAAAGTTATACGTGAAATAATGAACTATTAGTAAGAAATTGTACGAGAGTGTTGAAATGAGACGAATCAGTTTTAGTTAACTTCCGACTTAGATTAGCAGTATTATCATACGTGTGTGTTAGCGGAGAATCGTTCAAGGCATCTGCGAGGCGAGCCGACTCATAGAATGTCAAGCATTAAGCATTACCTAGACTGCTGTCAACGAAGGAAAATTTGAATAAAGGGGACAAAGTTCAACCAGGGGTGATAACGAGAAGATGATTGATGTTATTAAAAAAGAGAACAGTTTTATTCCTCTATTTTATTTTTAATTTTAATACGTGCTATCTTAATCTTATCTTGATTTATCCTTAATTTTAATAGAAGAATGAATTCTCACTAAATCTGAAAGCGCACGGCAAAGCAAAATATTCACCTCCAAACTCGCTAAAGTACGCAGTTTGGTGTTGGAGGGGTTAACGGCTTTACCGAGGGAGGATACGACGATTTTGACGAATCGAAGAAACAGGAAAACGTAAGAGCAGCCCTCGCACAGTTTTTCCCACGTTATAAATCAGAATTCGAGGTTCGATCAATTTTCATTTATCCGCTTACGTTCGAGTGGCCCGACCGTTCAAAACTGACGCGTTCTTGAATCATTGATGGATTTGTATCGACCAGCGTATCCGATACGTTAATATCGTAAGCTACCCTCTAAAAAATTCAACGCCTACCGGATCCCAATTCAATCGAAACTGAAACGCTTTAATGCCACTCTAATAACTTACGACGCGGAACGTTTCTTCGACGAGTATCGATGAATGGCTGGGCTTCCAGCGTACGGGGGCGGGGGAGAAAAAAACGGGGGGGGGAGAAAATAGTTGCCGGAAACGGCGGCATAAGAAGGGGCAGCGCTCGAAATAGCTTTGCATTCGAAATACTTTAATATAGGAGGACGCATAACTCAAAACCGTTCCCTAAATCATACCCCCCGATTCGCCTCGAGGCGGTGGATGTTTCAATTTCCTTGAGGCGCAATCTGATGGTCCCTATACCGACCGCGGGAAACCGGGAACGAGGAAACGCCGGACGGGAAAGGAGGAACCATTGCTCGATAGGAAAAGGGAAAATCATCGACCTCTTTCGTATCCGATGTTACGCTTTTCTTTCGCGTAAGCGGTGCTTGAAGTTTAATTTAGGCGCTTTGGGTAATATTGTTACATATCGAAGTTTCGTCATCGTATAATCCCGTTGAAATAAGGAATAACTATAAATCCATACTATCATTGTTTAATTTAACAACATTAGAAAAAAGGAGACAAATATTCTGATATCTTTTTTGTTTATAAAGTGCTCAATGGTCTTAACAATTTCTCTGACAATCATCGGAAAATTGACAATAAATATTCCAACTTTTCATTTAAGACGATACAACTTTCTTCATATACAGCCACATTCAAGTATCGATAGAATGATCATTAATGTTAACAATACCTATCCTAACCCCTAGATCTATTCAGCCAATCTCTTCACTCTATAAAATAGTTACTATACCGCTCTTATCTGTAAAATTTTCTTATCTTTACACACTTCTCTTCCATTTGTAGATTTTTACTTTTCTCTGTTACCATTTATTATATTTTCATACCTCATTATAATAATTTCCTCGTAATTCTCTAATGGGTTAATCCCTTATAAATAAATGAATTCATATTACAAACAATGTGAAAAATATAAAGATATGAAAAATTACTGACTAGTAAATCTCCTTATTTGGTGTAGCTAAGAAATTGTTCAATGTTTATTCTTTGAATTCTGCAAAGTAATCAAATGAAATGGACGAAATTCTATAACTTTTTGAACAAACGTACATTTATTTCTATCTCTCTATTAATTTCCTTGTAATAAATAAATAAAGAAATAAAGAAATAAATTTCATAAGCGTTATTTATCTGAGAGAAGCCAACACGCGAGCGAGAGAGAGGAGCAGGGTCGTCGCGTAATTATGGCGGGTGATGGGGCCAACGGACGAAGCCGGGGGGCAACAGAAACAAAAAGTGTTCAACGGGTGGGAACGAGAGGAAAAGGAAGAGGAAAAGAGAGAGAGAGAAAGAGACCGGTCTTCCATTAGCGCACCCTTGATTACTTTTTCTCATCTCGGCATCTAAATAAATAAAATATCGGACTCGCACCTCGGTCGGCATCGCGACGCTCAGATAAGAGATAATGGAGAACGGAAGAAGGTGACTTTATTTAATTACGCCCCCCACCCCGCCGCCGCCCCCGCGCGTCGCCCGGGGAAACGAGCGCGCGGTTATCTCGTTTCTTTTCATTATTAACGTCGAAATCGGCGATCCCGCCGGCTCGAGACGGGAGATCGACTCTCGAAACAAAGTCGGGAAATATGCATGAGCGCGAACCCTGGCCTCGGTTAGGTGAGACAGTTCCCCTGTCATAGGAAACTTTGGAAAAATGACGGGGTGTGTGATTAATTGGTACGATTAAAGTTTCATGGAAGGGTGGTTCGAAACAAAAACTATACTTACAATTGGTGTTACCAGAATCGTGAACGATTTATCGTTTCGTGTAATAGTTCTAGGACAAGTATTCGAAGGCATTTCGAGTACTTCTTGTCTTGATTTTCGTTTTAGTCCCTTCAAGAATCGGTGAAAGGAAATAGTAGGGATGAGATAAGGTGAAAATTTGGAATTCAAAGAGTGTGAGTGATTCAGGGATCGAAGGACATGGATGAATTACTCTTAGACCTCAAAATCGAACGAAACTCAGGATCCCCCGCCAATGATCAAACCTTTAAATATCTTCCTTACCTTAACCTTCCTCTTCCTTCAACGTTCAAAAGCAAACGTTCACGAGAGTACCGCAACTGGAAGCGAGCGAAACGAACAACCGCAAGAAAGGGGGAACTGTCTTCGGTTCCCGCGGGACCTTATGAAAATTTAGCCAGCAACAGAGTCCTAAATCTCATTAAAACGCGGAGCTTGCCTCCAGGGGAGGGGGCGGTCGAGGGGGTGCACAACCCAGAAGAAGGAGAACGGGGGACTATGAGTATGATATAAATACAGAGTGAGAGGGACAGAGAGAGAGAGAGAGAGAGAGAGAGAGAGAAAGTGATAGGGGGAGAGAGTGAGAGGAGAAAACAGAGAAACACAGAGAGAGGGGGGGAGGATGAGAGGAGAAAACAGAGAAAGACAGAAAGAGGGAGAGAGGGGCTGAGAGGAGAAAATAAAGAGAGACAGAGAGAGAGAGAGGGTGAAAGGAGGAAACAGAGAGAGACTCGCGGGGTGGCTGACGACGTTCCAAGGGAGTAGTGACTGCAGGGATGCCACCCTAATTACCTCTGGCTCGATAAAAAAAACGAATTAAAGAAAAGAATGAGGTGGGGTCGAGGGTGGGCTGCTCGTGACAGCCAGCTAATCGGGGTGTTTAAGAGTCTACATTGATCGCCCGGGCCTCGTTAAAACCGGGCAGAGGAAAAGGCTCTCGCCGCCTTATTTTTGCCAGGCGTGATAATGGGGGTTGAACGGGCGATCCGTGGGGGAGGGGGCGAGCGAGGCGGGAGAGGGCGGAGCGGGGCCGAGCGAAAGAATGCTGAATCGTATGGCCACGCTTGTGATTTACGGGCGTAGGCTCGCGCCACTTTGCATACCGATCGACGAAATCGTGCCCGGCTATTACCCGATGGCCAATGAGAGGCCCACGGTGATTCATGCATTACGTGCAAAAAATTGCCGGATAATTTGGCCGCTAATTAAACGCGCGATCGATCGGCCACTTTTCTCGTTCGCGCTACCGGCGGATCTTCCGAGAATACCAATTATGTATGCGACAGGGGAACTTCTTCGTTGCTGAGATACTTCATTGAGGAAAGCTTCCTTAAAAATACTGTGTTATATATAGGAAACTCTATTTTTATTTATTTAGTAGAGTGGATGATAGGGCTCAGGTGTGAATAGAATAAAATGAAGTGCTTAGAGTGTTAGTAATCCTCGTACATATTTAAAACAGTTCAATAGTAACAACTTAAACGACTTTACTACTTAGCAACTACTACGTTCTTACTTCCTTCAGGATCACACACTTTCTACCTTCACAGTCAAACTCATTTCTTTCCTTTCTAATTGTCAACCTTTCTCACTCGATGCATTCGGTCACGTTCACCCAAAACTCAAACTTGTCCTAGAACAGCCATATCGTATAATTGTATTAAATCTAATTAACCTCCCAGTACAAAATTCTTCCTTTAAAAATCCCTCAAATATCGCACTCATTTCCGTTACCAGGAATACAACACTATCCTATAACTAAAATCTCAATATCTCTCAATGTTCAATGTCCCCATCATAACTCACGAACCCATCCATACTATTCCATTTCCTCTCCAACCTAAAAATCACAGAATCCTTGGACGCCTCCCTCCAGCGTCGACTCGCGAAATGGCCGCCTCGCAGCTAATGCACGCAAAGAGGTTTCCGCCCGCTCCTCAGCCCGAACGAGTCGTGCGGCAGGGACGGATGAAGGAAAGGCAGATTACGTACGGCGTTGGCATTAGCAAGAAACGTTGCCGTCCAGGGGAATTCGTCTCGCGGCTTAACAACCAAGAGACTTAAGGCAACCGCGCCGCGACAACGGATTCTCTACCCCTAACCCCGTCCACCTCTCCGCCCCAACCCCTCTTCGTCGCACACAGACGAGCAGTTGCACGCGTCTCGGTCGCCTCTGTCTTCGTCTGATGCCTCGCCAGAAACACAGAGCCGTGACAATCGGCTGCAAATGCATCTCGCCCTCTCCGACGGCGGCGTTCAGCTCGATGCATCGGCGATGTGTCACGCCGGATTACCGGAGGGCGAAGCTCCGCGCGACTGCTTCGTGAACCGCAAGCATTACTCCGCCGCTGGCTCCCGTGGCCCTTGCCCGCGTGTTTATCCCTGGAAATCTCCCGATGAAAACGTCACGCTAAGTGGCCCAGCGGCTGCGCTTTAATGTCCATTAGGAAAATTAGGGAAGGAGGGGGGAGGTGAGTTCGATCGGTTGAGTATCGCGATTAATTGCACCCCCTGCGATCGTTAGACTGGGTTCATTGCGATGGAGTGATAAATCGCTAAGAGGAAACGAAGGTTTGTTGGAGATATTCTTACCAATTTTTGGTTTCACAATTTCCTAGAGAATAGAATATTTATTGTATGTTGTAGCATACATTGATGGCATTGATAGCGTTCTATGACTGTTGGGAAACTCCAAACTTTCAGGTCATGAAAATTCTTGTATTCCATACTAATCAAGAGTTCCGAATATATGAATATCTTCACAGACCGCTCTCTCCTCGTAAAACTTACTCTACCGACCGAAAGCTTGGAATCAGTTTCAGAATTATAGTCGTATCAAATCTCCTGTGACAAATTATCGTTCGTTTAAAATTAATACCGCTAATTTTAACAGCAATTTTATTCATCGTGGTAGACTTTTCATGGAAGAAGTTTCTCAGACGCCACCATTCTAAACTCCTTCCTTTCTAAATTCAAAATCTTAAAATCTCGCATGAAATTAACACTTTACCGAAAAATTGACACTTTTTTTTCCGATTTTCCACTTGTTGCAACGCAATTACTAGTGTATGCCTAACAATAATACTATCTGAAGAAATCATTTCGACCTAGAGTATTCAGCACTCAAAGAGATAATAAGCTTCCGATCGGTAAAGTGTTAATAAAGATCGCCAATTGTCGAATTTCTCCCCACATTCTACCCTCTCCAACATCCGCGAAACTTCTGTTTCGTATTCAGACCTAAAGATCCGTTCGTCACCAGTCGGAAGTACGTCTGCAAACACAACGCAGCGATCCTCCCAGCTCCGTTCCCTTTCACGCCGCCGTTAACTTATCCCAAGGAACGTGGCTGCAAACGTGAAACAATGCTCGTCGATAGCCGATATCGAATCCGAAATGGCGACCAGCAGCCGTGTTGGCCTGCCAGCGTGTGCTATCGGGATTTACTGCGTCGAATTTCACGGTGCACCGCTTGCTGGAATCGCGTCCGGGAGAAAGCTTTCCTCCTTGGTTTGATCCCTCTCTTTCCCCAGACTCCACCCCGTTTCCAAACCCCCTCCGTGTACTCCGCTTCCACGGGGAAGAGTTTCGCGGGGCGACAGTTTAAAGCGCGCGACAGAACCGTGGTGGAGGTTGTGCATTAGCATTCCGTAGCCGCGACGACGTTTTTCACCGGGGGCTTGACAAAAAGGAGAGGCACGCCGGTCCGCGACGATCAACCGCGCGAAACTGTGCGTCGCGAAGGAAAGGGGGATACCGTTCGCGAATCGCCAAGCGAACGGTGAAATCCAGCCCGTCTGAACCCCTCGAAGAGGAAGTCGCGGAATTCGCAGCTTTCCTCGGGGCACTCGCTTTAGCTTCGTTTTCCTACGTTGTTTTCTCGAAACGGAAAATGGTGTTCCGCTTGGACAATTTATTTGCACCATGAATATGGCTGTATGGTGTTGCTTTTCTTTTTGCGAGGGCGAAAAATCTTGTCGAGAATTAAAGGTCGATGTACACCGGGAGAGCACTATATCCTCATTTACTTGTAAAATTGCTGCTGCCTTGGTAGCAATGCTTCTACGGTTCAAACATTGTATTTCAAAGTAACGACCTTGTAAATTTTATTCTAAAACGTATTCCGGATATGATTGTGAAATACGCAGGGTTCTGCGATGACAATTGAATTTTGTTAATTTGACGAAAACTTCGTATGTTTAGAAATATCTTCGAACTTCGCTCAAACGTGTACACGTTGTTAGTAATCGATAATTATTCGTATGTATTATGAAAATCGACTCTGGTTTATTACCACGAGGTCTTGGGCCAGACCATATAATTAACTTAACCCAGCAGTAAATCCGCTTTCCCGAACTTTACCTTCCACCTTACAATCATCCACTTCCCTCTTTTACTTACTATTTTCCAAACCCTTAAAAGGGACTCGGCCTTCGCCCACGAGTAGAAGCAAAAAGAAGCAAAACGAAGGAAATCGAGAAAGCACACTAGTAACTCACAAATCGCATCACCCGGGGAGTAAGAGTTAAGGTAATCGTCAAGGAAGGAGTACCATTACAAGAACCGGGACAATACGTCACCATAGAAATTACTTTTGGCCCAAGTGTTTCGAAGGAACGACACTGTACACTGATAATCGCGTTGCAGTAAGCGAAAGATTGAAAAAATTGGCAAACGCATATTTTCGTCCATGGTTCGTATGAACAAGTTTCGTCAGCGCTAAAAGGTTAACGCCAAAATGTGTGACCACTGAAAAAATTATCAGGTGAAGAAAACAAAAATTGACAAACGCATATATTCGTCCATGGTCCCTACGAGCAACTTTCAGTATACGCATATATGCGTCCGTAACATTCAAAAGGTTAAAAACCGTTGTTGCAGTCAATAACATACGTTGCAAAAAACGGATATTTTAATCCTTTCGTGTGAAACCCTAACTTCACAGTACGCAGAACGTCCAAAGACGAGCGTGACCGCGAGAGGACGCGTGAACGGGCTCGAATTTAAATTCGATCTTCAAACGGTCGAGCGTGGGACCACGCTCGGTTTCGTCCGCGGCGTCATACGCTGAGGCCTCAAGAATCGGAGGATCGCGTAGCGCAAACAATACACGTTGTAGGCGAACCCGTGTCCATGCATAATTCAAACAGTCGCACAGCCGTCCGTGGAACCGCGGAACCGAGCGAGTTTTCCCTTCCGTTTCTGCCTCCGTTCCTGGTAAATACGTAATCAGTCCTCGCTATCGTTCCCACCCCCTTTCCCTCCGTATCCGCCCCGCGCGAGCCGTCGTGTTTCCCGTTTCAGCTCGTCCCGTGCTAGCTCCACGGGCTCTCCAGTCGTCGTAGACGCGGTTTCATCCCCATCGACCCGCCGCACACCGCCTCCGTACGCGAGAGTTCATACCGATACGGGGTTTACACAACGACGCCCATAAAACACGTATGAGATCTTCTGTACCGCATTGCGACACTTTGACGCGACCCACTGGCTGGGGGAACGCTCGAGGACCGTTTTGCAATGGCCCCACCTGCTGCGTTACTTCGAAAACGGCGAAGTTTCTGAGAGTCTGGTCCTCCGCTTCGCTGGAGACACCGTGGGATCTGTTGGATACCAATTTTTTGGGATCAAGGATGCCCAATGCAGCTTGTATCTTCTAGAGTTGGCTGTGGTTCAATGATCGACGACAGCTTATTTTTGTACTTAACCCTTTGCGCTCGGGAGGTGACTGTTAGTCACCAAATGATAGTTTCTCCAATTTTCAGATTTAGTTGGTTTGTTTATTAATTAGACTCAGAGGTTGAATAGTAGTATATGTAAATTTTAGTGCACCACTTGATTAAACTTAATGGCGTTTAATGTAGGCGAATTTTAGTAAATATTTCGAATTTGAACACTTTGGAAGTTAGTTTCGGCGCACGTGATTTAATCCTTTACGCTCTAGAGCTGACTATTGATCACCAAATGATAGTTTCGCAAATTTTCAGACTTTAGTTAGTTTGTTTATTACTCAGACTCAGAGGTTGAATATTCGTATACGTAAATTTGAATATATCACTTAATTAAACTAAATGACGCTTAATATAGGCGAATCTTAGTAAATATTTCGAATTTGAACATTTTTGAAGTTAGTATCATTAGACGACTTCGTTTCCTGAGATTTTGTTTAAAGAAAACAGCGTTTAATATTAATATCATATCGTTAACACAGAAAATCATTAAATCACCGCTCGTTAACGGTATATTCGTTCAGAAGAATTAACGTTTAAACCGAGAATCGATCTAACTGAATTTAAAATTCCACGGTTGAAGAAGTTTCTAATTAAGGGCTGATCGTGTTAACAGGTCGACGGACTCGTCCGAAAAAAGGAAATAATTCCAATTAAGAAGAAAAACGTGCAGCCACCAGTTTACGTGCTCGATAAACAGGCCATGCTTCCAAAAACGAGACCCCCCCTCGATATATGATTAACAAAACACATACGCATATACGCGAAGCATGCCCGCCGGACACCCCGGCTACCGCTCTATCGTCGAGAGCATAAAACTTGTAGCGCGATGGCGCCGGTCGATTAAGCGCCGTCGATGAAATTTATAAAACAACCGTTCCCCCGTGCGATGGAGCAATTTCGTTTCGAGCACTCGTTAGCGGCGGCTTCTCCGCGTTCCTCCCGCTGTCGTTACCGGATCGCTCGATCGTTTTGAGGGATCGACGAGGCACCGCGAGAGATCCACGGCGGCCCCGGCTACCGGATCCATAACTCTCGCTCTCGCATCTGGACGTTTATCCGGTCCGCCGGTTTCGATGCAGAGGTATTAAAGTGCCGGTAGGTGGTCCCCTGGCACCGACGGGATAAAAATGTACACGGTCCCCGGGGTTATTGGCGAACGTATATCGAAACGAGCGGCCGCCTTTGCTCGCCGTTCCGAGCTACGTGTGCTTTCTAGAGACTCTTGTGCCCAGCGCAAGCAAAATGCGAGGAACTTCCACCAAGAAACGTCCAGTCTGTAACAGGTTCCATGGTTTATGCGTGTGTTCGCGGAGAATCGTTCGAGGCATCTGCGTGGCGAACCGACTCGTAGAATGCCGTGGAATTAAGCGTTTTCTAGATTGCTGTCAACGAAGGAAGATTTGAATAAAGGAGGGGAAGTTTAGCTAGAGGTGGTAACGAGGAGACGATTGATGTTTTAAAAAGAAGAACAGAAATAAATGTAACGTTGAACGGGTCGGACGTGGTGTTTTATTACTGCATTTTATCTCTAATTTTAGCAGACGTGGTGTTTTATTATTCTATTTTATAATAATTTTAATACGTGTGACGAAAAAAAAAGAAAAGAAGATACGGTGGTGTTTATAGTGTAAGAATGCGATCGAGTGGATGCGAGTTTAGGAAAATATGAAGGGTTCTTGAGTTGAGCAATAGCACTGTGAACTTAGACAATAGACAATAGCCAATAAGACAATAGCCCTGTCACCGAATGCATCGAGTGAGAAAAGTTTAGAATTAGAAAAAAAGGAAATGAGTGTTTGGAAGAATATATGACAGGGAAAATACGAGCGTGTAACATAAAGAGTATGATTGTGAGGGAAATAAGAACATCGTAGTTACTATGTTGAAAAGTCATTTAAGTTGTTACTATTAAACTGTTTTAAATACATATATTAATATTCTAAGCACTTCATTTTACTTTACTCACACCTGAACCCTACCACCTCTCCCTACTAAACAAACAAAACTAAAATTTCCTATAATAATTAGACAGAGAATATTGAACGGCTTGAGCGAACCAAGAGATAGTCGCTGTCGCGAACCTTGGAAAAAATGGCGAACGATAAACGCGGGTCTCAAGAGAAAAAGGCGCGTACGCCTCTAGTTGGTTAATCCGAAACGATATAAAACAGATTCCCGACAAGCGCTCGTGGAAAGATCCCCGGTTTCCATCCGCGGCGAGCAAAAAGAGCTTGCCGGATGGAACCGGTTCGTCGACGCGCAGCGCAGTCGATCACGAAATTGCTCGAAACTTCGAATTACCCGCAATTACTCGGACGATTTAAGGACGCAGTGCCGTAGCTCTTCCCTCTGCGGGGAACGGTCGCTTTCAACGAGCGGTATTGCTGGCCGCCTTCTCGACCGAGCGACGATCTATAGAGGAGATCCCCCCCTTTAAATAAACAGGAACGTAACTACAACGGGATGGAAGGTGTAGGGTGGGGAGCGGACCGTTGACACCCGGAATGGCCTTTACTGAAATTACTCGAAAATTCTGACTGTGACACGTAGCCACGGGTCGAGGAGGGGGGGCACGGTTGGCGAGGGGGAATGGCGAGGGGGAATGGCGAAGGGAATGGCGAAAGGGTCCACGGGATATCCAGGGTTTCTCTCTCGCCGGCATCCACGGAAAACGGTATCAGTATGCGAGCTACGATTCGGCCACATCTCGCGCTCATCCCTCGACTTATTGCGGCTTAACTCACCCCACCCCCTCCCCCTACCCTAACGCGGCACACACGGCATCGTATTCGTCCCTGTGGCCGGTCGCTCGCACCCTGAGCACATCCCCGAGCACCGGGGCTCCGTGCAGAGACCTGGCCAGACCGCCGCACATGTCCGCCTCGCAGCCAAAGCCTCTAAATTGTTTCCATCATAAGTCCAGATACTCGCGGCGCATATATACACCGGGATAACCTCCACGGCGGAGCCTCGTTGCCGGGCCACGAAAGGTGCTCGTGAAATACGCTCGTACCATTAACCCCTGGTGATAAGCCAGGAACGGGTGGGGAGGCGGGGCTCTTTATCCGGATGAGTTTCTTGAAGTTCGTCGATGACGACGGGGATGACTTGTTTTTTTCTTCTTTTTGTGGAGGATGTTGAGCGAAGGTGTATCGTACGATACGAAATTTTGCAGGGTTAGTGAGCGGTAGGGGGGATAGTTGACGAATAACATTTAACGAGTAGTAGTTGTGAGAGATGGCGATTCACTCCTAATTTCAGGAAGTTTTTCAAAAAATTCCGATATAGTGGGATTTAGGTGTCTGCCCAGCCTGATCCAGCAACGCTGGGTGTAATCTAATATTTCTTGCCCGACAGACTTTAGATTAACACTAAAAGTACCAGAGCAGTCAAAATGACGGATTTTGATGATTATTCATAGCAACCTTATAAATTCACTTTACCAAGCTTCCAAAATCGTGACTTTGGTGAGTGAACGATTTATGACTGGGTATTTGACGTGCCTGATCAGAAAGTACGTTAGAAAATACGAATGCAACCCCAAGGCGCCACTTGATGGCTAGTGTCCCGAAGGCACGTAGCCATCGGGCATTGAGGGATGTATTGTTTATATTAGGAAGCCCAAACATAGCAAGCAACCCGACGTTGCGTCGCCAAAAAGATAGGACCTTTGTCCTGAAGGACCTGGCAACAGAGTGGGGAAGGCTATGCAGATTCTGGGAAGAGGACTGTAATGAACCCCACGGCATTTACCCCAGAACCACGAACAGGAAAAGGCCTCCCTTTCTCTTTTTTTAACGCAAAGCTAACGTGTTTACTAGTGTGACCTAATTTCTCTTATAAACAGGAAAAAAAAACAAGAATTTTGCCATCGAGAACAAAAGGAATACGTTCGCAGAGGTCACGCGTAGGAGTGAAAGCTAAGAAGAGAGACGTCGGCTGCGACGTTTCCCGTGGCGCTCTCGCCTTGGACTTTTCGAGTGCTGCAAGGGCGTCACGGCGAGTGAAGACGGACGTCGCGACGCTACCATAAATCCTGAGCTTACCCGCCGACGGAGAGCGTCCTTCGTTCTCCTCGACGCTCCTCCTGGTTCGTTCCCTCGTCCTCGTCACTCCGGAACGACCGGCGTCCTCTGTCTGCCGCTTTTCCTCGCCGTCGTCGCGAAACTACCGACGGCAACCAGCGCCGCTCGTCGCGGGAGGTTAACTCCTGGCCGGTCGGAAAGTTCGAGCTCGCCGTTCGAGTTTTACGGGGCTGCGAACCTCCAAGAACTTCAAAATCATTGTTGCGACCGATACGATGCTTCTTGCGATCCTCTGAACGTCTTTAACCCCTAGCGTGGGCGCCTATAGACGCTTATAAATTTTGCGATTGTGACACTGAGATCGTGGATTATCCCATTGCAGTCGCCTGAGACTGAGGGTACCTAAAAGTGCTCGACGCAGTTTAGCTTTTTGACATGAAAGGAGCGGACAAAAGTTTAAGACGAGAGGACAATTGTTTTTTTATTGTTATTACACTACTCATTGAACAATATTCAAAATGAAATGTAATATAATTATCAAATTCTGTGGTTTTATTCAGTAGTAATTGTAGTACTATCAATGTCTCCTGGTTTGCCCACAAATTTGCATGTGATGAAACTGCTTCTGGTCACGACGCATGAGAAAAGCTTTCATCGAAAGTGGCATCACAGAATCGTCGCTCGATTTATAAGACAAGGGGTTAATAAACTTGACGAACCCTTTCTTACGAGGGAAGAAAGGGGTAAGTAGCCCGGGGGGATGAAAGACGGTGGTAACGCGGCGGATAAGGATGCGTTTTTAACTGCAAACTAATTCCATCCGGTTAGCGGACTCCCCGCCTTCTGGAGGCTCCCGTTTCGCGGAAACTTTCCAGTGATGTACTCGTCCCTGGAGCCCGGAAACTCAGCTACTGTTCACGGCCTGAATATTATTCGGGACGAGTACAGATACCGTGCGCCGTTGAACTGGCCGGTGAAAAGGGGTGGCTGGCGCGGTAAAAATACCTCGAATTATGAAGGCACGCCCCGCCATTACGAAACAAATTAAAAACTAATTAAAACAACCGGGGGCCGGCATCGTTCCCGCCCCGCGAGGGGCGCAACGATTTTTCTTCGGTCACGGAGCAAATAAAGAACCAAAGGGGTAAGAATTACGGATGAGATGTTAAGATGCGCACGGAATGATTATTTATATAAGAAATTCCACTTACTTTTTATTTTTATTAGCAGAGTGAGATGACAGGGCTCAGGTGTGAATAAAATAGAGTGAAGTGATTGGAATATGATTATTATATATTTAAAATAATTCAATGATAATGTTGGTCCGCGTGTTTCTGGGACAATTTACTGGTTTTAGTGTGGCGTTAAGTTTCTAAGACATATCTCTTTTCTGTGTCCGTATCGGTTTCAGTTATGCGGTGTAATGTATTTCTTTTATTTTTCTAATTAAATATTAATTCATAATTAGTACTCAAATATTATTTTGCCAACTTTAACCAAGAGATTAGTTTCAGTCAAATAAATTATACAGTATCGAAGTTAAGAACGAAAATGCAAATGGACCTATCTTTTTTTTGCACACTGTAGTGTGTCCATCATACACACTCATCACATTGATTCTTTCATACAAACATTCCTTTTCACATTCCATACCCTATGATGACCATACCACCAGAGTAAGAAGTGAAAATTATCGTTGTTGTACTCAATTTTACATTTTACTGATTATCTTAAAGATTCGTTTTATCAGAAAGTAATTCAGAATTAATTCTAGTTTTATCATAGATCAAACGATACCTACGAATAATAAAATTCTTGACAAACCAAAAATAAAACGTATCGTTAAACACTAAAACACGTTCCCTATAATTTCTTTCAAGGCCGTCCACTGTTCTCCCATCCCAATTTCCGTCATAATATTTTCGCTCGTCGAACGCGACGAATTTTTCGATCGTGGTTCCCGACGAGAGAAAAACGCTACACGGAAGCGGTACGCATCTGCTCGAACACGGAACGTCGGGGCAAGGGTAACGTATGTGACGTCCACGAGACGACGTTAATATTTGAAAGCCATCTTCCTGCTGGCTTCTCTTCCACCATCGCCCCCCCCCCCACCATCCCCCTCGTCGCACCCCCGGCCGCTTTTCCGCCTCCGTCCCACGCGGAGAGTGACACCTCTTGTACGAGAGCGTAGGCACTCGACGATTATTTATTTATAGGCAAATGAAGTAGAGGCTTCCGTTAATTGATGGGCTCTCAGTGGCCGCCAGTCGAGGGATGACGTCTATCATTTTAATTTACCGCGTCGTTATTAAATCGTCCCTACCAGCGCGAGGAACGCTCGCCGCAGACCACACGGGCGGAAGGGAGTACTCGCCTCTTACCCCTTCATCCCTCTCTCTCACTCTCTCTCTCTCGCCCAACCCCCCTTACACGGATCGCACGAACGTGAAAGTTAGGCTCGATATTCGTACGAGCAGATATGTATATTTTTTTTTGCGCCCGTTTCGTTTAATTTCCCTTTCCTTCTTTTTCCCTCGGTCACTCTTCGTCGCTTCTCGCGGCGGGGCGTGACGTGCCGTGACGTTGTTTCGTTTCAGGAATTATTACGCCGGGAATTATCGGGCCCGAATGTTCGCCACGTCAGAGGGAGAATAAAAACGCGAGGAGGGCGGTTTACGGGCGATCAAACGGAAGCGCTTCGGCATGTAATATGCAAAACGACGATAAAACTGCGTCCACGGTCCCGGCGTCGATGCACTCCACGTTTTAGGAGTCCCTTTTCAAGAGGGAGCCCGCTTTTAACGCTCTGAAAGGGTTCGTCGATCCATCATTAACTGTCCCCCGGCGAGAACTTTCAACTTTTTCCAACGACCCCCTCGAACGCAAATTTAATTCTCAACGCTTCCAGGTCTTCCGCCGTCGAACTCCAGCCGAATCCATTTCACCTCCAATTAAAACTCTCGAACAACGTGCAACCTCAACCCTGTCGTTTGCCCCCCCCCCTCCCTGCGGGCCGAAAAAAGGAGTCGACCCTGCTCAGAGCGGTGCGAAATCGCAGAAATTCGAACTAATTCGCCGAATTCGTCACCGCAGGAAGGATCCAAGAGGGTTAAAAGGGATGCAGAAGCGGTCCAGGAGCAAGGGATGGGGGGAGGGGGGTGAGGTGGCGTCCAATGACGCGCCGGAAATATTTGGCAGCTGATGGCGAGTAGTTGGCGCGAGGGAGGCAGCTACCTCCGGCTTGTAATTAAAAATGTCTACCGACCCCTTCCGGCCGCCGCTCTTTTTACCCCCTCCTCCACGCCCCGCTGCGACCGATTCGCCGCCGTTTCCACGCGGAGGCGGCCACCACGGGGCCTGTCTAACAGGAATGCATCAGCGGGACTAATGAAAAACCTCATCGGCGCGTGTGTGACGCTAATGAGAAAGACAGCCGGCGAAAAGCGACAGCGGCCAATTGAAATTCGCGAAGAAACGCGCGCGCTCGCCTCGCGGATAAATATCGACTCGCAGACGGACGCTTTGCGCAGCCGGGGACAATTTTCACGGTACAGGCGCTCCTCGACTTTTGCACACAATTGGTTCTGGAAAGTTAAATGTTCGAAAGTAGAGGGATGTTAAAAAGTATGCTTCAAATATTGTATTTTAAAGCATTGATCGGAACAACGTTGTAGTCTGATGGGTAAAGTTTGATGTACCCTGAGAGGGGCCAGCCCAGTAGCCAACTCGACTCACGATGTTCCCTCAGAGAGGACACCCGATTGCAAAGGCTTAACACTAGAACTACCGACAATTATAGTGTACTTATTTGCATGGAAGAGATCAAACTGAAAATTACATGAAAAGATATTGAATACATGGAAAACATATCTTTATCTATACTTTCTGCAGAAGATCGTAGTAAATTTTGGAAGCTTACAACACTGAATTTATAAGACTGCAATGAATAATCACTTTGACTGTTCTGATAGTTCTAGTATTAAAAAGTATAATCTTTAAAAATGTGTGATATAGCGAATGTGGTATGAATCTTTTATGTAACCGCGGATGAGAATAAAGAGAGTATGTGGTGTGCGTGATTTTCGATGACCGAACGAGAGAACGAAGTGCGAAAAAGGAAAGAAAATCGAGTGAGTGGACGAAAGAATGTAGCAAAGGGATCAGTCTGCATGCAGAAGTAAGTGTGATTAGACGTGTTTTTAACCCTTTGTTAAATTTTGATGTCTTTTAAACCCTTTGAGCGCTATGAACGCATATATGAGTTCTCAGACAACCATTCAATCTGTGCTCTGAATGTTCTATAATAATATAAAATAGTGTGTTTTGTCGTAAAAAGTGAACGGTCCACAGTACACGCTTAATGTCGCACAACTCAAAGCTCAAAGGGTAAAAAAGAGTATCTATCTTATGCCTTACCCACCACTAATTCTGTAATATCGTTTCATGGAGGCGATGGACTGCGGGGGCGTGTTTTTCCTCTCTGGTTCAGTCAGCTGACAATGATCGGAGAAATGCATATTTATCGAGGGACGCGACGTCGCGTCGCGACGCGGGAATTTGTTAAGATCGAGGCGCGATCGTAAATCTACCTCGGCTCGTTGCGTGCTTTGACAATCGAATTTCATTTCGACCGGCTTACCATTGTTCCTCGGATAGGGGGATAGACTTCTTTTGGTGCATTTGTTAAACTCGTCGCGCGTACTCGCGGGCTAGTTCGACGGCTGTTCGATTTATACGGTGGAACAGAGTAAAGATATTTGTCCAAGAGTGATTTAGACCGAATCGGAGATCATTTTCATGGGTAACGTTTTTGGAGACTGATTTGTTGAAACATGTAATCCATTGCGACACGAGTTTGGAAACCACCCCCGTTCGAATTTGAAGCAACTTATTACACGTTTCGATAACGATACCATCAGCTGATCCTTACTTAACAACAATCTTATTTGAAAGAAGTTTTTTAGCAGTACATATATTATTTAACACTAGCTTTAAGCGACCCGTCTGACAGGTTTCAGACTTCATGAGTAAATTTACAAAAACAATTACTATTATTCCTGTTGTGTGATACATTTATATTTACGAGTGCTACCATTTATGGACTGTCGTCGTGATGATTCTTATGTGTATTGTTTTTAAATAGAGAATAAACAGTTTGGAAGTAAACACAGAAAAGTGTAGTTATTTTTCACTAAGAATAACCTATATTAATAAATATGTATAATAATTTATGTTCAGTTCACACTTTATTAAAATAATTATTCTGCAATTCGTAATAATTTTTGTTGACTTTTATTGATGGATTGATACGAACATACCCTAACCTATTTCCCTCTCAGTTCTGCAATTTCAAATTCTCTATGCCGTATACCTATTTTTTTACCTATTAGAAATAGATGTACAAGAAATTCCCGTAAATCTAGTGTTACCCACACCTTATTTCGCATTATTAACCCGACCCAACCACCTTCGACACAACCTCGACAACACAACTGCGACACCAAACGGTCAACCAAACAAGAACAATCCTCCTCCAAGGAGCTCTATCTAATCTCACCGCTCGCAGCGCAAATTCCCTGCCAGCTCCCGTACTAGCGTATCGATCAACGATTTCCCAGTTTCTGAAAAGCCCGCGTCACCCTTAGTGCAGGGGCGTAGGCGTGTGGCATTTAACGCAGCGAACGTGGGCACCGAAGGACGCGGAGGGGGTGCGGTTGTCCAAGGCACAGGCAGGAGGATCGGCCGCAACCTGGCAGCGTTTCGTACTCCGTTGAATGATGCGGAGGCGGTAGTGACGTCATTAGCAATTCCGATCTCGTCGGGCGGAAATTATGTCCAGCGAGTCGCTCTCAATATCCTCCCCCCTCCCTTCCCCTGCCCCATCCCCTGGTACCCAACACACGCTCAGAGGCGAGGCGAAACGGCCGCGTACACGTACGCCACGTACACCGTCGAGCGAGATTCCTTCGCTTCCGGTTTCCGGCACGGGAACGGCTTCGCTGTGATTGGCTCTGTGACGGGCCCGACGAAGCAACGGCCAGAACCACCGGACGGTATCGTTCGCCAGATACAGAGGCGCGATTGTCGCCTGGCCGCAGCGCCGCGACGCTGAGACGCTGTATCGGCGGATAATTAGATCGGATGGATCCCCACGTCACGCGATGATCGACGCATGATTAAGTTTCGTCGGGCATGGGGAGGAAGACGGGATGATATTGGCGGTGTTGTTTTTAACCGTTTGCGCTCGTGAGGTGATCGTTAGTCGTCTAATGATACCACCTTGAAAAATTTTCAAATTCAGAATATTTACTAAGAATCACCTATATCAACCCTTGACACTCGAGAGGTGACTGTTAGTGGTCTAATGATACTAACTTGACAAATTTTCAAATTTAGAATATTTTTTGAGATTTACCCAAAATAACTCTTTGCACTCGAGAGGTGATCGTTAGTCGTCTAATGATACTACCTTGAAAAATTTTCAAATTCAAAGTATTTACTAAGAATCACTTATATCAATCCTTGACACTCGAGAGGTGACTGTTAGTGGTCTAATGATACCACCTTGACAAATTTTCAAATTCAAAATATTTTTTGAAATTTACCCAAAATAACTCTTTGCACTCGAGAGGTAACTGATAGTCGTCTAATGATACCACCTTGACAAATTTTCAAATTCAAAGTATTTACTAAGAATCACCTATATCAACCCTTGACACTCGAGAGGTGACTGTTAGTCATCTAATTTTACTAATTTTAAAAATTTTCAAATTCAGAATATTTACTAAGATTCACCTATAACAACTCTTTACATTCGGGAGGCAATAGTTAGTCGTTTAATGATATTAACCTGAAAAATTTTCAGATTCAAAATATTTACTAAGAATCACCTATATCAACCTTTGACACTCGAGAGGTGACTGTTAGTCATCTAATTTTACTAATTTTAAAAATTTTCAAATTCAGAATATTTACTAAGATTCACCTATAACAACTCTTTACATTCGGGAGGTGATTGTTTAATATCTGTTGTTAAATGATATATTTAACTTTGATTGCAATATTTATCACGCTTTAAAATGCACTTGAACCTATGCGAACGTGTTCGTGCCTAATGCTAAGTAAGATTCCGTCAAAGAAATTTGGTAGAATTCGAGTCGCATCCAACAAAATTGCACACTCCGTCGGTGGCTAGTCGATCCATCGAGCAAACAATAAGGCACGAAATTGAAAGCCTGTGCAATTCGATCGAACCCGATGAAGCAGCGAGGAAGGCAAACGTCCACCTCGCCCTGGCCAGATAGAAACTTGATTGTCAGCCCGTGTTCCGCCTACAGGATGCAGCGCGAGACATTGTCGTTAGATAATTGGATCGGCGAATCGTACCCATCGTGCTACTTCCAAGCCGGACAATAGGGCGACAGAAGAGCCGGTTTCTGGCTCGCGTGACACCGGTGAGAAGGATGAGGGACGTTCTATCAGTTTTCAGACGGCTGACCGTCCGGTCTGGAAAGGAAAGTAATTAAAGCGTCGCGAAAACCGTTCCGTATCCATCGGAAGCGAAGAATGCGTCGTGAGATCGGCTATGCAGAATCGCGATCGATCCTTAGTACTGTTATACCATGCATCTCTATAACGTTCTTTAAATTAACGACGAGGCCTGGATTTACTGTTCTCGCCATGGGACGGGTCTTTTTTTGGTATTTTCTTCAATCTGGCAGCGCTGATTCGAAATTAATCACATGTCCATAGCAGCAAAGAGAGCTAAGCGCATCAGCACGTTTTGTCCTGTTTGCTACAATCAACTGGCTTTATGCTTGAAGTGTTTTAACGAAATTCACAACAAGAAAATTCGTAATTATTTCGTAAATAAAAATGTAAATAAAATGTCAGTTGTATAAATGCTATGACGTAACAATAATTCATATACCATCGATAGGACAATTTTGTGATGGTACCATGGGACAGACAAGAATGTACATCCTGTCGCGAACGTGTTAATCTCTAAGTTCCCTAAGACATTCCACCGAGTATCAGGATTCAAAACGAAGGAATAAAATATCCGGTCGATCGGTGATCTCCCTCAGAGGAAGCGCAGTTTTTTCAAATCGAACAATATACATATTTAAATTCGCGGTCTAGGGTTCGCCGTGATAAACGACCACGTATCTAATATAAGCGACAGATACTGAAACGGCGCTCGTTCGGTTGACCCTAGTCGTTAGAAAACTAGCAGCCTGTGTAACGCTGCTTCGAACTGAGTTATCGTATTGGACTCGGGGGAGGAATGATATTTCGCGCGGAAAAGCTGAACGCCGGGTATAATGTATGTCCGACGTTCGAAAATCGTAAGACGCGAGGAGGAAAGATATTCCCGCGAAATCCCGGCTGCCTCCCTTCCCGGGGGATGTACGATCGCGATACGAGGGATCGACAGTTCGCCGTCCGCGCTTGTAACCTCACGTCGATGGCTTCTCTGAATGCACGCGCACCCACTTCCATGTGATTCATGCCTCGCAGTTGTCCCCGTGCAACGTAACTGGGACGATCGAAGGGTCGAACGGATTGTGATTGCGGAGCTTTGGGGATGCAATCGTTGTTCCATTGGAACGTTAGTATAAGTTAGAAATAGGTTATCATTATAAGGAAAATTAAGAGGCTAAAAAAGAATCCGTAGACCTGACCGGATCTCGTTAGAATAACGTATCGTTCAGATAATCAACCAACCTCCTCCCTTATGTAGTCCGAATTGGGCTAACGGAAGAATTGCTAACGATCAGAATAATTGTCAGATTCGCCCTTCCTCGTGTCACGTAAACACAATAATAAAGTATTTGTTCCATGGGAACGTTAGTATAAGTTAGAAATAAGTTATCATTATAAGGAAAATTAAGAGGCTGAAAAAGGATCCGTAGACCTGACCAGATCCTGTTAGAATAACGTATCGTTCAGATAATCAACCAACCCCCTCCCTTATGTAGTCCGAATTGGGCTAACGGAAGAATTGCCAACGGTCAGAATAACGGTCAGAATTGGCCTTCCCCGTGTCATGTAAAAATAATAATAAATTATCTGTTCCATGGGAACGTTAGTATAAGTTAGAAATAAGTTATCATTATAAGGAAAATTAAAAGGCTAAAAAAGGATCCGTAGACCTGACCGGATCCCGTTAGAATAGTGTACTGTTCAGGTAATCAACCAACCCCCTCTCTTATGTAGCTCGAATTGGGCTAACGAAAGGAGATGGCTTGACACTCTAATCAGAAACATAAAGTAGTACGGACGGAGAACACCTGAGTATTTTTTTACCCCACCCTGTTGAATTGGCTGTATGAACATACGGTAGTACAACGTGTTAAATTGAAATAACAAAACCGCGGAGATACTCTAAACGGTACGAGTGTTAGGAATGGACAGCAAGGGTACTTGGGTTAAATAAAAAACAACTCGAGGTCTGCTCTCTGTGAATTCCTCTGATTGACTCCTTTTTACTGCTTCCTGGCCGTCCTTACACTCACAGGGTCGGAGGTTGGTCCGAAAATTACCTGCCCCGACCGTCACACCTTTAGATGAGGAGATGCAAATTATGATAATGTTTTTTCCAAATCCAACACAGCGTGTACGCGTCGCAATCGTGAGTAATGGAATTGAGCGAACGCGATTTAATCACAGCTTTTCCAATCGTGATTCGTTGAATTTCTTTTTTTGTCCTGAAGGGGTTGGGAATGGATGGCGGAATCGTGTGAGTTCGAAGTGAACACCTAGCAGAGTATGTGTTCGAATACAATTTTAGTCGAATTCGTTAAGAAATAAAAAGATAGGTAAAAGCGGAGAACCATCTTTATACTTGGTCATTTATCTTTTATATTGCTCCGTCTATCCTTATTAAGAACGGGGATAAGTTTAACC
Source organism: Tetrapedia diversipes (assembly GCA_033822845.1). Taxonomy (NCBI): domain Eukaryota; kingdom Metazoa; phylum Arthropoda; class Insecta; order Hymenoptera; family Apidae; genus Tetrapedia; species Tetrapedia diversipes. The sequence goes on along the minus strand of JAOPTO010001573.1, from coordinate 27,400 downwards.
GTATTTATTCGTAGAACCTTATTTAAAGCAGGAGACCAAGTCTAACTGAAGCTATATATATTAGACTATAGTTAGACCGCGCTATCTATGATTAGAATTTCTGTTTACTTTTTAAAAAAAGGCTGCACGATTTAAGCTAAATGCGAAGGACAGAAATTAGCGATGCTACTATAGGAATTTCTTTTTATTCAGGTATAGGTAAAACAAAGTGAAATTCTTAGATATTATATATTTAAAATAATTTAATGATAACGTATAATCAACTTTGCAACTTAACACAACTTCAGAAACGAGTGTTTCTGAGGTGCGAATAGATGAGTACTTGAGACAACGTCGCGATTGAGGATTTTTGGGTGAACGTGACTGAATGCATCGAGTGCGAAAGGTTGACAATTAGAAAGAAAGGAAACGAGTGTTTGGAAGAATATGTGATAGGGAAAATGCGAGTGCGAGGCAGAAAGAGTTTGATTCTGAAGGAAGAACGTAGTAGTTGCTAAGTAGTAAAGTCATCTAAGTTGTTACCATTAAATTATTTTAAACATATACATTTATGAATATTCTAGTGACTTCTCTTTTATTTTATTCACACCTGAGTCCTACCATCCACTCTACTAAATAAAGTAGAAGCAGCGTTTCCTACAGTAACAAGTAAAGGAAAAAAAAGCAGAGACACCGAAGAATATCGATACGGGTTATCGAATTATCGTAACTCGATCGCTAACAGTAACTTCCATCCTTCCCCCTAAGAAACCACTTTACCCCCACGAAATTGTATCGAACACAATTCATCCCTTCCGTTAGATCCCACTGTTCGCCATGGCGCCCGTCTGTTGGCGCGCGAAGCGAGAGCAGATGGAAATGAAAGAGAAAGAGAGAGAAAGAGGCGAAAGGTGCGCGTTCTCGATCCGGTCGGATAAGGAATCCAAGTTTTAACGACCCCTGGCCACTCCTCGAGGGGCCCACGTCGTAACAGAGCCCGCACGAACGACTCAGGTTTTCGCACCTTGCCGCGAGGCCGGGTTATTTCCGGTAATGACGTAAGAGGCAGGGCGAAAGGCGAAGCAACGCGGCCCAACACGGTCGGATGGCGGCCAAAGCGGGGAAAGGGGGGTGAAGAGAGAGAGAGAGAGAAGGGGGTCGAGTCGCGCTGGGCACGATGCTAATTTTCACGCGGCTCGAGCATTAATTCTAATTAAATATGTGCGCGCGAGGGGCCACGGCGAGATAAGCGGGACGAAAGGCAATTTGTACGGGGACGCGGTCGGTTTCCGAGATAAAAATAAAAGGAAAGGGGAGAAGAAAAAGTTTCGCGGAGGAATACCCCGGCCTCTTTCTGGCTGTCTCATCCTGTATCCTCCCCCTCCCCGCCGCGAACCTTCCCAACCCCCTTCCAACGTGCCACACGGTATCGTTCCTCCTTTCTCCCTGTTGCTTCGCTCCTCGCCGCACGCCCGGCACGACCGACCAGCTCACGGGGCTGATCTCCTCGAGTGAGATGTTTAATCATTCGGCAGATTGAATCCACGGATCTCAGCGAGACACGGTCGACGCTGAATATTTTTGCATGCTATGTATCGCGAACTCGAGCGATGTCCCGTGGCGCGCGATAACGCCTTCGTGATATCTTCCTCTGTTTGGCCGTGGAACAGGCAGGAGAAGAAGGAAAAGATCGTGAACGCGTGGTGTTATCGGGGACATCGATTCCGTGCGAGAAACGCGGACGTATCGGCTGGGGAATATTTAATCGCGACAGGCGAAACGAATTGTTGAGGGGTTGTGTAGAAAAATAAAATACTCGTGTTGAAAACGACTGTATTGCAGTGAAAGCGAATAGTTTCGCAGCCAAAATTCAAATGTATCCTTATTTGACGATACGAGAGACTCAGAAATAGATGGAGAACGTCGCGAAGGATTTGGCGGCTAACCGTTTCGATGCGTTTTAACACTATAACTGGCAATATAGTAGATTTACCCTTTGCGGTCGGCAGATTTTGCTCCTGGGAGTACCAGCAGGTCGGAGCAAATTTAGCGTTTCGCAGTTAATTTTCCGTATAGGATTTAAAGTCAATATATGGATATTAAAACACACAGAATCTGTTGTATTTAATACTATTTATAACACGTAAAAATACAAAATTTTTCATTTCTGTCATTTTCTAAAGTATTACATTTAGCAAAACTTACGAATGTCCCCGCTGCGGGGACATCGACCGCAAAGGGTTAAATTCTAAATTAACCTACTATCGAGACACCAGTTCCGCTTTCAATATATTGTTGAATTAGGTTTCTAGTGGATTGGTGAGGATTTGCAATGAAATCTGCCTGTATACCTTTTACACGCTGTATTTTCTATGGCTTCTTTCGAATGGCCGTTCGTAGGAATAAAAATACTTGACTCTGTGATGCCAGACTGAGGACGAGAGTTCTCGAGAACACCCCTTTCCATTACCTCTTTTACAGAACAACACATCGTGGTTTATTCTCCTAGTGAAAATCCTCAATAATATTAATTATCTTATATATATATATGTAGGTATGTATATATTTGTGGGCGTGGGGCACAGCAGCAGTTGGTTCACGGTCGCTAGGTCGAGGGGCCATTGAGTTACAGCCTTGGCTCTCGCGGCCAGCGACGTTTCTGTAGCCAGCAGTAACGCGCAACCTGGCCGCAACATCTCGTCCGCGATCCAACGGATCGTCGAATCCTGTTTTTCTGTCGGAAAGGAAGAAACCCCGTGCAGAACCTCTTTAACTCATTCAAGTCGTTACATATGATTTCAGAGAAATAGAGAAAGAAAGGGAGAGAGACGCCTGAGTTGGTTACAGTTGGTTTCATACTAATCGGTTTCCGTTGCTCAGGGGCTAGGGACCCGTTCAAAGGTTAATAATCACCACGATTAATTCACGATGATAGCGTTTGAATTTTAAATTCCATCGGTTATGCTTCAGTCTGCTTTTCTTATAACTTCACTTACATTAAGGGTGGCAATTAAATGGATATTAAATTATTTAAGCAGCGATGGAACGATTTTAACTCTAGATTTACGGACATTTCTTGTATCTATATTCCTAATATACATATATATACTAAGGAATATTGAATACATCGAACAGAATTTGAAATTATAGAATTCAGTGGAAAATAGATTTGGGTATATTTGTATCGCCCCATCAATAAAAGTTATCAAAAATCGGTAGAAATAATAATTATTATTTTTGCAAATTTGCTCATGGAGTTTGAAACCCGTCAAATTGACGGGTTCCGTAAACCACTAGTATTAAAACATTTTACCCAGTATTCCACACCAGGATCTCCATATTACCAGATTCCCTACTTTCGTTCCCGTTCGATTCATCGAAAGTTGAAAATCGATAAATCACCGTGAGGAAATCAGCGATACGGTATCAACTCGATGTCCTGTCGTCTGGCGTTCGCTTCATTTCTGACTTGGGTACACGATAATTCTGCCGCGTGGAAATTTATGGATCGCGCGCGTTTTATCGATCTCTGTGGCTGGTAATTTTTAAATCCACCGCCACGGTACGAGGCATTTCGAGTATTTAAAGCGTTCTGTAATTACACGAGCAAACGACGGATGCCAGAAGGGAGCAAGAAGGGGGGTGTGAGGGAGGGAGAGACGAGAAAAGGGTGGAGAAGAGAGGAGAAGGGAAGAAAGGCAAGCGAAACGAGAGTGGAGAATTCAGGCGCGACGCGAAGGGAGCAGAACGAAGCAAACGGAGTTAATTTACCGGGATGTCGCGGATCCCCTCCCCCTCGACCGCCCTGCCGCCCCTGTACCTCCTGTTCCTCCTCCTTTTTATCTTTCTGCTACGTCGAACCGGCTGCGTTTCCCGCGATAAGATCTACCAGGCCTCCCTCTCCTCCGGAGATCGAGTTGCAGGAGGTCGAGAGGCAACGAATGCACCGAACTGCAGCGGCAGGATGCAGGTTACTCTTTCTGGCCGCCGACAACGGCTGCAACGACTCCTGCGGTAGCTAAAGTCGTTCATTCCGTGGATACCTTCTGCTCTACGGACATCACTGAGAGTGCACCGGTTAACGTGGAGAATTTCGATATTCAATTTGCTAATACGCATCGAATGATCTGAACGTATTCTGTAGAACATCAAGTAAATCAGAAAGATCGGCTAAATTAAACGAACTGAATTCATGAGGTATCCGAATCAAATTAATCAGGTACTGAGGTAAAATAGACATCAAAATCGAACAAGTCGAGTAAAGCGCGTATATAATTAGAGGGAATGGAGCAAACTTTTCTAAATCAGGTACCTAGATCAGGTACAAAAAAATCGGGTATCAAATCAGGTACCTAGATAAGGTACCAAAAGTCGGGTATCTAAATCGGATACTTACATTTGATACTCAAACAAGGTACCAAAAATCAGGTACTTCAACAGACACTCGACTCGGGTACCTGATCCCGCCTAAAGATATTTAACACCGGCTAATCAGGTACCAATGCCGGTTACCTACATCAGGTATCTGAATCAGATAATATCAGGTACATCAGGCGTAACTCGGTTTAATCTACCAGCATCCTGATCTTGCGTTCCACGCAAGGGAATAATTAGCCCGCAATAAATTCTCGTCGGCAACCTGGTCTTCTGTACAACATTGTTGCCGTACTTTCTTCCAGTAACATACGATACACATCCTGGGCACGTTAATCAAAGGACAATCGCACACGCTCGTTGCAGACGGCCAAGCGTTCACGATGGAAGAGGTCGCGGTAAATTCCAGCGCGGAGAGACGAAAAAAATCGCTGCGCGCTACCGTAAATTCGAATCGTCTCATCTCGGATCCGGCTGCTGCTTTATAATGAGGTGCACGCACCTCTCGAACCTCCACGAACTAGTTGGTATTTGTTTCTCGTCAGAACTTTGCATACGGCCGTGTGCGTCAGCGAACGCTGCAGTATGCAAAGCAGCCAGGGGAAGGCGCATCAAAGACACAGCGTGGTCTGTCGTCCTTCTGCCAAGATAGCCGGGATTACCGATCCAAGGCGCGTCAACTTATAAGGATTTCTTCCTCCGTTGAATCGAAAATCCTTCTTTATACGACTGCCGTCCGAGCTTTTCATTCTTCAACGTCTTCCTCCCTCTTCGTGCCCGGCGCTCGAACACGGAATAAGGTGGTTAATTATCGCTGCCAGTTTTTCTCCGTTCGTTGCTCGCTGCTCAGCTTGGGTAAGTGCAAAATTTGTTGGACACACGCAGGTTAGCGAACTTTACCGCCACATTGGGTACGTTTGTTCGATAAATTCAATAGCGAAGAAAGTAATCGCGTTAGAGCCGATGAATTATTAATGCCTCATCACTGCTGCCTGAGCATGAGACACGTGGCTACTAGAAAACATTCAACTCTCAGAGATGCAGCCTGCTAAACGACTCTTATAGCTTCCCAGAGGAAGGTACCATTTTTGATAGGAAGTCTTCGCAACCACATACGCTCCTCCCAAAACTTTATATCAAACCCCTGACCTCCAAGGTTATCAACGATCAACATATAACAAGAAACATTTACTATAAAACTCAAAAGCCTTCTGTTAGAGTATAACTATGATCTTAGACGAGTATAGCATCAGGGGCCATTGTTGCTTAGGGGTATGTCCCTGTGGAGGGGACGCCCGTAGTGCCAGTGATCTTTCTTCCTTTTGCTATTTTCAGTCTTTGGTCCATTCTCATCGTTGGTACAGTCGCAGAGAGTATTTTTGACATTCTCGTTCCATTTGTTTTTTCTCATCACTCAACGTTTTCTGTTTTCTACTATTCACTATACACCTGCATACGCTAATTTCCTGTGTCTTACCCTTTATAATAAAGTTCTATAAAATAAGCCTAATTTTACAACTCCTTCATGTAACACGCTCCCATTCAAAAATCAATTAACCCCCTACCCACCCAGAGGACGAGTCGTTCATGAACTCCAGCGCCTCGTTCGAAGAAAAAGGGACAAGGTGAAGAAGAAGCGTCAGAAGGAGGTCGATCTGTGGTGGACATGCATCACCCGTCGTAGAGAGCAGCGTGCAAGAGAACGGTTGAACCAGAGGCCGGTGTCGCGCGAGATTTACAGCGATTAATTCAGGCACGCCAGCTGTGTTTCCTGATCGCGTTGACGCCACCTTCGCCACGAGGAGGCGGAGGCGGCGGCGGTGGCTCGTCGCCACGGTAGAGAAGATCGGGGCCAACTTCAATATTTGAGAAAGCCCGTGGAATCCCGGCCGCGTTATCGTGTTCAGCCACGGCACACGGAAACCGTGGCGCGGGCCCGCGTGCGGCGTGCAACCGTGGCCCGTCCTCGCCTGCTCCTCGCTGACTACCGAGATTTACAATGAGTTTCCGGTACAACCTGGAAGGAAGTTTGCTCGCGCCAGACCGCTCGTACCAACCACGCTACATAAACGTTATCGCCGACGTATCGCGCATTCGGATCTCAAACAGCCCTTCCGCCGATGCGGAGACGCCTTCGCCGCGGTAGCACGCAACACGCGCGCAGAATGTCTCGCGTTGCACACGGAAAAATATATATCGTTTCGCTCGACCGCTCGTTTCGGACCTGCGTTTCTTTCTGTGATTTTTCGACTAGAAAGGGTTGCACGCGGGAACGTTGTTCCGACTTTATCTTCGGCTTTCCTCTGATGTTTGTAGAGCGGTTATTAACGATGGGGAAAAAAGAGTATGTTGGCTGACGGGTTAATGTTGTGTACAGTAGCGGACAAAAGTTTAAGATTAGAGGGTCAAAGAAAATTAATTAATAAGAAGTAGTAGTATAAATAGAATTTGTATTGTATGCTAATGAATGAACTGTGTTCTACCATAAGGATAATATAAATGAACAGATAAACACCGTTTGCTAACCATAAAGTTATGTTTTATATTATTCTTAGTAACTTTTACAGTTCTGTCTTTCAAGACTAGATTTGTCTGTTTTAAATATTGAAATGAATTTTATGAGCATTTTGAGCTTATATAAGTTTCCATTGGAAACTACCCTGTGTGGTGACAATAGCAATCCTGGCAACGTGTAATTTTTAATATAGAGAAAAAGAGAAAGAGAGAGTGTGTGTGTGTTTGTGTGTCCTAGAACGTATTTCAGTGTATTTAATATTTTAATATTTTATCATTGTGTTTTTTATTGTTCATAGTTATATAAATAAGTTGTTCCTACACATCTACTCACAAACAGAACGTATTTCAGTGTATTTAATATTTTTCTTATATTTCATTGTTATTAGTTACATAAATAAATTGTTCCTACACATCTACTCACAAATGGAACGTCGTGCACCTCCGCGTGTCCGAACTCACGCGATGCGCGTATGTACGTGTGTACATACCTAACCTTCGGCATCGCCAGAAGGCTACTTGCGATTCCGCGGAACGGTGGGCAGAGGTTAGGCGAAATGTCAGCTGGGAAGGTTAAACGTGGATGTCATTAAGAATGTAGCATAGGATGCCCGCTCGTTTCCATCGCGCACGAAAGGTTGCCAGCAACAAACGGCCTCGCGACGATCAATCTTTCCCGTTAATTCGAAACGACAGCGCCTCCTCGGGTTCATTGAAAACCGAATGTTAAATTAAAAACCAACGCTTCTTCTATTGCCGCTTTCCTGGCAATTACGTTTCATCAGGTGTCCCATAATGGATGGGTTACGAGGAAATTAACGATTCGAGCAGATCTTCTTCGGGGCCTATAATTTATTTAACGCGTTACAGGCGAAACGCGCGAAATTGAATGAACGTCGGAAATTTTCTGTTTGAAAGAGGAATCTGTGAAAGAAATTTATGGTTTCGAAGGTGGAAATGAAGATAATAGGTGGTCGGGTAATTTTGGTGAAGAATATCTAAGCGCTAAGCGAAGATAAAATAGAAGTTGTAGAAATGCGATCGAGTGGGTGCGAGTTGAGGAAAATGTGAAGAGTGCTGTGAAATGTCCCTTTCTCGATCGTCACACCTCAAGAATGACCAGAAATATGTTTATGTTTATTTAATGGGTATTGTTTCCTTTTGTATACATTATGTGATTTACAGTAATTGAAATAACACTATATTGAGTTGGTTCAAAAAGGTGACATACGATGAGAAGAAGTTTAATAAATTGAAATGGTTGTTAGCATGCAGTATTATGCGATTAATACAATTGTAGGAATGCGAGTTGAGGAAAATCTGAAGACTGCTTGAGTTGAGCGTTAGCTGTGTGAACGTAGAATGTTTGGACTCGAGTGTTTCTAAGGTGCAAAAGATGAACACCTGAGAAAATGTCGCGACTGAGGAATTTTGGTTAACAATTAGAAAAAACGGAAATGAGTGTTTGGAATGATATGTGACTGGGAAAATGCGAACGCATAACAAAAAAATTGTGATTCTGAAGGAAAAGTCGTACTAAGTTGAAAAGTCGTTTAAGTTGTTACTATTAAACTGTTTTAAATATATATTAATAATATTCTAAGCACTTCACTTTATTTTATTCACACCTAAGCCCTGTCCTCTGACTCTACTAAACAGATAAAAGTAGAATTTCCCGTAATTGAATTAACGTCAAAAATTTTCTGTTCAAAAGTAGAATCCATGAAAGAAATTCATAGTTTCGAAGGTGAAAATGAAGATAACAGGAGTGGTCAGATAATTTTGGTGAAGAACATTTAAGCACTAAGCGAAGATAAAGCATATGTTATGACATACGTTTAACAGCGGTTGGAAAACGACACAGTTTTAACGTTTCTCGGTTTGAAGGATGAAAGTATTGGACGAAACATTGTCGATGCACCACGATTCATCAAAACCACGTGAAATACGTTCTCCCCTCCGGTTGTTTAACAACCAACAGAACCAGAAGAAAAACAGCCCCGAAACAACGCGGACACGGGGCTTCCGGCAAGAAGCAGTTAAATTCCGTGGGGGAGAAAAATGAGAAGAAAATTCATGGTGTTTACACGTATAAATTTATTACGACGCGGGAACAATAATCCGATCGAAGGAATAAATCTCGGCCGGTTGTCCGCTGACTAGTCAACGTTCGCCATTGACAAAGTACTTATGCACGTTCCGCCGAACACCGATATCCTTGCCCATTTTATTTATCGCGCCGGTGAAAGCGAACGTTGACGTGTCACAACGGCTAGATGAATTATGAATTCTGAAAATAAGCCCGACTGTCCGGGAAATATATCGATCGATCACTGTCAAACTCCTCAGGGTCAACGCTCAAACGGTGCCCCTTAGTGCGCGGACGGTTTGGATAACTCGAGCGGCTCGGTTAACTGGACCCGTTCGAATAAACGAATAAATAAATGAATGAATGAATGAATGAATGCAAGAATAAGAAAATTAATAAATAAATAAACAAATGGATGAATGAATGAAAAAATAAGTAAATGAAAATATAAATAAATGAATGAATGTATGAATGAAAAACTAAGTAAATGAATAAACAAATAAACGAATGAATGAATGAATGAAAAAGTAAGTAAATGAATAAATAAATAGATGAATGGATGGATGAATGAAAATATAAATAAATGAATGGATGAATGAAAAAGTAAGTAAATGAATAGATAAATAAATAAATAAATGAATGAATGGGTGGATGAATAGAAATATAATCCTTGATTATTGGTTTAGTACACTTCCAGTTTACAATTTTACAATTTTACATTTTAAAACCCATCTTATTTTCTAAATTTCTAATTACACTTTCTACTCCCTATTTGCTTCCCTGTTTGGCGCTAATTGCGCCTTTAAAAAAGCTATATTTCTTAATTATTTAACTTATTTTTCTCAACTGTTCATTCTTACATCTAACTTAACCCATTCAGTTCGATACTTCTGCTCTTTAGACGAACACGACCACCCTCCCCAGCCTTGTTTCGCGTCCAGAATTTACACTTCGAGGCTGCGTTCCAGCCTCTTCGTATAAACTCGTCAACGTCGCTCGTTGGTTAGCCGCGTTCCCAGGCGGCAATTATCGCAGCCAGCGACGGGCGCAATCTTTATTTTCCATCTTCGCGACATTCTTCAGAAACCGCAGCCACGATCTTTCGACTGCGAATTTATTTTGCATCAGAACTCGCCCGGAGATACGATCCGCCATCGTACACGTTGTACATAAGTACGTGGGTTTCGTCGGTGCCCCGTTAAAATCACGGAAGAGTTAATTAAAGGCTGCCACGCGGCGAGACGTATCCAGCGATCTCGCGCCTATCTAATCTGAGAATCTCGAAATAAGCCTGGACGACTGTGAGGGCCTAAGATCAGCGAACAGCCAGCCAGGACACGGCTCGACGATAAAATGGAATAACGATCGCGTCGATGGTGGCTTTTTTTCTGAAGCTCAGGGAATATCGATCGGGGAACGAAAAATCGTTGTCGTAGGACGACCGTGGGAATACGTTGAAAGCGCAGAGGAAAGAGACAAAGAGAAATCAAGACGAACGTTTTGAGGAGAAATAGATTTATGTGAATTGATTGTTCGTTTTAACAGGTTCGTCGCCATGTTTGGGTGACGCTCTTTTTCTTAAAGTTAAATAGGATTTTAAATTGGAATTTTAAAAGGAATTCAATGGAATAAGCATTGAAGTATAATATATATAAATATAAATACATAAAATAAAAATAAAAAGTTAAAATTTTTGCTGTTTTTATATTTTTTTATCCCAGTTTTCTATGCAATCGGATTTGGGCTCAGCAAGAAACTCAGTCGAATCACGCTTGGCGACGAACGTGTTAACACTAGAACTACCACAGCAGTCAAAATGACTGGTTGATGATTACTTATAGCAACCTTATAAATTTACTGTGGTAAAGCTTCCAAAATTTCCTATGATTTTTCGTAGAAGGTATAAATAAAGATTTATTTCTTATGTATTCCGTATTTTTTCATGTAATTTCCAATGTGATCTCTTCCGTGCAAATAAGTACGCTTTGATTGTCGGTAGTTCTAGTGTTAAAAGGATAGCTAAGATTTTCTTTGCTGCTCTTAATGCAGAAGATTGTTTCTGCAATTTATGATTACATCATTATCGATGATAAACTTGAAACTTTCATATTAACATTTTATTGATCGGAAGCCTATTAATCGGTTTTTACATGCTTGCAATTAGTCTATAAATTTTGTAACGTTTCCTTACACGAAGGTGACTGCTTCGAACGATATCGTATGTATACCGTAAAGACATATTTAACTATCAATTGCTCGAAGAAAATTATTGTGATCAATTCATTAGCGATGCATCCACGCCGAAATTAGCCGATCGGGAATGCGTATCCAATAAGTTACACGGTCGATAAGGTGTTAACATGATTTAGGAATTCTAGGAAAATTAGGGAAATATGGTTTCTCGAACCAAAGTACTTTGCTATGTAAAAATAGACCATATCTACTATTATACCTGATTACACACTTGAAAAACTATTTTCAGCGTGGCAAAAATGGGAGCTTGATCAGATTATTGATATCACACTGGTACCTATGCAAACTCAGATAGAAAAGTCCTTGGTAATCGTTGAAAGCTTAATTCGGAAAATTACTTTTACAGCTCGACGGGAATAAAGGACGTGTCTCGTTGACGAAGGAAGAGGAGAACGAGCAGCGGTGATGGAGGGAAAGGGTGGAGAATAGAGGTCTCGAGCTTTTTACGAGTCATAAAGTCAGTCGTGCTTCTCACGAGTCGCTTCCGAAGAGTAAAACTCCGACCCTCCTCTATTCTTCGTTTCTCTCCGTGGCCCTCGACCTCGCGCACCGGCTAACTGATAATAATGCCGTTTTTATTGTACAATAACCCTTAAACGCGCCGATAAAACGACCCTTTATGACATCAAAAATGAGCCCGGTCCGGTTCGCGCTCGTGTCCCTTCCTTTCGGGGGAAAGTTGAGAGGACACGGGACAGGTGAAGGCCCTCGCCGTCGATCCCTCCTCTTCCTTCGCGGTGCCATCGTGGAAACGCGGTTTTGATGGCTCAGGTGTTGTAAAAGAAAAGTTTCAGCTTCGCGTGATTTATGCACCTTTCGTATCTCGCCCCGATATCGTGAACGAGGCCTGTCGGGATTTTGTTAACATGGTTGCTTTACGGCTCGCTTACAACTCGAGGTTATAAAGAAACCGAATGGGTCCCGAAGCTTTACATCGTATCCCTTAGTTTATAAGATACGTTTTCTTATTTCCTCGTGGTGCTTTACATTCGAAATAAAATTCCCTATGAACTGTTTAGAACTTTCTAAGAAACGTTTTCGTTGTTACATACAGTAGCGGATATAAGTTAACACTATATACCTATTTTTCCTGAAATGAGTCAATTTGACTCAAACGTGAAAATTTTAATTAAAAAAAAAAATAAAACTTTATTTTTAAGAAAGTTTGTTCAAAACAATTTTTACATCTATATGCTGTTACGATTTTTGTTATATTTAATACAAACGCCCTTACTTTTATTCCTTTCATCTGATACTTGAACTTGACAAAATCGCAAGTGAGTCAAATTGACTCACACCGGAAATCTAGCGTTAAGGAAGAGAAGACAGTATAAAGTATAGTACCATGGTTTATAAATGTTGTTTGTACATTCATTTTTATTGTTAACCCTTAAGGCTCCAAGTGCGCCTGTCAATCACCATCAATATAATTAATAATATAAATATTGTAATGAAAGTTATATTATTTCTGAAATTAATAAAGATTGCTTTGAATGACTTTAATATTATTATTTATACGTCATTTGAAGTCTGACAATTAAAAACTTACAAGTCAAATAAGTAGGGGTGTTAAGGGTTAATAAGGTAACATATAGTACTTATTAATTAATGCAGAACACAAAATTTATTTATTATATATTATTTCTCATATATTAATTACTTTATTTTTATTCACTCTCTGGTCTTAGACTTTTACCCGCTACTGTACATATTTTTCATTTGCAAAATCTTTCCTAATTTAAAACAACAGCATAGATCATCCCTTTCTTAGCTTTCTCGACGTCTACTCAATCTCCATTCTATTGAAATCAGTAAACGTTTCCCCAGCACAACATTGAATTGTTTATTTCTTTTTAATTTAACAATAAGAACGTTCCTCTTTTTTTCATCCACAAATTAGAATAATTCTACATTTAACCTTAAAACATGAAGTTTCTTCGACTCTCTCTCAGCCTTCCCCGACTCGAATCGATACCACTCGCTACATCTCCCGGCGTTCCGCGGAACTATGTTCCGTTCTCCATCGGAACATCCGCTCGGCTCGCCCGCTATCCAACGCCGCCATTTTTGCCGCGGGCGGCGCGATTTATGCGATAGCTTCGTTAATATGTAATGAATATTAATTATTTGCCAACGGAGGCGAACGGGACGACGACAGGGGGAAGGGGCGGGGGGACGGAGGGAAAAGACAGGGCGAAGGGGTGCAAGGGGTTGGAGGGGAGGCGGTTGGGTATCGTAATTTGTAATCTGCCGGCGTGTATCCACGCGAACAGCCGTGTGCTCCTCGCAACGATACCAGCCATCGCTTCGTTATGCTTAATGAACCCAGTAGCCTGGCGACGATAAAAAATTTTTGATCAGACGAACGAATCGATGCCAATGTAATAGCTCTTGTTTCTTGGAATTTCGAGCTTGTTATTCTATATTCGACGGGTTAGGTGAATGGTAAAAATGATGTTGAAGGGTGATGTAGAAAAAAATTCGTGTTAAAAGTAAAATTACTATATACTTATTGAAAAAGTATTGGTGGTGTCTGTACTACTGACGCATAATAGGAACAGAAAAGAACTGGAGAACAAGGCGATAGTGCCAATATTTTATACCTGGCCACCGTGTCTTTAAACCATTTCAGCATGTAGAGTTTTCACATAGAAATTAATATTTCCTTTACCTCAACAAATGAAAATGCAGTTCTAAAACGAATTTCTATAACGGTTAAATAATGAAGTTGCGGCATTTCTCTAACAGCATATACAAATTTATTCTCGTTTCATCGGTCAATAAAATTTTCACTACAGCACCTATGTCGTTTAACGCGAATCAAGTTAAATTTGAACGCAAATCTATACTAAAACTGATTTTCCACTTTGCAAGAACTACGATCATTCAACGTACATGAGACGAACAATATATTGTCACAGATTTGATATGGCTGCAATTATATAAGTGATTCCAAACTTTTGACTGGTAGTGTATGTTTAATGATTGTAATTCTTGCAAAGTGGAAAATCAGCTTTAGAATAGATTTGTGTTCACATTTAATTTGGTTCTGGTTAAGCAGTATAGATACACTAGTGACAATTTTACTGACCGATGAAACAAGAATAAATTTGTAAATTTGTTGTTAAAAAAATACTATAGCTTCAATACTATAGCTTTCATGTTCAGAATACAACACTGCTTCACTCTTCGCATCAAATCAAACCTTGACAGTCACAATCATTCCCCTTCCTCCCATTAACACATTCGTCGCCACATCACCCATATTTGGGTGACGCTCTTTTTCTTAAAGTTAAACAGGATTTTAAATTGGAATTTTAAAAGGAATTCAATGGAATAAGCGTTGAAGTATAATATATATATATATATAAATATAAAATACATAAAATAAAAATAAAGAAATAAAAATTTTTGTTGTTTTTATATTTTTTTACCCCAGATTTCCATGCAATTGGATTTGGGCCCAGCGAGAAACTCAGCCGAATCACGCTGGGCGACGAACGTGTTAAACCTCTAGCCAAGAAATCCATCCGAAGGGAAACCGCGAAAGGAATCATGCGAATACACCTTGCCGCCGATGTCTAGCTCCTAAATACTAATCACTGAGCTAAAGACTCCTCTCCAGAGAAGACGAAGAAGAAGAAGAAGAAGGAAAGGCTCGAGAGAAGATGGCGAAGAGTAAGAGGAGTGTAAGACGAAGCGGGAGCAGCTTGGCGGAGGCAGGGAAGGATGATGGAAGAGGAGAGGAGAAGGCAGCAACAACAGCAGCACGGGCCAGCAGTTGGTGCTCGGCTGTATTTTAATTATACCGCAGGCTGCGCGAGAACCTCATCCAATCTCGTTGGCCCTCTCTCTTTTTCGTTCTCCGTCCATCTTTCGTCCTCCTCCTCGGCGCCCCCATGGTCCGTCGGCCTCTTCTGGTTTCGCTGGCCAGCCGTGGTGCACCACCGAAACGCGAATGAAACAAAAGCAGAGGAACCGAGGACGGCCCACCGCCTCTTCAGCCCCTACAACCGTGCTCGCCTTGCTTTCGCAGCCTCTGATCGTTTCTAGCATTTCGTGCTTTCCTCGTTTCTGGTAAAGAGCTTTTTGCGCTGGGCGCGGCGAGGAATCGTTGGGAAGCACCGTGGGCCGTTGAAATGGGATGAGAACAACAAGTTTGAACGAAAAACTAGGAGAAAAATGGTGTATGTCGGGTTTGGCGACGAGGAATTTTAACCCTTGAATGCATATCGTTGTAATACTACAGCGACCTCACCATTCAAACGACCTCAAAGTCATTAGTATTCGCTTACTGCATACTGTTGTAAAATTATCACTATCTATATGATATGTTTTATCGAGTTGCAACACATTTTGTTCTTTAAAGACTGTCAAACGTGAACTTGACATTCACAAATCGAAGGCTATAGAAATTCTAAAATATGTGTAAATTGCATTATTGTTTTGTTGTGCAATTATTTAATTTTCAAACGTAAGTACGTACAAAAGTAGTTTTTATATGCACTAATATATTTTCTTTAGAGATAATTCATTTGTATTTTTATCAGTGTTATTTTCTAGTAAATGCAGACATGCAACAGAAGGTTTTTTAATAAATTACTACAAAGAAATTATAGAAAAAAACTTTTTCTTTATTTTTCCATACACTATCGTGTATACGTTTACATAATATATTTTTTTCAAAGGTGTAAGAAAAAATCATGCGTTTAAGGGTTAAGTATACTATTTCTAAAGGAAATAGAAACTTTGGATTCGTATGTTGTTCTTCTCGACGAAATTCCATTCGCCAAAGTGATTCTTACTGCGATCAGAAATTATTCCGATCTTACCTTCGAGATGATATTTATCCCTCATTATCGTAAAAGTTTCCAAAATTTATTTCTTTCACCTCTATTATAGTATAACTGCTGAATCTTTATATATATATGTATTATTGGTAATGTAGTTACTGATATGTAAATGTGTATGAAACATAACGACACCTAGTGTCCAATTAGGCATCATTTGCATAAAAATAACCATTAGAGAGTAAGCATGTGTATATATAATAAGTCTGTCGCTAAATAAAAGTAAAATTAAATCAGTGTGAAAGTAAAACCACGCTCTGCTACATTTACTCCACCTTAAAATTATCATCCACGAACGTGACCTGGCTCTTCGACAAAGCAACATTAAAATCTGGATCACCAGACATTCTTGACCATTTTCTCTCTCTCCGTTTCGAGCGTCGTGCATAAATCTTCGTCGAATTGCAGCACGCGCACGAGCGTCGTTCGCGGGGAAACGTCGCGTCCGTGTAAAAGCGGCCTTATTATTTCACGGTCCGTGCATACTCATTATACGCGCTTTACATGGCGGCCCGTTACGTTTACCGGCCAATTTGGTGGCGAGCTGCCTCGTCTTCTGCCATCTGTTCGCGGCCCCGCAGATTCCGTCCGCGGCGTTACGCTTTAATCCGCGGAACGAGCTCGTTTCGGATAAACTCCTCGTTTAAGTGAAACTCTAGCCGAGCCCACCTTAAGCGCTCGCCGTTCCCGAAGACGATTCCCCATTATCTACGGAGTGCCGGAGATTTGCATCGATCTCCTGTTGCCCCGGATTACCGGATCGAAAGAACGGCTTCGCATCGAAATTGGAGGTGTTTGAGAGCGATTCCATGAAGGTTCGAATTGGTACGAAGTGAGTTAGGGGAAAATTATTTGATTTCGTTTGGTAAATTGCCTTTTGACTGTTATGAAGTACGTTGGAATGTCTTGTGATGAAATTTTATACGCGTAACTTCTGTTTGAGTATCCTCATAACTCGCAGATAGTTAAATTATATGGATATTCACTTTAACCACCAAAATATAAATTGAAATATAGTAAAATACAATTCTTTATACGTTACTACTTTAATTATCTACGGAAAGTTGGAGATTTGCATTGATTTCCTGTTGCCCTGGATTACCGGATCGAAAGAACGGCTTCGCATCGAAATTGGAGGTGTTTGAGAGCGATTCCATGAAGGTTCGAATTGGTACGAAGTGAGTTAGGGGAAAATTATTTGATTTCGTTTGGTAAATTGCCTTTTGACTGTTATGAAGTACGTTGGAATGTCTTGTGATGAAATTTTATACGCGTAACTTCTGTTTGAGTATCCTCATAACTCGCAGATAGTTAAATTATATGGATATTCACTTTAACCACCAAAATATAAATTGAAATATAGTAAAATACAATTCTTTATACGTTACTACTTTAATTATCTACGGAAAGTTGGAGATTTGCATTGATTTCCTGTTGCCCTGGATTACCGGATCGAAAGAACGGCTTCGCATCGAAATTGGAGGTGTTTGAGAGCGATTCCATGAAGGTTCGAATTGGTACGAAGTGAGTTAGGGGAAAATTATTTGATTTCGTTTGGTAAATTGCCTTTTGACTGTTATGAAGTACGTTGGAATGTCTTGTGATGAAATTTTATACTCATAACTTCTGTTTGAGTTTCCTCATAACTCGCAGAGAGTTAAGTTATATGGATATTCACTTTAACTACTAAAATATAAATTGAAATATAGTAAAATACAATTCTTTATTCGTTACTACTTCTGTAATTTTTCAAACACATCTTTCTAATTGCTTCAATCCTAAATAATATCGTTAATTTTGTTGAAGGAAAATTTCTGAGGCCTAATCTTGATAAAGTGAATTTACTATAATTTTTACTATGATTGTTAAAATTTGTTTCCCTTATATTAGGTATCTTTTTTCGAAAGTTCGAAGATTCTTCGAAAGTTATCCTCTTGCAGACTATTAACACCATAGAGCTTCCGAACCTTGATTCTAATACTCGATTAAATATTTCTTTTAACACTAGAACTACCGAAAATTAAAGTGTACTTATTTGCATGGAAGAAATCAAATTGAAAATTACCTGAAAAAATATCGAATACATAGAAAACAAATCTTTATTTATACTTTCTGCAGGAAATCATAGTAAATTTTTGAATCTTAACCATAGTAAACTTATACATCATCAATTGGTCATTTTGACTGCTCTGTAATTCTAGTGTTAATATGTAAAGTATTGCACACTTAACACTAGAACTACTGACAAATATAGTGTACTTATTTGCATAGATGAGATCAAATTGAAAATTGCATAAAAAAATACCGAATGCATAGAAAACAAATCTTTATTTATATCTACTGCAGAAAGTTGTAGTAAATTTTGGAAGCTTAACCATAGTAAACTTATAAATCATCAATTGGTCATTTTGACTGCTCTGTAGTTCTAGTGTTAATATGTAAAGTATTGCACATTTAACACTAGAACTACCGACAAATATAGTGTACTTATTTGCATAGATGAGATCAAATTGAAAATTACCTGAAAAAATATCAAATACACAGAAAACAAATCTTTATTTATATCTTCTGCAGAAAGTTATAGTAAATTTTTGAATCTTAACCATAGTAAACTTATACATCATCAATTGGTCATTTTGACTGCTCTGTAATTCTAGTGTTAATATGTAAAGTATTGCACACTTAACACTAGAACTACCGAAAATTAAAGTGTACTTATTTGCATGGAAGAAATCAAATTGAAAATTACTTGAAAAAATATCGAACACAGAGAAAACAAATATTTATTTATACTTTCTGCAGGAAATCATAGTAAATTTTTGAATCTTAACCATAGTAAATTCATAAATCATGAATTGATCATTTCGACTGCTGTGGTAGTTCTAGTGTTAATGCAATTTAATCCCTTCGAAAGCTCGTTAAGTTCAAGCTTTCAACATGATTTCTAAAGCAAATCCACGCGCGAAACGGAGCGCCAGCAGCGGATTTTTTCCGTTCATCCGGGACGGAACCACGGAATGATGTACAGTTGTTTGGCAAGGTGATACGAGGTTCCTTTTCAGCGAGTCGTCGCCGCTTGTCGTCGACCGCTCTTTTACAACGCTCGTACGCCACGGTCGACATCAATCTCGTCATTAGTCTTCCTTTTCCTCGCTCGCTTCTTGCCCGAGTGTCTTCTTGCTAGACTCACGTTCGAGTTATTGATAATTTGTCACGCGATCTCCGACTGCGACCCGTCCATCTTTCATCCGCGGCCGAACCGTTATTCCACGGGAACCGCGGCCAGATTGTCGTGTGTCGTTTGCTTTTCTGCTGACCTATTATGATGAACGATCCAACGAGTCGCGGACGATCGACAAACACGTTGACGGGCCATTGTTACGCCGAAGCCACGGCGAAACTGATGGCCGGGCTTAGAAAATGGAAATCTTTAGGTTGTTCGCTGGTTAGACGTTTTGCGTAACAACGTTACAATGCAACAGATCGGTGATCCGTTAATTCGATTTAATCTTTTCGAAAAATTGTTTAAGTTCAAACGAAAAATGGCGTTCTAAGTCTATAATTAAAATTTTGTATAAATATATAAAACTACCAAGTATTATGTATTCAATCTTTATTTTCGACTCCACAGTCAAGAAAAGTGGACTTTGGTTTACACTTCTCACTCTCGCTTCTCATTTATTACTACTTTGTGCATTACTCTATTGTGCCTAGTCCTAGTTACACTTATGTTACTAATATTCACCTAACAAATTGATCTTATTTCCTACCCTAAAAGAAAGAAAAACAAAAAATAATAAAACAATAAAAGATGCATGGCATATTGCCGCTTTTCATCTTTGGTATCCAACTACCAAGAATTATGAAATTGTAAATTGTTGTAATTATACAATTCATCTTGTTGAGGTAGAACAATATTTATTCATCCTTCGTGGAAAATTCTAAATACTAAAAGCATTAGGAAATTATGGATTCCCAGGGTTTCGGGACGCGAAATGTGTATAATTATTTTTCACGAGTTTCTTTTCATTCCACATAACCCCTCCTCGACATATCTCATGCAGCACTTTTAAAAACGATGATTGAATTTTTGCACCATAAAGGATTCGATTTTGTTGCACGCAAATTCGAAGGATTTGAAATACGATTAAAGGGAAGACGTTGAAGTGATCAAAAGTTATCTTTTGGCCGGGCGTTTCGTCAATTGTAATTATGTCCAGGTAGGTGGTTAGGGATGAACGTTAACCAAAAAACGCCGGGGTCACGATGGGAAATAAAACGAGAGGGAGGGGGATAACGGCGTGACGGACAGGAGGCGTTCCAGGGCGGAGAAGGTGTTTCCTCTCGTGTTCGCTCGTTCACCGGCTGTTCCTCCGCTTCCTTTTTTCTCAATCCATCGAACCCATCGCTAACTTGACCTGTTCTTTTTTTTAAAGAAATTAGAGATAATCCAGAACACGTCCAACACGCGAGCAATTCCTTGAATCTTTGCTCGACCCGAAACTCAACCATTGATTTTCAGTTTAGCTTCGATACCCTTTTGAAAAGACGAAAATGTAGGAATGGTCCAACTCAATTGTGCCGATAAGAGAGTAGTATACTTTTAGTGAATCAAGAGAAACTTGCAAGCAACCCTAGCTAAACTTTCGCTCAATTCGAACCTCGACCATCCATTTTCATTTCAACTTCAATACTTTTTCGAAGGGACAAAAATGTGGCAATGACTCCAGCGTAAACTCACCAATAAAAAAGTTACTTTTAACGAATCAATGAAAATTTGCAACTCCCAAACCTTCGCTCAATTCGAACCTAGACCACTCATTTCTATTTCGGCTTCGATACTCTTTCGAAGAGATAAAAATGTGACAATGGTCCAACACAAATGCTCCGTTAAAAGAGTTACTTTTAACGAATCAAGGAAAATTCGCGAGCAATCTCCAAACCTTCGCTCAACTCGACCTTCGACCTTTCAATATTTCAGTTTCGATGCTCTTTCGAAGGGACAAAAGTGTGGCAATAGTCCAACACAAATGCACCCTTAAAAGAGTTACTTTTAAAGAATCATGGAAAATTTGCGAGCAATCTCTAAACCTTCGCTCAACTTGAACCTCGACCGCCCATTTTTATTTCAACTTTGATACTCTTTCGAAGAGATAAAAATGTGACAATGGTCCAACACAAATGCTCCGTTAAAAGAGTTACTTTTAACGAATCAAGGAAAATTCGCGAGCAATCTCCAAACCTTCGTTCAACTCGACCTTCGACCTTTCAACATTTCAGTTTCGATACTCTTTCGAAGGGACAAAAGTGTGGCAATGGTCCAACACAAATGCTCCGTTAAAAGAATTACTTTAAACGAGTCGAAGAAAATTCGCGAGTAATCGTCGACTATTCGTTGAATTCAAACCATAACCGTGCATTTTCATTTCAGTTTCGATACTCTTTCGAACAGACGAAAGCGTGGCAACGGCTCCATCGCAAACTCACCGACAAAAGAGTAACTTTTAGCGAATCAAGAAAAACGGCGCGGTTTCACGGGTAAACCGGCTGCACGGTTCCCCCTCGATTCCATGATTTAGGGGATCGCCTCGAAAGTACCACTTTTCTGCCATTCCGCTACCAGCCGATCCCACAAGTCATTTCCACACCTAGGCATTAGGAGGCAGTAAGAGAAACGGGGTCCGGGTCGGCGGAAAAAAAAAGAGCAAGAAAGCGACGCGAGAGGAAGGAAGAAAGAGAACGAGCCGAGTAGAGAAACACGGCACGAGCAGTCTGTCCGTGAACGGATCACAGCTGTGCCCCACGAAATTGCAGCCTGCGAGCCTGCCACGAACGCTTTCGACCGTTTAATCGCGATAATGGTAGGCCACGCGACGGAACAAATTTTCCGGATCCGAAGATTACGATGCTCGACGCGAGCTGGATCAAAGTCACCGATCTTTCGTTTATAATGAGCACCGTGGTGTCACTTGGCACGCGTAATTATGGGGGTCGTAACGAGGGTTCCGTCGAATCGTCGAGCTACCGTCTTTTTCTTATCCCTCTTCCTACTCTGCGAGAGGATCACTGTACGACAATTCATGCATATTTTAATAGTCCCGACTATAGGATAATTTTCTATGCAATCTGCTAACGTGGAAGGTTCAAGTTCCCGTTGAATTGCTATTCACGAGCGATTGGATTCAAACACTCGACGATTTAACGCTTTGAGTGCTAAATGAAATGGATTTCTTCCATTGCACGTGGTTGTAGTCATTGGTGAGGATCATCCGTCGAATCGAATTTTAGCAGGCGAATTACCCGGTTTTTTGGACGCTTCGCGAAGGTTTCTGAAGTGTTCTTGCCTCTTTTGACAAGTGCAGTAGCAATCCTTCTTTTCTCTTCCACTAGGATGCTATTAAGGATTATCGAGTACATCATTGATGTTTGGAATTCTTTGTTTCTCAGCCTTGTTAATATATCACTGTTGTATCTTCAATTTCAACGAGTACTTACATTTTAACCTTTTACGTGCTAAATACTCTCGGTCGAAGTGGTCCGCGTGGACAGCGCTCTATTAGCAATTGTATTACTCTGAATGGGAGCGAGGAAAAATTGACGAACGCATATATGCGTTCATAATCTATGCGAGTAACTTTCGCCAAAGACGCATATACGCGTCCATAATCTACGCGAGTAACTTTCGCCAAAGACGCATATACGCGTTCATAATCCACGCGAGTAATTTTCGTCAGAGACGCATATACGCGTCCATAGCAATTAAAGGGTTAACTATCGAAGTCTCGATTAATTTCTCATGGTGGCCCACGATTTCCCGCGATTTCCCATCCAACCAGTTTCCGCATCTAACCGTGTAAACAAACGCCCGGGACGGTCCCAAAAATTCCGTCCCGGAATACTCTGACGAAGCAGAAATCCCGACTAATGATCCGAGACCTCCTTCGAGGTGCGCACGAAGAAGCAGACGAAGAAGCAGAGGTCGAGGAAGGGGGACCAGGGGAAGAAAAGGAAGAAAACATGGACGGGGATCGGTTTCTTTTCGACGCGGGACCGCGCGATCAGGTCGCTCTCCATGGTCGGCGGGGTGATCAAAGATCCCGAGCTGCGCCCTTACGAACTGACCGTGGCGGGAGCCTCCAGCGGGGAGAAAAGAAAGAGAGTGACCAGCGAAGGGGAGGGAGAGGAGAGGGGAAAAAATAGAAAAAAAAGTATAGAGAAAAATCGAAAAAATATTGCTGGTGTCGGGGCCTAGCCGGAGCGAGGCGGGAAGAAAGCGAGGGAACCTGCAGGTCAAGAGGATGAGGCGACAACCCGTGACCAATCTGACGCTAAATCAACTGACGTGCGCTTCGCGCTCGATCACGTGCACGTGCACGGAGCGTGAGGCTGTGTAAACGATGCAACACGCACCGCTGTCGACGATACGCACGAGTTTTCGGGACGGGGTCGACGAGATGGCGGCGCAACGATGGGGATCCGCGCGGGTCGGACTTAACCCTTTGAGTGTTGAATACTCTAGGTGGAAATGCTTTGCGTGGATGGTATTATTGTTATTCATTAACTAATAATTGTATTGCTGTGTCGTGTCAATACTGTAGTTGATTTCGTCAGACGTATATATATGCGTTCATAGCATTTAAAGGGTTAACACTATTCCTACCACGACCGGTCAAATGATCGCTTTTTAAAATTTCGATTAGAATTTCCTATATACAACGTAATTGAATCGCCTTTAAACTTTTATACTTTTCCTCAAATATACGTATAATAGATTTTTCAATATTCACTCATTTTTTCAATGTTTATTTTCTGAGAAAAAATTGTTATTTGACCGGTCGCGGTAAGAGTAGGTATACATGAAGTGTCAGTCGGAATAATCTGCGAGATAATACTCCTACAAAGGAGTAGATTGTTGAGAGCTTTATTTGATCGTCAAGCTTGCTCACCGAATTATGAAATTTAACATGAAAAGTGAGAATGTCTTAGCAATTCTGAGAGAGTTTCAGTTCTTCGAGACTCGTTACATCTGTGAAAACTTTACTTTTTATGTAATTCTTACGTTTAAATTCACTGAAAAAGTTGAAAGTTCGAATGAAATTATCCGGAAAAACGTTCTGCGAACAACATATACAGAAACTTGCAAATTTCGTGAAAACAAGGAAGATAACAGCGTTAGATATTAATTGGATATTTACATTGCATAATGGTTATCGAGGAAAACATAAAACCTCTACTATTTTCCTCGACTTGAGAGCAATAAATCGTTTCGATCTAATTATTCCGCGAAACGCTTTCGAAAGAGCGAGCTCAACCTGTAATTAGCACACGTTCTCCGCGATACGAAACAAAAATGTGACAAAGTGTACACGGAAGGACGCAAAATTTCCATATTGAACGGTAACGAAGGATTTAAGCTCGAGGCAGCAAAATAAAGAAATTCCCAGAACTAATTGAAATTCATTATCAACGAGGGCCCGGGGACCGTGGAACCGAGGATCGGGCCACGCCTCGTGTTCACGGGCGAATGGCGTGGCTGTTCGATTTGAACCGAAATTTCGGCCGTGCACGTCACTAACGAGCCGGTGTGTGTATACAGATGTTCAGGCGGTGGAAAAAACATCGGTACAAAGTCCCTTTTTATTATTCCTCGTGCGATTCCGTGCGTGCGCCGCGCGGAATATTACCGCGCTTTAAATATTTGCCCGCACGTTCTCCCGGGATCCTCGTTCAGACGGAATAATAACCTCGGGTATCAGCGCGCAGGCCTTTCGGCGTTCTCCTTTCGCCTCGCTTCCCCCTCCCCTCCCCCTTTCTTTTTATTCTCCTCTGCCCGCAATAACGCCGGATCGTTGATTCGTGAATTATGCAAATCGCGGCCGAATGCGTGTTCCCCGGGCTCGATTAAGTGTAACCGGCGAGAGCCGGGCTCGATCATCGAATCGGGTACAAGAGAACAAATTCGAGGGATTAAATTCGTTGCAACGACGAGTCGAATGTGAATTGGAACGGAGGAAGGAACGATGTCAGGGGGAGCGTCGTGGGATGTTCTCGCTAATTACGCGCGATGGGGATGGTCGTTATTTATGGAGGAATGCGACCGAGCGGATGTGAGTTTTGGAAAATGTGAAGAGCGGTTGAGTGTTTGGGCTAGAGTGTTTCTAAGGCGCGAAAGGTGAGCACTTGAGAAAACTGAGCGACTGATAATGAGGAATTTTTGGTGAACGTGACTGAATGCGTCGGATGAGAAAGGTTTCGAATTTGAAAGAAAGGAAATGAATGTTTGGAAAAATATATGATGGGGGAAATTGCGAGCGCGAGGCAGGAAGAGTGTAATCTTAAAAGAAATAAGAACGTCGAAGTTGTAAGTTGAAAAGTCGCTTAAGCTGTACCTATTAAACTGTTTTAAATACATATAATAATATTCTAAGCTTTTCATTTTATTTCATCTATCATTTCATTTCATTTTATTTCTATCATCTCACTTTACTAAATAAATAAAAGTAGAATTTCCTATATTTATGCAATGCTAATCCCCTGAATTTCCGTCAGAGGTTTTTTGAAAGTTATCCTCTCGCAGGCTATTAATATTATTGAGCTTCTGAATTTTGATTCTAATACTCGGTTAAATGTTTCTTTCAACACTAGAACTAATGACAATTAAAGTGTGCTTATTTGCATGAAAGAAATCAAATTGAAAATTGCCTGAAAAAATAACGAATACATATAAAACAAATCTTTATTTATATCTTCTACAGAAAGTCATAGTAAATTTTGGAAGCTTATAAAGTTGCTATGAATAATCATCAACTGATCATTTTGACTGCTCTGATATGACTTTCTAGTGTTAAAGCGACGATAAGCTTTAATCAAGATGTGTTCACCTTCTGGTTTAACGTTGATATTTGAATATTCTTCTGGTCCCCAATGAATTATTTTTCTCCATTACAGATACCCCTGTCGAATCGATCTCGGCCCATTTCTTCTGAACAATTGATCGCTCGTCCAATCCTACGATTTATTAACCGCAATGGTCGGTAATAGCGTGCTGCGTTATGTACACGCGTGTGCATACATTCCCGTTGATTCTATCTCCTTACCCGTTACACGTTCAGAATTACTGAATATCCTCGCACAGGTAGAGATAGAGAACGCTCATTTTTCGCGAAAACTCCTGATAAAAACAGCCCAGCCACCGGGTAAAAGTTGCCGGTGGCTTGTAAATTACTCGAGTTGCGTATATTATTACACAAACGACGTGTGCGTCATTACAAAGAGAGCTGTCGGACGTTGGGATATTAAAGCTAAAATTTCGCCTGTAAATCAAAAGCCGGCCGCGATGCGGTTGCCTTCGTATGAACCGTAATCGACGTTTATTAATCAAGATACCGGGCCGCTTATTAAAAATCATTCCCGCGTTAAAAACCGTGCAATCGTGAATCAACCGCGTTTACAGCGAGCGAATACGCATAGGCGCGTATCCAGCGACGCTTCGCCGCGAGAAATTATTTATCGCGGCTGAATAATCGACTCTTATCGCGAGCAAATTTCGCACGTAAACACGTGCCATTATTTTTCGTCGCTTTTTATTTGATTAGCAGAAATCATAAGCTCGTTTCGCGTTGCCCGAGGTCGGCTAGAAACGAGAGGTCGATACGAGAGCCTGTTTTAAGCGAGCGATCGCATCAAAGTAGCGTAATCGAACACTGACAGGCAGAGGAACGTAATTGAATATTCACTAAAGATTTCGCGTATCTTTGATGAATATTTCAATTTCTATTATGCCATAGGAGATAGATGCGTTGCGCTTATGATGTTAACCCTTAACACTCTTACTTTTAAACGTGGATATCGACCGGCAACTCCAATTTATTCTCGTCATACTTTGGGTTGGAAATTTTTAAACGTCAGATGCTACAATGACGAGTAAATAATAATATTAAAATCATTCAAAACAATATTTATTCATTTTAGAAGTAATATAATTTTGATTGCAATATTTATATTATTAATTACACTGGTGGTGCTTGAGAGGCACACTTGGATCTATAAGGGTTAAATGTTTAATGTTTCGTGTGTAATAAATATAAACCGAAAGTGTTAAGTACAATACTATTAAATCTGAAATAATTACTTAACATTTATCGGTTGTAATACGTTATTTTCATTCTTATCTTAACACTTAACCCTTTGCACTCCATTGTCCCCTCTCAGAGGACATTAGAATTTATTAGTGATTCCGGGAATCAACTTATTTCAGCGCAACCTTTTCAGAAATGCATGTTCCTGTGAAGGTTTCTGCTAAAATGGCACAAGATATCAAATTAAAATATGGTACAGTTGC
>JAOPTO010001572.1:0-34982 GCA_033822845.1 Tetrapedia diversipes | reverse complement strand
TGCAATGCAATTGGCCTTGCGAGGTGAACGTACTCGCGGACGATTCGATGCGTATTGCAGAGGCGCTGCACCGGTACAGGACGAAATCGTGGCAGAGGTCTTCGATCCCGTGTCCATTCCGAACGAACGCTCAGCCGTCTTTGTTGGCCACGACCAAGTACAGTTGGACCCCCGTGACCGCGGTGCGATCGGCTCCAAAGTCCTCCGCGGCTAGTGTTAGGGATCGATAATTATTTGTATGTATTATCAAAACCGACTCTGGTTCATTAGCACGAGGTCTAGGGCTGGTCATCCCCTAAGTTAGAGCCTAACCCACCCGGGTGACCATCACCTGTTCCTATTTTAGGATGTTAGGATCTTTAATTGGGTATTGAAAGAGATATTAACGTCTATAAACTATTTATTAATACTCGAACAAACACGCAGAAAGATAACATTAAATTATACGAAAAAGTCGCGAGAAGTGCAGAAGTGCCTGTATTGGCGGTTAGCTGCTAACTGCTTTTTTAGGCGTCCGCATTTCGGCTCACGCCGAAACGGGACGCTACGACAACCTTCCAGAAAAACTGGGAAAGGGGAGCCAGGGAAAATCCCTGGGACCATTCCGTTACGCCGGCCCGATGATTTCGCGCAGTGCCGGCAATAATGGTCAGTACGCTTATTTTATTTACACAGGTACAAAGACCTTTATACGTACCCTACAGTAGCAACAATTGTTTTGAGGATAAATCTCGGAAACTAAGGCCGAGCGGCGGTTATATGTGTAGGAATGCGATCGAGCGGATGCGAGTTTGGGAAAGTCTGAAGAGTACTTGAGTTGGGCGATTGTCGCGTGAACGCAGAATGTTTGGGCTCGAATGTTTCTAAGGCGTGAAAGATGAGAACTTGAGAAAACAGTGCGACTGAGAAATTCTGGGTGGTCATGACCGAATGCGTAGAGTGAGAAAGGTTGACAATTAGAATGAAAGGAAACGAGTGTTTGGAAGAATATGTGACGGGGAAAATGCAAACGCTTGACAGAAAGAGCATGTTTGTGAGAGCAACAGAAACGTCGAAATTGTTAAGTTGAAGAGTTACTTATACGTTACTATTGTAGGAATGCAATTGAGTAGTTGCGATTTTAGAATAATGTAAAGACTGCTTGAGTTGAGCGATAGCCGTGCGAACGCAGAATGTTTGGGCTCGAATGTTTCTAAGGCGTGAAAGATGAGAACTTGAGAAAACGTTGCGACTGAGAAATTCTGGGTGGTCGTGACCGAACGCATCGAGTGAGAAAGGTTGACAATTAGAACGAAAGGAAACGAGTGTTTGGAAGAATATATGACGGGGAAAATGCGAGTGCGTGGCAGAAAGTATTGGACGGTGAAGCAGAAAGTGTTTGACTGTTTGAAAGAAAGGTTTTGATTGTGAAGTTGCTAAGTTGTAAAGTCGTTTAAGTTGTTATTGTTAAATTGTTTTACATACAGTTTTATTAACACTATGCCGTCCGGTGGCTTCTCTGTGGTGCCATCAGAAAACTATCGGTTAAGTGCCGGTGGTTCCACTGTGGTGCCATGCGCAAAACATCAGGCAATTACAAACGTAGCAACTTTGTATTTTTATAAAAACCCATGCCCTTAGACAATGGCAGACGAAAACAAAAAAATGGGACACAATTATACGTGATGAGTGTGTGGACACTCGTTATTTAACTCAGGCCCACCGACGCCCCACAAGAAAATCTAGATTAGACGTGCGGACAGCATAGTGTTAATACTTTAATCGCTTCACTTTTATTTTTTACACCTGAATTCCATCTTCCGTTCTACAAAAATCATTTTATAGAATTTTCGTATATAAATTTTACTCTTCGCACGACTCTGCTTCACGCTACAACGTCTAATTCAACTCTGCTCTTTTTGACCAGAGAAAACTGTCGCTAGCCCTTGGCCTTTCTCCTACCACGTACCTCGGAAAAATCCCTCAAGTATGGCCATATTTGGGCATATTTCAAAAACATGACCATATTTGGGCATTTTTCCCCAAGCAGGCCTGAACTCTCACTGTCCACCCCTCACTTTCTCTTACTCTATAAAATTATTTAATTACGATACTACAATATTGGAAATTTTTGGATTATATTTATATATTATTATAATAATATTATATTAATATTATACTAATATTATATTAATATTATACTAATATTATATTAATATTATACTAATATTATATAATATTATAATAATATTTATATATATTATAAAAATATTTATATATATTATACTTCGATACTTATTCCATTGAATTTCTCTTAAAATTCCAATTTAAAATCCTATTTAACTGTAAGAAAAAGAGTGTCACCCAAATATGGGTGACGTGGCGACGAACGTGTTAAACGAGGCATCTTGTATATATTGGCTGACAAATCGCCCATAGAATAACCGTGATTATAATGAGAGGCCGGCATTATAGCGCATGAGATAGATAATAAATTCCATCAAACTTTCTTTCGTCATTTCCAAACACTGTCATCCATCACGGATAATGACATAAGCGTATTCGCGTAAGTCTAGACAGAGCTTGTGCAACGCCTCCTAAGGCCACGTCTGAGACAGCTGAACGCAGAGATTTCAACATCGCCGCGAGAGTTCCGAGCGGAGGGGCATTTCGTAACATAAAACGAGATGGAAAAAGAGGCGGAGGAAAAACAAAGAAATAGAAATTCATGAGCGCGCCAAGCCGCCAGTTTTTTCTTTTTTTTTTCTTTATAAACAGCAAACGCCGTACCACTCGCGTAACGCCGCTTCCGTGAGATCAAAGGTATCTTCGATTCCCGCGAGGCAGCCAACTTGCAAAGCGAGAAAATCATTCCTGAGTCATTATTCATAGCGGGCGTATCAATTTTAATCAGCCGGCAACTATTGTGCCAGTGCGTGCGGTACATTAACACCTTGTATGCTAAACAGCAACCAGACAGAAGTACCTGCGGCTCTAAAAATTAACTTCCAAGCACAGGGTAAACTTGGCGTAATTATGTTTCAATTGCAAATCGAATGTTCGATAAACAATTGCGGCACAAGATCATTTTTCGTTTCAATAACGTTCTTTGGTGTAATCATCGTTAGAAATTGAATGCAAAAGCAAAAATTAACCATAATATATATAATATCTGTAATATTTTTAACCCTTGACCCTTCGCGCTCAAAAAGTAACTTCCCATATAATGCAGTTTGATAAATTTCTGAATGCAAACAGTTCATATTTAGAGTTTCCACTGTTGCTTAACTATTAGGTTGTTCGGAAAGTAATTTCGTTTTTTTTTATGATATGTCGAGCTTTGAGATTAAACTTAGCCGTTTCAAATGATCTTGAACGGTCGAATTCGATAAATTTAATTTCTTAGCGATCGTACGAATTGTTATTCGCCGATTTGCATCAATCAATGCCTTCATTGTGTCTTCATCAGCCTCAACTGGCCTTCCAGAACGTGGTGCATCTTCAACATCAAAATTGCCGGATCGAAATTTTGTAAACCAGTTTTGGCACTGGGGTTCTGTCAATACATCTTCTCCATACACAACGGATCATTTTTTCCTTGCTTGAACAGCATTTTTACCTTTTCGATAGTAGAAAAGTGAAAAATACCGAAAATGTTGCTTTTTACTTTCCATATTTGATAGGGCACCAACCAAAAACTACTGGGTAGAATCAATCGAAACTTTTCACAAGCAAGCCTTGCTATATATGCTGTCAAAATATATAATGATCACGTGGCTTAAGTGTGAAGTTGACTATGAAAAAATACAATTAAGCTGTGTTCGGAAAAAACGAAATTACTTTCCGAACAACCCAATAAATTAAACACGTGAATTCTGGTACACTTTAATTTCGATAATCTTGCAATTGAAAATTTTTGAAGACTGCCTTTCTAGTGATAGCATTTAAATTTCGCGGCGACTCTGATCGGGCCTCTCTCACTCCTGCACGTACGCCGGTGCGCAACAATAAAAGGGAGAGACCTGTGCGAACAGTGAAGAGAAAGAGAGGTGCCACGATATAGCGAATTTAGAACAAATTATTCTTATTACTAGTTTTTTTTTGTTTAATAAAGAAATACTACCATACTAGTGCGAACAGTTAACCGATACTATAATGGACCATTGATAACCCGCCAGCATTGTTTATCACGCGTGAAAAAATTGTTTATCTCACAACTTTCTGTACAATTAATAGTAACACCAATGTATCCTCTCAAAATCCACCGTTTCGATTTCTTCGTATATCGTATAACTCCGCCAACGCGTAACACCACCCACGGGGGTGAAGCATATCCAGCAGCAATGCAATCTTCTCCAGTTCTATCGCCTCTCGACTCCCACGCAGCCTCGTTAAAAGTCAAGCGCCCCGATAGAAACTCGCTACAGAATATTATACCGGAGAACGCCGCGAAAAAATCAACGTATATCTTCCCTCAAGCTTAGACCTACTAATCTCAGAACCAAATGTATGTACAGTACGCGACAAAATGATAGCGCCAACATATGATTTTTTGCGTTTCTTGAATCTAACGTAATGTATACAAGTTTCTACATGCAGTTTCGTGTGTAATATCTCTTTCTTAATGATACGGACAAGGATTAACCACGAGTTATATTTTTTACGGAAAATTTAACCTTTTTGTGAATACTAGGCGCGACAAAATGATAGCGCGGGTAGGAAAAAAAGAGATCAGTGAGATGGCAATTCATTCGTCGTTTGAACTGTAAGGTAACATCGTTCTACATCCTTTCTTTCTTCAAATTCTCCCAGTGCTTATCCACGCGTGATGCTTCCAAACTTTTGGCCGGCAGTGTACATGCATGCACAACTTTTGGTTGGTAAGGTACATGTATGCACAATTTGCATGCACAACTTTTGATTTGTAAGGTACATGTATACACAACTTTTGGTTGATAAGGTACATGTATGCACGACCTGCATGCACAACTTTTGGTAGGTAAGGTACATGTATGCACGACCTGCATGCACAATTTTTGATTGATAGTGTACATGCATGCACAACTTGTACGCACAACTTTTGGCCAATAGTTACACGCATGACCAACTTTTGGCGGACAGTGTACATGCATGCACAACTTTTGACCGACAGTGTACATACATGCACAACTTTTGACCGACAGTGTACACGCATGCATAACTTTTGGCCAGCAATTACACGCATGCCCAACTGTTGGCCGGCAGTGTACATGCATGCACAACTTTTGGCCTGTAGTGTACATGCATGCACAACTTTTTGGTTGGTAAGGTACATGTATGCACGACCTGCATGCACAACTTTTGGCCTGTAGTGTACATGCATGCACAACTTTTGGCCGGCAGTGTACATGTACGGGGAGAGTGCACAGAGACGCTACGTATGCAAAGAGCATAGGGACGCGAGGCGTCCACGCGGCGGAACGTGGTTACCCGTAAATTATTTCAATGCACCTAGAGCGTCGAATGTAGCGAGAGTATTATTTACGACACTGAGCTCTCTAGGTGCAGCCTAGACCAGCCACGGGTAGACTAGGATACGATTACATCATGGCATAAACAGTCGGTAATAGTGGCTCAAGGTCTACTATGCGCATATGCGTCTCGCCACCGCCGCCGCCATTCTACAGGGTGTCCCGCGACGAAACAGATCGGCGGTTCTTAACCCTCGCACACTGAATGCCGGGTCATTTTGACCCAGGCCATGCGAAACCAACGCTTCTCAACCTTTCTCAGAACGTGTCCCACTTCAACATCTCCAAGATTTGGATGTCTCG
The DNA here is from genome assembly GCA_033822845.1 of Tetrapedia diversipes. NCBI lineage: Eukaryota > Metazoa > Arthropoda > Insecta > Hymenoptera > Apidae > Tetrapedia > Tetrapedia diversipes. The sequence continues at coordinate 29,190 of JAOPTO010001572.1, read as the reverse complement.
TTGTATGAAAGTATAATGATAGACACACAAAGTGTTTTAAATAAAGGAGAAAATATAGGTAAAACCGTCTTTAATTTGAATACAAATTTTAGATTTCCTTTATATATTATAATCAGCTTTGTGCCGCACACAGTGTGTCCGTTCGTTTGATACAAGACAGCAGTTCACTGTTTTGAGCATTTTTAGAAGCATTTCTGCCCTGAGATTATAATACTGCCGCACGATGCAACAAAGAGACTGAGTAAAAAATATGGAGAACGATTTCTTAATAACACTAGAACTACCGACGGTTAAGAGTATACTTATTAAAGACAAAGAAATCAAATGTGAAAGCTTTATGAGAAAATTACTTAACATAAGAGAAACAAATTTCTGTGATCATAGTAAAAATCATAGTAAATTTTCAAATGTGTAGGTATCACAGTACTTACAAATTAAGTCATTCTGACCCATTTGGTAGTTTTAGTGTTAATAAAGGAGCCAACGACGTACACAGGCTTATACTCTGCTTATTCCCCATACTGCGGGGTAGCGCTTATTAGCATAGGCAATTATAGTGCAGAACTGGAAAAATTGCATCTGGAAGAATTAGGAATCTACTAGGTGTAGCTGACAAGAAGTCCCGCGGGACGGCACAGGGGCAAGAGGAATGGCTCTCGTAGCCATCGCGTTAGGTTCTTGACGTTGGGGGCACCGTCAGCCCCCACTAGATAGGGTCTCCTGCGCAAAGGAGACAGAACGCGGGGGAAGTACTGGACGTGTTCTTATAGAGTTCCCGGTGCTTCCCCAATAGCGGTAGATGGCCACCGTGGAGGTTTTGGTGGGTAAAAATCCCACATAACCTGGTCACCCCCCTCAGGGTGGCTGGGTATCTTTGGAAGATTTCCTCCACGCGAAAAAAAAAAAAGGTTCTTGACGTTGCACATTGCTTATAGTAGTGGTGTGCGTGATTACCTGAGCCAATAATACGCTAAAGCCAAAAACGCAAGTAAGATGGAGCGTGCCCCTTATTCGCGGGTCAATTAGACCCACGTTTCTTCCGCGGGACTTCTTATCAAATTATTAACCCATTACACGCTCGTTTGCAAAGAGACCAAGTATCGTGTTTGTTCATGCAATAACGTAGTTTCATGGCCATTTAGCCGGTGACTGCGACGTTGCAACTTCAATTAGTATTTCCGTAGTTGCACATGCGACAAGCAATACTGTGCTCGTTAAAAAATTTAACGATATTGTAAATAACAATGTTTAAACTGGGCTGACAATTTTCATTTCTGTCATCCTTCTATTCGAAAGCTTTTTCCTGAACAACCTCATTCCCCGCGAACATCGACTAAATCAAGTCCGTTCGGTTATTCAGAATATGCAGGTAGCTTCTGTTCAACGCTGGCTGCCGGTAACGCGAAAGGTGTTACGGGAGAATATTCGCGGTAGGAAGCGTAATCGAGCTGAACGCGAGAGCGGGTGCGACGTCCTCTTTGTGGCAATGCGCATTATTAATAGCCACGCGCAGCTACGAAGATTAGAACTAATGGCCGATGCTGGATACTCGAACCGGCCTCGCCTAGGATCCTAGAAAAATCTACGGAACGAGTTCTCTCGGGCTCGGCTAGCCTCCTGTCTGCCATTCTAGACGTCCAACTATCTCTCTCCCTCCCTCTATCTTTCTCTCTCACTCTCCCTATATTTCTCTCTTTCTTTTCCTATTTTTCACCCTTTCTTTTTTTTTCTCTCTCCCTTTCCGTATTTTTCTCTCTCTCTCTTTCTATCTCTTCCGTAAATTTCTCTCCCTCCCCCTATATTTCTCTTTCTCTTTCTCTCTTTCCCTATCTTTCTTAATCTCCCCCTATCTTTCTCTCTTTCCCTATCTTTCACCCTTCCTTTTTCTTTCTCTCCCCCTCTCCGTATCTTTCTCTCTCTTTCTCTCTCTTCCGTAAATTTCTCTTCCTCTTTCTCTCTCCCACTTCCTATATTTCTCTTTCCCTTTCTCTTTCTCTCTTTCCCTATCTTTCTTCCTCCCTTTCCCTATATTCCTGTCTCTCTTTTTCTTTCTCTCTTTCCCTATCTTCCCCCTTCTTCTTCTTTCTCTCTCCCTCTCCGTATTTCTCTCTCTTCCACAAATTTTTCTCCCTCTCCCTATATTTCTCTTTCCCTCTTTCCCTATCTTTCTCTTTTCTCTCTCTTTCTCTCTCTCCCTCCCTCTCCCTATCGTTTTCTCTTCCTTTCTACCATCGCTCCATTCCTGCATAATCGCGCAGCGCGTTCGTCTGTCCGCTCGAAGACGTGCGTTCGCGATACCTGGCGAGACTCCTCTCTTATCTCTCTCCTGCTTTTTACTCGATTTCCCTCGTAAGGACAGCGGAACCTCGATTATGTTCTAATTAATACAGGAACGAATCCGTTTCAATAAGTGGTTTCTCGAATAAGCGATCTAATAAGAGATACGCATTCCAAAGCGACGATTATCGATTTTTATACGATTTTTTATACACGGTGGCAGTTCGAAGAAAAAATATTCCACGCGTATTTCTTCTTTTATCAGATTTTTATTAACCAATGTTCGGATAATTGAGGTTCTACCAGCTCGAAAACGTTCGATCGAGGGAAAGCCACGAGAAATCTTGCGCGTCGATCAACCTTGCTTGCTTGCGAGAGCGTTTAACCCTTTCGTTACAAGTGTCGACTATAATCGGCGTCCACGCGACAACCAGTGTATCGAATGATAACTATAGTAAACTGCATTTTTATTTATAATAATAACAAAATTTGTAAATATGTAAATAACTTCTTAACCCTTTTAGTACCGAACGAATATATATCGTTTCGTACGCCATGGCGCCTAACTATTTGCATTGCGAGAGAGCTCTACTTTAAAATAAATTTATAAAACGTTATAAATGTTTCAATTTTTTCTTTTATTACGTAATATGCTTCTTGTTGAATCTTGTGAATATTATTCTGTAACGTGGATATAATTTCGCAGCGATAACTGAAGGAGATCCTGGACGCCGATGGGTCCTGTAATGCTCCCTTTCAGTTTTCGAGAGTTCGGAAAAGGGTATTGAGCGTGAGAGCCAACCTGTACGCAGGGAGGTCCGGATTAAACTCTCGGTAGTCTCAAATAGGACGCTTTTGAACTGTCTCGGTGCTACTGTCTTTTTAGCGCGGCTTTTTATACGGGTTTGGGTAGCTCCGTCGTTTTAGGCCTAGCGGGGTAGTTTATGGCAGGGAGTACTGACCGCGACCTTCGTGGGGCGTACTTACAATAAATTCCCTTAACCCCTTAACCTACAATGACGGGCATAGCCCGCGTACGATGATCGGGCCAAACGTAAATATTACGGGCATAGCCCGCGTACGATGATCGGATCAAATATAAATATTAGCGGCGGTGCCCTCCTAAAGTTATAAATATTTGTGAAATATTTGATAAGTAATTACAACCTGATGTAATAATTGTGGTAGATGCAAGTATTACAAAAAGTTTATTTATACAAAAATTAGTAATACAAAATTAATAATTTGCAATGGTGTGATACAAGTCGTGCGAATGGCTCTAAGGCTGCGCGAGCTTGTTTACGTTTTCGGCCAAAAAATTCTCGAACGTAAATCGTAGGTTAAGGGGTTAAAAAAAAAGGTTCGCAACGCGACGTGCGCGTCGATTTTCAAGTACAGGATCGACCGATGCGCGATTCACAGGCGGAGATAATCTGTTGCGTTGCAGACGACCCGCTGAGAGGATCGTGAGCGCGTAACAGAGTCGTGAAAAGAAGCTGCACGCTCTGACAGCCGCGTATAAATTATTCGCAACTGGCTGACCGCGGTATCGAGATACCACAGTAGCGTGCTTCACGCGTAACAGTTGCACGCGAACGTTGGCCACGGGGTTCGATACGGGGAAATATCGTTGGTCATCGAGATAGGTTTGAAAGCGGGAACGTAATTGTCTACCTTCGATAGAAACAACTGTGGTGATTGGTACATATTGTTAAATAATTACACGCTATGGCGATATGTTACATTATGTTAATAAAATTACACGTATCTTTCGTTAGTTTTTTAATTTTTATTTTTTGAAATGATGTATTGCTACTCGTACACTGACAATCACGTTGCAGTAAACGAAAGACTGCTATGAATAATAACTGGTTGGTCACTTTGACTGCTTTTGTGGTTCTAGTGTTAAAAAGTTGAATTTTTAAAAATGTGCGAAAGTCGAGAGGCACTCTTTTCTTTCGCAACTGCCAGAAATCTTTGTGACTGTTGCGGAGGGAAGGAAGAGAGAAGGATAAGAAACGGAAAGCGGTTTTATATTGCTAAATGAAATGTACTCTTATTTGTAATATAATACTTTGATAATTTATTAATACTTTTATATAGCACGAGGAAGGGCAATATTGATCGCACCTAGCGAGTTTTGTCACAAGACTAGCAAAACGCAGTGGTCGAAATTCTTACAACCCTGTCTGGGTCCTTCAACCCCTTTATTCTATTTCTTAACGTTTTCGAAGTTCCTAAAATGCTAGATGTGACTTAGCTTCTTGGAAGAAGCCCCTGAGAAAGTACGTTAAGAGAAAGCTGGTTTTCGGTTAATTTTTGATTCGTAGTATTTCTGTTATTCAATTTTCAACACCAGAATTTCCAGAAAAACGGGCCTAAGGCCCGCCAAGCTTCGTTCGCCACAAGCCTCGCGCAATCGCCGCGGGGGTACGTTGCTCGTCCGCGCTTCTCCCGCTATTTCGAGTACTTTCACCGTTCCGCGCCGAACTTCGCCGCTCTGTAACCGTTGCATCGGACGCGTTCTCACAGGAAGACGTCATGGCGCGCGTGTCCACCGATTTCTAAGTTCGGAGCGCAGGACGGTTGCGTCAGAAGGTCGTCTGGCAGCCGCGGAAATTGCACGCGCGAGGTCCGCGCCGAATGAAAGTCGCGCATATTATTATTCGCGCGATCGGGAGCAACGACCGATACACGTAACCGCGACACACCGTGACCCACGGTTGGGTGCACACAGAGGTGCGGGGGGATGGGGGCCCACTTTTTATTATTATTTCCGTGGCCTTTATTTATGGTTTCGATACATGATTTGAGATTTGATGTGGTAGCAAGGCGTTGGTTGACTATCTGTGGTCCCCAGGGAAGTTTGGTTTCTATATTCCCTGTACGGGTCAGGGGGGGGGGGGGTAAAATGTGGAGATATGCAAAGGACTCTGCGAGTGTTTTCCGGATTCTAATGAAACTGCAATCAAACACCCGTGGCAATGAGGGTCGATTGGCCTTTTGGGCCAAAGGATGGGTTGATATTCAGGCCCTATTGTAAACTGTTTCATGCAGTACCTTAGAACATCCGCAGAGGTTCCATGTCACCACAATCCTTATTAACACTTTAATCGCCGCACGTCTACGCGGTTAAACTTCGCCTAGGACATCGTGAGTCGAGTAGGCTACTGGGCTGCCACCTCTCAGGGGACATTAGACTTTAGGCATCAGACTACAATGTTGTTCCGATCGATACTTTGAAACACAGTTTTTAGTGCATATTTTTTTACATTCCTCTACTTTCGCACATTTTTCAAAATTCAACTTTTTAAGCCTTTGCGGTCGGATGTCCCCTTAGAGGGGACATCGTGAGTTGAGCAGACTGCTGGGCTGCCTCCCCTCAGACTTGAGTCGTCAGACTACAATGTTGTTCCAATTAATACCTTAAAACACAGTTTTTGGTGCATATTTTTTTACATCCCTCTACTTTCACACATTTTTAAAAATTCAACTGTTTAAATCTTTAAGGTCGAATATTCCCTCTGAGGGGACATCGTGAGTCGACCAGACTACTTGGCTGCCCCCTCTCAGGGAACATCAGACTTTAGACATCAGACTACAATGTTGTTCCGATCAATACTTTGAAACACAGTTTTTGGTGCATATTTTTTTGCATCCCTCTACTTTCGAACATTCAACATTCGCACACACTTTCAGAAACCAATCGTGTGCGAAAGTCGAAGGGCACCTGTATTGGTCTCGTTACTTTCCTTACACCCAAAGAACAAACACGCGAACACCTCGACGGTATTATCGGCGAGGCGACGCGTCGAGGTGTACGATTTTTCTGTCTAGCTGCTGTCTGCCGGTGACTGCGCGCACTTATCGATAAAGAGGCATGCTATTAGTGTCGGCTGGCGCTATCTGTGCCGCATCGTTACGACACACGCACACACATACACACGTGGTCGTATACTTTATTCATTCGTCATCGTCTGCGACGTTTTTATTCCCCCCCGCCAGCGTGGCGAGATCGTATGTTGAAAATGTCTTTGCGGCGTTCGAAACTCTTGCCTCAGGTAAGAGGAAACGTAAGGAGATAATGATGAAGCGAGCTTGAATGGATATTGTGTTCTACGAATTTCGTGATGTATTTGGAAACATTAACCCTTTTAGTGACAGGCGAAAAAGAAGTGCCGCCTATGCGAGTATAACCGGCCGAATTTCACGGTTTTAGTAGGATTTGGGAAAATGCTCATAAAAATCAAACGAGAAACAATATTTACGTGATTCAAAAAACAGTATATTAAGGACGAAATAGAGAACAAAACAATGACTCTAGTTTTTCTATATTCATTGAAAATTATATAAATAACAAAGGTGTACAAAGTAAAACAACTTTTACTAATTCGTTCGTGTAAACGAGGTGCGAGATAAAAAGAAAGAAAAATGGAAAGATCAAGCAAGCTAGAGACTGGTCCAATTTATACAAGTACTTTAATGGTGGTGTAACAGTAAAGTTATATATTAATATAAAAACAGTTTGATTTAGATATAAGGAGGTGTGAGAAAAGAAGAGCGTAGCGATGGTGGTGTGTGTAATAGGAAACAGGGGTTATAATAAACGAGTATGGGTATGAATGGATAGAATGAATGGAGTGTAGGTGGCGGATAAGTGTAATAGGATTATACAAGAAAAAGTAAGAAGCGATTTATTTTTATGAAGATGAACAGTCCTATAAAAACCAAAGCCTTTTCTTAGCCGTTCCAGTAAAAAATAAAGTTATATGTATAAAAAAAATATATAAAATATTTTAAAATATATATAATATAAATAAATAAAAAAACTTTATATTATTTATAATATAAATAAATATAAAAAAATTATAAAATACAAAAATATATATATATATAATAAAATATAAGAACATATATAAAAAATATATATAAATATATAAAAATATACATAAATATAAATAATATAAATATATAAAAATATCCATAAATATAAATAATATAAATATATAAAAATATCCATAAATATAAATAATATAAATATATAAAAATATATATAAATATAAATAATACAAATATATAAAAATATATATAAATATAAATAATACAAATATATAAAAATATATATAAATATACAAGGAGTACTTAGATAATAGAAAAAAATAGAAAAGAAATATCAAGAAGATACATTCCAGTCTTTTCCTTATGTGGCTCCCTCTATAAGTCCCCGGGCCCATGGCCATCTGGTGGCAGTCGCTACGATATTGTTCTCAAAGAGACGTTACCAAATTTATCGCAACAATGAATCATCATATTTTGTGCAAGGCCCGAAAACTGTCTCGATACCTTATGCACGTCTCGCCCGTTCAGCAGCGTTCGACGAGTTCCATTTCCTGGGCAAGGATGATCGCAGCCGCTGCTCGCTTGTTTGTCCGTTTGCGCGCCCTTTTAAAAATAGGCTGTTCATTCAAGGATCCCGGCCAGACGCTGGCCAGACATTCGACGCATTGTATACAGGCGGGCATTTTGCCGCGTGCATTCCCGCCACGCGTGTGCCTTTACCGCACACGCCAGTGTACACAAACGTCGTTGGAAAGGAAACAGACGTGGCGAGAAACACGCGATGAATTGATGTCGATGTTGGACGAGACCGCGTGTTCGGGATTAGGGTCAGCCGGAGGCTCCCCGAGTGTTTGAAAATATAATTGCGACAAGCGCGGCTTATTTATTTAACCTATTCACTGTCTCGTTGGCAACATTGTTCTCTGGCGATACTCTCCTCCCTGGCATTCCATCGTTTCATTTTATCTTTATTACCGTCGCATTATACAACACTGTTTCTTGCTTTATTTTCGCTGTTTCTCGGCTAATGTACGTCGTGTAAATTCTTAAAAAATTCACTTACATTACTTTTTAACGATTTATAGAACTAGAACACATTTTCCTGTTTAATTTTTACATTTTATATTGCTTTTTCTTTAAAGTAATGTTCTTTTTTCGTTTGAATTTTCATGACCTTTGGAACGGTCTATGCCGGTGTTTCCCATCGTGGGACCCACACCCCACAGTGGGGCAATTCGAAAATGGACTCTATATATGTTTTGAAATTTTACTTACTGTGTTTTGTTAACAATTTCATAGTGATTTCTTCCTAGAACCTATCATTTATGTTTTTTAAGTGAACAAATCAATTTTTTAACGTTAAAAATTATGTATGTTACATAGAGGGGGCATAAAAATATTAGAAAGGTTAAGGTGGGGCATGGTACAGAAAAGGTTGGAAAACACTGGTCTATGCTATGGACAAAATCACGGGCATGTCAAATTGCAAATCAGCAAGCACTCCCCCGGCAATTGAATTAAAACTAGAAAAAGCGGATTCGTTAAGACGATAGACTTTATCAGGAATTAATAAGACACTTAAACTATATAATCCAACATTTTCCCTCTCAGTTCTGTAATTTCAAATTCAGTTTGATCGTGTATACCTTATTCCTTAGTATACGTACAGTGGCTCCAAAAAGTATTCGTACACTATGTCACAAATAAATTCGTTTAACGCTGAAATTCTGAAATCTGATAGAAGTATTTGATAAAACTTTGTGAGTATGTAGATCGTAATAGTATACGTATGAATTAATCTCTTCTTTTCATCTAAATGCCATTTTAAAGGAGTGAAACGTTGAAGTTTCTGAGTTTTCTCTCATTCTTTAAAGATAACTTTGTAATGGTACTTGATGAAGCAAAACCTTTCAAAATAGACGGCATCCACGGGATGACCTGTGGGTACGAGCGCCACTTATAAGCGGTATCCAAATATAATTTGTATTTTAATAATTTTACATTTTAATAATTTTGTATTTTAATAATTTTACATTTTACTAATTTTGTATTCTAATAATTTTACATTTTACTAATTTTGTATTCTAATAATTTTACATTTTAATAATTTTGCATTTTAATAATTTTGTATTCTAATAATTTTACATTTTAATAATTTTACATTTTAATAATTTTGTATTTTAATAATTTTACATTTTAATAATTTTGTATTCTAATAATTTTACACTTTAATAATTTTGTATTTTAATAATTTTACATTTTAATAATTTTGTATTTTAATAATTTTACATTTTAATAATTTTGTATCTTAATAATTTTACATTTTAATAATTTTGTATTCTAATAATTTTACATTTTAATAATTTTACATTTTAATGATTTTACATTTTACTAATTTCGTATTCTAATAATTTTACATTTTAATAATTTTGTATTTTAATAATTCTGTATTTTAATAATTATTAAAAGTCTTTTCATATTTAAAATTTTAAATATGCTTGTCAGATTAGATCAATGATTCTTTTATTCGGCACAGTTGTTATTTAAGACTTTGAAAAACGTGTATACAGAAACCACGCGCACTGTGCATATTTCTGTCGTGCGCTTCCGTTCAATGACGTTACTTCGGCGGACTGGATAGCCGAAGCGAAAGGGTTAACCGTTCGTTCTAGAATATCTTTCATATGTAAACACACAAACAAACATACACACGTCAATAAACTAGCGATCATTCTCACAGAACGTTCAAGGGTTAAATACGGTTGGTCTGTTACGCGATTCGTTGGATCATCCAAAGGTGCAATCGAATTCTTGGCTGGGCTCTGGGGTCGAGCTATCAGCCACTGTCACGAGCACGTCGCCGTGGCCAAACGATCGTCTGGGGAATGTGGAAAATGTAACGCTAGCTAAATTAGTTAACGGCTCGAATCGCGATGGTCGCTCGGGGAGACGGGTGAACAGGACCGAAGTTAGGGCAATTACGAGAGGCGATCGTGTTATTGAAATTACGGAAAAATTGAACCTTTATTTTCGACGACCTCATGAATACGCATGTTCTCGATCGTTGTTGCTGGAAACAAGTGTTTCATTTAGCGAACCTGATAAACAACGGTGCTTGTACTTGTACTTGCAGTTAAAGCTAGTAATTTGGAATTAGGTACTCTTTTTTTTAATGTTGTACAGTAAACGACAAAATGATAACACAACATATAATTTTTAGTGTTTTTAGTGTTTAAATCGTAGGTTGCGCTTTCACTTTGTCGCGCACTGTATTCAGCGTTCAAAAGGGTTAATCATAAAATTTGAAAGTATCTTCGATCGTAGCTACGAATTTAAAGGGACAGTAATTTTTACCGATCGAGGTCTAAAAATGAGTGCAGATATTCCTCAACACTGAATTTCTCCAAATTCAAAATATTCGTGTCCCTTTAAACCTTGCAATCGTGGAACAGTTTCGTTGTTGCTGAAAATCGTGTCATCAGAGTCATCATATAGTACTAACCTTCCCCTATAATGTCAAATTTGACTTTTAATTGTGCAATGTTTTTTGCCGAGATATACCGCTTTGAAGTTACTCGAAAAACACTGTAAATCATAGGCTGTACTATTGTTAGATTTCGAGGTTTGGGGTTTTTAAATGTTTTATTCTTGCCAAACTTTGATTTACAAGATCTAACACGTAACGAAGTATAGAAACGAAAGTTACTGCGTCGCTGTTGGTGAAAATAAGGTCTGCCCTAAGTTTCTTATTGTCTATATATATACCTGGGAATTTAGGGTAGTGGGGTAGGAAAAGTACAACAGGGATAGAGAGAGGGTTCAGGAGTTGACGAATAGATATGGGATAGATGACTTGGATGGATGAGTAACGGTTCAGGGTTTAGGACGGATGATTCGAAAGGATGAGTGGCGGTTCAGAAGTGTAACTATTTAAAGGAGATGGGACTGATTGTCTTAATTAAATAAGCGATATCTAACACTATCATTTCGCACTGTACAATTCAGTATTTGATCGAAATTTGTCAACTAGCATCGATATAGGTATTGATGGGCTATTAATCCGAAGACTACGTATCGCAGGCGACGAAACTGCGTCGCGACGATTCGCGCCGTAAACAAGCCACGAAAGGAAGCAAAACGAGACGCCTGAGAGTCGACTCAGCGTGAAAGCACGACGGATCCCGACGCGGGGGAGCCGCCATCCTAATCGGGAGGCGGAAGACGCGAAGGGAGGGGGCGCGCCACGATAAGGGGGTTTCGAAACGACCCCGGTTCCTCGGTAACGCGTTCGCCAGATATACGTTGGACTTCTTCGAACTAGAAATACGCTTATGTCACTCTCTTTCCCCGTGGCAGCCACCACGGCAACGTGCACGCCGCGAGAGAGGTTATTTTTGTTTAGTCTGCCGCTTCCCTCCCGAACGGCCGCTGTACCCGTGTATCCGCGGACCGATACAGTCGGTCGAAAAAGTTTTCGTATCGCAGGAAAAAGATGTTTCTCCGATTGGTCGGTTCACATTTTTCAAAAGCTCAGATTTGTAGAAAAAACGTTCTTAATACTATTCCTACCGACAATTCTCGTATACCTATGTTGTAGTTTTTGGTATTATATAATTTTATTTATTATAGCACACCTGTCCGCTTGTAATACCTTCGTTCTCCATTCGCGTCTCTTACTCTACTGACTCATACCTCGCCTTTTGTCACACCGGTTCACGCGCTCTCTCTCGCTTTCTCACTCATTCCCTCTCATTCTTTCCTCACACAGCCTATCATTCGCTTCATTACAAACAATCTAATTACCCATTCGTCCTTCTGAAATCTCTCTCTCTCTCTCTCTCAATCACTACACCTATTCCTACTGCGACGTTCCCACGTAAGACAGACTACAAATTTTTTTTAGAAAGTAAACAATGAAAAAAGAAGTGAATATTGAAAAATGTATTATACGTATATTTGAGGAAAAGTCTAAAATTTTAAGGCGATTCAATTATGTTGCATATATGAAATTCTAATCCCAATTTTAAAAACGGTCATTTAACCGGTTGTGGTAGGAATAGTGTTAAACATTTTTGGGCGCCCTAGAAGCACTTTATACCAGTGTTTCTCAACCCCTTTTGTGCCATGCCTCACCTTAACCTTTCTAAAGTTTTTATGCCCCCCTACGTAACATACATAATTTTTAACGTTAAAATATTTTTACAAGTTTGTGTAATCTTAAAATAAAACTGAAAATATACATGATTTTTAAAAAACTGTTTCCTTACCAATTAAAACGCGAATTTTGAAGTCATAAAATTCTATACAACAGTAAAACACTTTATAAGGTATCATGCACAGAGACATAGAGCCACCAATGTAATGGTTATACTGACCGATTGATTTTTACGCACTCAGAATGTTGACATGTTAACGTTTAGAGCAAAATGCTTATGGACATTAAATTCAACACTTAAAACAATGTAACTTTTTAGTTTCATATCGTATTTTATACTGTCAGTCACCAGTGACCAACGTGGCAGTGAACGTGTTAATTTCAGTGTCTTGTACTAGGAAACTTTTAAAACCAGAGACTCGTCTTTCGAGTGCAAATGATTAACCCGTTGCACTCGGGAGGTTAGTCATCTAATGATACTAACTCCAAAAATTAAAAAATTCCAAATATTTACTAACATTTGCCTATATTAAATTTCATTTAGTTGAGTTAAGTAGTACGTTAAAATTTACATATATCACTATTTACCCTTTGAATCAAATTAATAAACAAACTAACTAAAGTCTGAAAAAGTGAGAAACTATCAATTGGTGACCAACAGTCACCTCTCGAGCGCAAAGGGTTAATTACCATTTCTTGCCGTGACTTTCTTCCTCGTTCTTTGTTTTCTCCCAGGTTTAGGATTTCGATGATCGTGGTCGTGAATTAAAGTACATTCGCCAAACAGTAACGAAATATTTATTAAACTTAACGATCAAGGAGTAACAATATTAATCACCTGTCAGAAGCGCAGAGGTGCAACTACTCGTTGCTAACTGCTAACTGTAACTGTCGATTTTTAGCGTCCCCGTTTCGTCCCCGAAAAACTGGCAGGTACAGGGACGGTTCTACGTGCCCTACACAGGTGTTCGTAATAATTTGATCACCCACTGTATTGTTCGTGAAAAATCAGCCCCAGCTGATAGAACCGGGAAGCGTCCAATTTGATGGCACGCAACAAGGAAATCGATGGTTCTCGTCGTGAGAGAGGGACATAAACGCAGAGAAGGTAGGAGGGAACCCGGCAGTCAAAGATGGCGTTCGATTATCGTGTCGTTCTTTTCACGGTGGCCAGGGAATTACGGGCGAGCAGGCCGAGAGCTCCGGCAACAAACGGCACGACGAATGCTCGTGATTACGAGGGTGAATCACAGGTATGAGCATTACGGGCGATTTAGAAGTGCTCATTAGGGAGCATTGGTTTAATTCGAGACGCACGGGGCCGGGGTACACACTGGTTCATCATGCACGCGCAATTTCGAGGTTCCGGTAATTGCCGGCTCGAAAAATTTCGAGGCATGAAAAGGTGAAATGATTGCGAGCGTGCTGTGGATTATTCGATGCAATCACAGTCGTATAAGTACGGGGTGTCGTTGATCGATGAATGGGTAAATTTGTACGACAGGCTTAGCGGTTGTGTTATAAGTGGACTGCATGCGGATTTTTATGAGAAATCTGGAAATGCCGACGGAGACAGCACGCACGTATCGTGAAAACGTGTAGAAAATTTAAAGCATGCGTTATGATATTCAGGGAACGAAAGAAATTTTATATAGCTTTCAATTTTTTCATTTTGTTCGCTAAATTACGGGTTCGCGCATTGCAATCCGCGGTCCAGTTGTAAGAGTTTCCAATATTATTGGTAAAATAAATCGGTCAAACGTTTATCCGATTAGAAGTCTGGCCACGCAGAAGTCCCTTAACCCTTTCCAGTCCTATGTCGAACCGTACAATGGAGTATTTGCCCCGAAAAAGTGGACAAAACTCTTTTCATATTCACTCAATCTTTAAAATTGATAAAAATCCTAAAATTTATCCAAATTGGATAAAACAAAGACGATTTCAAAGTTAAAGATTTTTAGTTTTTGACGAAATGAAGGATTTTTATAGAAATGGTTGTTCAATTTATTTTTTATTCCTCTTTTTGGCTTTTTTTTATTTTAATCACGAACAATATTTTTATGTCTTTCATTTTCAGCTTTTTGTCGATGCGCGACTTTACGATTACCCTTCAGTCTTAAGTAAAAAAAAGATAAAATTGGAGTAATTTTATTCTAAGGAGAATATCGGAACAAAACTAAACTGTAAAAAATATTTATTGCATGTAAGTTAAAAACAGTGGAATCGCACTTTTTGGCATTTTTCGACACGGAATATGACGAGCGCTATCGCACCGCTTAGCAATTTTTGATCGGGAACTAAGCAAGAGCCGTGGCACTCAAACATTTAACACGTTGAATGCCGTGGGGGTCACGGGTGACCGGCGCGCTCAAACTGACAGAAGTACATAATTTAGAAAAATGTCAATACTTATCAATTTTTCATGATTACCATCGTTAATGCCATGGTGTAAAGAAATTAATGCAGTAAAAAATATCTAAAAGTAGTTACACTTATTTGAACTAGGTAATATTTCAACAGTGTATGTATCGTATAACAGAAAATTCATCGTGGCGCCACGGGCAACCCTGTAAAACTGGCCTGGCACTCAAACGGTTAACACGTTGAATGCCATGGGGGTCACCGGTGACCGGCACTCAACTTGGCGGTGGCGCCGTGGGAGTCACTGATGACCGGCGCGCTCAAACTGACATAAGTGCATAATTTAGAAAAATGTCAATACTTATCAATTTTTCATTATCACCATCGTTAATGTCATGGTGTAAAGAAATTAATGCAGTATAAAATATCTGAAAGTAGTTACACTTATTTGTTGTAAGTAATATTTCAACAGTGTATGTATCGTATAGCAGAAAATTCATCGTGACTCCACGGGCAAACCCTGTAAAAGTGGTATGACATTCAATGTGTCAAACCACGCACTCCCACCCCAGCTTCGAACTTCTGCACTGTCCATAAATTGTAGTCATTGGGCCTTGCAACGGCCCCGACACTGTATGCAAGCCACAATATCTTATCGACGGAAAGTGGGCAGGAGCATCGGACATAGGACAACCGCGAACGACTGACTGACTGCCGGTCGATGCCCCAGTACTGTGCACTTGGCACCATTTTCCTACCCTACCGAACGCAGCAACCCCTCTCCCTGTCCCTGTCCTTCCCTTTTTCGCTGCACCTCGCCCGCCGCCGGGGGGATGAAACGGGGTGGACGGATTAAATCAAAGGGAGGAGGGTCTGACGCGGCAACGGTGTCAGCGCTGGGACATACAGTTGAATGTTTCCAACTGTACGCACAAACTTGCCCGATTAATGGGACGCGTGGAAACGACGCGTGGGCTGGTTAATCGCGACGTGTTGTTTGCAAACTAATCGCTTCTCTACCGGATCACTTAGGCTTTATTTATTCGTCCAACAACGGAGGAATTTTTATATTTTTGTTTTCTAACCCTTTGAATGCTATGAACGCAAATGTTCGTCTGGTGAAATCTACTACAGTATTGTCTCTTTATATGGCAGTTTGTTACTATTCCCTAATTGGTAGCCTCTATCCCCGTTCCTTGGAATATTCAGCATTCATATACGTTTGTTTTTCGATCTTTCACTCACTGCGACACTATTACTAGTTTATGAGTAACAACAATGCTATCCACGCAAAGCATTTCGATCTGAAGTATTCAACGCTTCAAGAGTTAATATTGGGTATTAAAACTCTTATTGCCTTATTCATATAAGGAAGGTAAATATATATGTAGGAATGCGATCGAACGAATGCGAGTTTGGGAAAGTCTGAAGAGTACTTGAGTTGGGCGATTGTCGTGCGAACGCAGAATGTTTGGGCTCGAATGTTTCTAAGGCGTGAAAGATGAGAACTTGAGAAAACAGTGCGACTGAGAAATTCTGGGTGATCGTGACCGAATGAGAATGGTTGACAATTAGAATGAAAGGAAACGAGTGTTTGGAAGAATATATGACGGGGAAAATGCGAGCGCGAATCAGAAAGTATTGGACGGTGAAGGCAGAAAGTATTGAACGTAGAAAGAGTGTTAAAGTTGCTAAGTTGTAAAGTAGTTTAAGTTGTTTTTGTTAAATTGTTTTAAATATACTGTTATTAATATTTCAATCGCTTCACTTTTATTTTTCACACCTGAATTCCATCTTTCGTTCTACACTTTATAGAACATTTCCTATATATATTTGGAGAAGCAAAAAACGATACAGGTTATTTATTCGTCCAACAACAGAGGAATTTTTATATTTTTGTCTTTTAACCCTTTGAATGCTATGAACGCATATGTGCATCTGACGAAATTTACTACAGTATTGTTTACTACTAGAAATTACTTTAGAAATTTATTACTATCGAATCGCAAGGCGATGAAGTCGATTATTGAAAACGTAAACGCTCAAAGAATATCCTACCTGTTATTCCTCCATCTCTGCGAAAAATTCTTTGAAATGCGAAACAGCTCGAACCGTCGAACACAAACCACAAATATCGAGTCAAAGAGCATTAACTCGAGAAAATATCAAATATAACTCTCCACCACCCACAGTTCCTCCGCAATAACAATAAAAATAGCACACAAGGAATTCCTCGGATTCCTTACGTCCAGAGCGAACGAATTCCACTTTAAAAGTTTCATTAAGCCAAGTGTGCTATAAGTAGATTCGAACAGGACCGTGAAGTTAGACGTTTAGGACCTCAAGTTCTTTTCGTCCACCGATTTATCTTTTCAAATTTATAAATTCAGATCCAATTACAAGAATCGGTATCCCAGCTAATGATTATTTATCGTATGTAATTTTTTTTTAACAATTCACAAACTTTTTTCTTAAATGAATTATTTTCCAATTTATGAATGTGTGTATGTGTGTGTGTTTTGTGTTTACATTATATACTTGTAATTTTCATTTAGGACCTGTTTAAATAAACCAATAAATAAAGAAATAATTTCAAGGAAGAAAGCATGATCTTGTTAAAATAGCAATATTGTACTCCCGTGGTGTCCTGAGCGAAACATGTGATTTCAACGTGGTAGTCAAAGGGTTAACCCTGCTATGACTAAGTTTATGAGATAAAACGTAATGTCAGACCTCTTAACACTTTGACTGCCACATTGGTCATACATGAGTGGCCGTGATTTCTCCTGTGACGTCACGGTGGTCATTAATGATCGGAGCGTTTCAACCGCTTAGAATTGTATGATTTGAATAAAGATTGCCAGTTAGTGCATTTCGAATATTACTGTTAATTAGAGTATACTTTGAAGTACCAAGTGCCGCACTGAACAATTAAAATTTCTGATTATAACATTGAAAGTAAAAGATTAATTTCTATGAAATATTGCATCTAATGATTATTGGTGATTGGAGCGCTTCAACTGCTTGCAGCGCTAAGAATTGAACAAAGAATTGCCAGTTAGTGCATTTCGAACATTACCGTTAATTAGAGGATACTTTGAAGTACTAAATACTGCATTGAACGATTAAAAATTTCTGATTATAACATCAAAAATAAAAGATTAATTTCTATGAAATATTGCATCTAGCAATACTCTACACCCGTGGTGTCCTAAGCGAAATATGTGATTTCAGCGTGGCAATCAAAGGATTAAAGCGTTAAGATCAGAGATCACAGAGATTTGCCTCGAATTTAGGATACCTTGAAGTGCCAAGTGCCGCATTGATCAATTGAAATATTTTATTAGAACACCGAAAACAAAAGATTAATTTCTATGAAATATTGCATCCACCAATATTGTACTCCCGTGGTGTCCTAAACGAAACATGTGATTTCAGCGTGGCAATCAAAGGGTTAACGCGTTAAGATCTCAGATCACAGAGAATTGCCTCGAATTCAGTAGCTCTAAAAATTGATTCTCGAATTTTTCTCAAAAACGCGTCTATTTCTAACATACACGCTGTTGAGGAGTTATGTGGAAAAACGCGTGTAAAAGAAAAATGACTATATATTTATTGAATAAAAGTATCAGCGGTGTCTATACAATTGACGCACAATACAAACGGCAAAGAACTGAAAGACGCGGCGATAGTGCAAACATTTTATACCTGACTATCGCGTCCCTAAACCATGCATATTTGCGATATTTCAGCATGTAGAGTTTTCAGATAGAAATTAATTTCCTATACCTCAACACACGTGAGTCACGATTCACGAATCGCCGTGTGAAGGAGACCTAAACACCGCCACGGATCGCGACGTCATAAGCTCGACGACAGACGGGGGCAGAACCGGCACATCGCTCGGCCTCGCAGAGCGTCGACGACAATGACGCAACGGAGGCGGCGGTGGGTCGACGAACCCGGCTTCGAAATTGTGTCACGTGCTTCCCGCTACAGATTACAGCCTAGACACTCCATTAGACGGCCGCGCGGAAGAATCCCTATTGATAAAACGCGGTAATTAGGCCGAACATCCCGTTGTTGGCGCACCGCGTGTACTACGCGAGCGCTCGTCGCCGCACGTCACGCTCGGCACCGGTTAACCCTTTCGCGACGGCGCACCTGTACCGTGCTTCTGTTATATACATACAGAGGAAGTTGCAGATTATTTTTTGTGTATAAAAAAAATGCAATTTCGAACGTATTGAAGATTATTGGTTAACACGTTCCGTGCCACGTGTACCACCGGTCATATTTATTTAACGCGCGGAAAACATATATTTTATTACAAATGTAATTCTGTAAACTATATTTCTACCTAAAATATGAACCATTATACAAGATGCAGTACAGAGCAAAATGTATAAGTTTATTTAACACGTTCCGTGCCAAGCCATTTTTGCTTGACTTGTTCAGACCATTTGATATTTTGACTAAATGCACCGTTAAATGTAATTATTAATTATTGTATATATAACAATTAACACGTTCCGTTCCACGTGAACCATCGGTGGTACACGCAGTCATATTTATTCAATGCACTGGAAATACGTGTTAACACGTTCCGTATATGCCCCACGCTGAACTTTCCGTTTAAGCCATTCGGTGGGTATTCTCATCGTATAATGAAGAATTTTTAAAAAACTTTAATCTTGCTTTTGTACTATTGAAAAATTGTAAGGCGTACGTAGGTCAAAAACATTGTTTAATCGTAAAAGTGTGGGTCGTATACACACCACACGGCCTGAACGGAAAGTCTTCAAAAAACGGCGTGACACGAAACGCGTTAAAAAGGAAGAATTTTCTTTTCTTTGTATTTATTCTGTGTTTATGATTCTAATTGCTTTGTCACAATTATTTCCATTCCTTGTATCGGTGTTCAGATCATACGGATTTTGATACACTTATCAACAATCACTGGTGTTTATGGAGTTAATTCCATCGTATAAATGTTTAGCAGGTAATTATGGATTAAATACAAAGAAATAAAAGATAAGTTTCCTTTTCAAGAATTTACTAAACTTTATTTCCAAACGAAGGTATCTCCTTTTTCAGCGATGATCACAGCTGATCATCATGCTTGTTACCGCGGCTCGATAAACACCATACATCAACGAGTTCAGTTTTCCCTATATCCACGTAACTCAATCGTGCTCCCAGCGTGAGTCTATCGCATTAATATCCGAATAGAGATACCACAGGCCGTGACATCTCACGCCACGGTGTAGATAGAAGCGCCGCCGCAGCTTCGCCGTCACGCACGACCATCAATTCCGTCAGGAATTATTATTCTCGAATAACCACCGTAACGCAACGAACCGCCAGGCAATCTTTTCGACGAGTGATCAAGAAGGATGGCTTCTAGCAAACCCATTGTACATACTAGGTGTGCAAATTAATTCGGTGCGTTTTTCGTGTGGAACCAACCTTCCTAACTTTTGGATGTTTCCTGACTGAAATAAACGTTACGATAATCATTGGTGGTTGCAACGCAAGCCCTTGTTTAGTTTTCTCAAACGTTTTTCAAAAACTTTCTTAAAATTTCTTGCCTGTCCTGGACATGCTTGTCCAAATTTGAATTTTAATTGTACGATGTTTCTTTGCTGAGTGAAGTGAACCACTTTGAAATTACTCGAGAAACACTGTAAATTATAGCCTGTGCTATCATTTTGTCGCACACTGTATTCAACGTTGAAAGGGTTAATCATAAAATTTGAAAATATCTTCGATCGTAGCTACGAATTTAAAAAACAGCAATTTTTATTTATCGAGGTCTAAAAATGAGTGCAGATATTCCTCAACATTGAATTTCTCCAAATTCAAAATATTCGTGTCCCTTTAAACCTTGCAATCCTGAAACAGTTTCGCTGTTGCTGGAATTCGTGTCGTCCGAGTCATCATATAGTACTAACCTTCCCCTATAAAGTCAAATTTCGCTTTTAATTGTACGATGTTTTTCTGCCAAGATATACCGTTTTGAAGTTACTCGAGAAACACTGTAATTCATAGGCTGCGCTATCATTTTGTCGCGCACTGTATACCAACGCATACTATTATCTTAAATTAAGACTACTTGCTCACTCTTCAATAAACATCCCGGGATCCTTTCCACCCTCCGAAAGCTTCCCGCGTTCGTCCCACCGTAGCGCAACTTATCCCCCTTTACGAGGTGCATCGTACACGAATTATTACAAGCAATGACAAACAAGGTGTCCGAGTTAACGCTCATCCCTCGCCACTCCGCCCTGCTACAGCCTCGAGATCCAGCCCGTCGAACATCCGGTCCGCGTCCAACGAGATTACGTACATTAACGAACGAACGCTGTAACTCGGCGGCGTTAGCCCTTTTATTTTCCCTTTCGGCCGGATTCTCGCTCGACATGGGGCTCTTAAAAAGCTGAAAGGTATTTCCTCGGTTCCGGAAGTCGCATTATTCCTCCTGGCTGAGGGCCGAGTGGAGTCTGCCGGTATTACAGGGCGGGCACACGTATACAGTTCGCTGTACAACAGTCAGTCAATACTTTATAGTACGGAACCGACTTCCCATCTCCCTTTCTCGCCATCAACCCCCTTCCCCCAACCACCCCTCCGTCGCGTCCACCCTCCCGCCTTGCACCCTGTTGCCACCCCGACCTCCTTGCCCGCCCGCACCGCCGTCGCCACCCCTTCTCCTTCCTCCCTTCAACTAGAGAGTCACGGAGGGTACACACCGAACCCCAACGTCGTTTTCCTCTTGTCCTTTCTTCCAGCACCAGGGGGCAAATACGCGAGCGACGACGGTTTCTACGATCTCCCATCGGTCTCCGCTCGCAATATCCCCCGTACATCCCCGGCGCAGCTCCCCGGAGGGAACCTGGAACGACGAAGGGCTGCTGCGAACTCGCGAGCAGCAGCTTCGACCGCGTTACCACCCTGCGAATAAAACGGGAAAGAGCGTCGTTGCGCGACTGGTGTAACCCCGCTACTTTCCCGGGCCACGGTGACGAGAAGCACCGGGAAACCTGGAATCGCCACCCAATCGACTCTGCCTCGGCTTCGTCTCGCCCTGCACCTCATTCCCCGCGACGATGATACTATTATAGTTTAGCCGTGTTCGTTTTTCGTTTCCCCTCGACCTACGTTCGTCGTTTTAACCCTTTCGCTAAGGGTGGGTTCTGCGTCACGATACTCCCGCTGAACTGGTCGCTGACAAAACTGCTAACTACAACCTGAGCTGCTTTGAAACCGTGTTTTCGAAAAAGAAACTTTTCTCAAAACAGGGTATTTATAACGTCTTAACATACACACTTTTAATTACAGTTCGAGAACCGCATACGCGGAATTTTACGAAAAGCGACTATAGTCGCATGTAGTATCTCAATGGCATCTTATGGAGGGCGACTATAGCGATTCCTTGTCAATAAGGAATAGTACTGTAAATAAAATTCGTATTCTATGCCGGTCAATAAATAGCGTTCTACCGTAGTAACAATAAAAATAAATATGTAGGCTATTGGAAATGGGATTTTATATTGCTTAAATAAAATACACTCTTATTTGAAGTACTATAATACTTTATCATATAGCACGAGGAAGGCACAACTCTGATTGAACCTTGCAAGCTTTCTCATGAGACTAACAAAACGGATTGGTCGAAATTCCTACAACCCCTTCAGGGTCCTTCAGCCCCTTTGCTCTGTTTCTTAACGTTTTCAAATTTTCTAAAATGTCAAACGTGGCTTGGGTTCTTAAAAAAATCCCTTGAAAAAGGACGTTAAGAGAAATCTGGTTTATGATTAATTTTTGCTTCGTAATATTTCTGTATTCAATGTCTAACATAGGCAATATTTGCAAATTATAAAGTTACGTTTTACATTGTCCTCTCATCTTATACTTTTGTCTACCATATACTGTACACCCTCTCTCCCTTTGCGTTCACTGTGCGTGTTCGCGCGTTCATTCGGGACTTAGGTTCGCTTATGGGGGATGCTTAGGTGTTTGAACGAAGACAAGGTGGGAAAAGTAGAGGAACCGAGCCGTGAATCGCACCCGGAACCGTCTGCTTACCGGTCGACCGGCCTGATCAATTGAGCTACCCGGGTCACGGGGCTCTTCGCCCTGATCTTGCTACCTTAAATCCACCCCACCTATTCTCAAGATCTTCTCGGGGTTTCCTGCTGATTCCACTGTTTAGGAGTCTTCTTTCATTCGAGATTGTTGAGAATCGTATTCTGAGAGTAAACGAAAAATCTCTGAATCATTGAAGCCATGAATTTGTTTATTTCAATCAACTACAACCCAGCCGGCACTATTCTGGAGTTTTCTTTACTATCTTTCTTAGTGATTATAGTATTAGAAGACTTCTTTTTGACTTAGCAAAATGCAGAAGAAGTATATTTTCACAGCAACGGAAAGATTTAAGGACATTTTAAGGTTAATGTGATTAATCTCTCTATTATGAAATTTGTCTTTACAATTTTCTGGACATTTTAATAATAAAAGTTTTGGTTTCGATTTAAAGAAATTATTATAAATTAGCAACTGAAACTTACGGAAATTTACAGAACCTGTTAGGTCATAAAACATTTTACTTCAACATTTTGCTACAGCCAATCCTACTAAAGCCAACCCTAAGTACAATTTTCCCGTCTTTTAAAACCTTATGAAACATTTTGATATTTATGTTTTCAAAAAACTGAAGAGTCTTTTATCAAATGTCCATATTTCGGATCGTTTTAATCAAACCCTATTATACCAAAATCAAGAATTCTTATTCTGATAACATTTACATCACTCTTTGATATTTAAACTGATCAAAATGTCAAACTTGTCCTCCTGGAATTTTGAAGAACTTCCGTCTCACAGTAACAAAAAAGTATGCGAAAAACTTCGCCACTAATCTTACTTACCCCTACGTCAAAACTACCCCTCGCCTATTTTAATGACGTCTACGCTTCATTTAAATGAGAACAATATTTTACCCTGTTCTCGTCTAATATTCAAAAACTTTCTCCCTTCCAGAGTAACAAAAAGACCAACAAGCAATTTTCTCGTCTAGGCTATGCATCCACGTCGAAACTACCCCCTTCCCGTCTACCATAAAACTTTCTACAACTTCGTTCCGCCACCTCCAGCATCCGATCGAAATTCTAACCTCGTATCCTCGCACGAGATCATCGAAAAAAATCGACGAAAATTAGAATGGAAAAAAAAAAAAAATTTCTTCCTCCAGCGAATCGGTGCGTATTTAATTGCGCACGGTTCCCCCCTGTCGAAGGGAGCAGAGGCTTCCTCCGCGGGAGGGCGTCGAGGAGAGGCGAGTATCTAGGTCTGTGTAACGATTTTTAGAGTCCCGACCCTCCGACAATCGTCCAGCCCATAAAAAACTTGAGGCACCCCACAGTCAACGCGCTGCGCCAGGGTTTCCATGGCGACCGAGCCCTTTCGCGCCCCTCTGTCGTTGACCTATACCTACGCCGGCTACCCTCAGGAGCTGCCAGCTGCCCTAAATCTATTAGGCCGGTGATGAGCAACCCGCGGGCCTCATACGGCCCTCTAACTACTTTCCTGCGGCCCGCGCATCATTTACAAAACAATTTAATAAAACAACACTGCGCGCCGTCGATGCACGAAGCACCGCGAACTGTTAACCCTTTGACTGCCACGCTGAAATCACATATTTCGCTTAGAACACCACGGGTGTAGAATATTGCTAGATACAATATTTCATAGAAATTAATCTTTTATTTTCGATGTTCTAATAAAATATTTTAATTGATCAATGGGGCACATTTTACTTCAAAGTAATTAACGGTAATGTTCGAAATGCACTAGCTGGTGCAACGACGGAGTGCAAACCAGCGCAATAATTAGATATTGAGATAGCCATAATTTGTACCCAAAGTATAGATTGTTATATTGATAAGTTGTTATATTGATGTTCGGAATAGAAGACAGAGTAACTTTCATACATGGTATATATTGTTAAATTAGGTACTTAACACTTTGCCGTCCGGCCCGTTTGTAACCATTTCTTCGCTTGACGCCGGCAGAACTGATCGTGTTACTTCGCTTGTCGCCGGCTGTTTTTGGGGAGATTGGGAAATGATTTAATTTCAAGTTTTACTAATCTCATCGGTAGTTCTCACGAGTTTTCAATCAAAATTCAATTCAAAAAATGTACATATGTAAATAAATGTAAAATTTCTTTGTTTTATATATTTCTTTATTTACATTTTCTTTGGTACTTATTTAGTATTTCTCTTTTAAATGATACGAAGCAAAACAATCACCAACATGTAATGCAACTCCACACGACCTGCATATCAAATTTGTTGTTTTTCTTTTCTTGTTTTTGGTACATACAACGCAACTTCTTCGTTTTCGTTTATTGCTTTCGGAAATGAATACTAACTGGTGACGTATATAACTTATTCCATTTAAGTAAATTAGCAACAAAACCCCACAGATCATCAATGAAATGCAAGCGATACTAATGTGCTGTCGCCGGCCACTTTTTTGCGCAAAACACCACTGTGGTGTCGCCGGCCGTCGAGCGATACTTCACGAACAACACCACTGCCGGACGGCATAGTGTTAACACATTGTATGCCGGCCCCGCGAAAACGCGGGGTTGGAAGTCTGTTGCTTTAGCGCCGGGTTTGCGATAATACAACATTCTTTTGTTTGGCGATTTGTTTGTTTCTATTTTTCGTTATCGTTAAATTGCATATAATGAATATGCAAACCAATATTAGTGTTTTACAATAATGTATAAAATTTTAAATATTTTCTTCACCTACAGTTTTAAATGCCTCAGATGCCACCGGCATACAATGTGTTAAGATTAGTGACGTATGGAAATGTTATATAAAAGTTATTTTTGTAAAGTTTGGTGAAACGGTCTCCCCGGACCATACACCCTGATAAAGTAACTAGCAACTAGTTGAATCCAAAGGTACCACACACCGGGGCCCCGAGGAAAGTATCACGCTTCGACGAAATAAATCACCGGAATCGCGAGAACCTTGCGTTCTGGCTGTGCAACCGGTGGTGTCTCGTTGCATCGCTTCGGCCAACACTGTCTTCGTGATTGATCGATGTAACCGGATGTAACCGGTGGTGCTCGTTTTCACGCTCGATCCGGTTTATTGACAGGGACAAATTAGAGGCGCGCCGTTTGCCCGTGCACCGTAAGTTGTACGCGATCCCTGGGTATGAATTAAATATCACCGAGAAGAGGGCATGATAGATCGCTCGCGATCGTTGTTCGCCGCGAATAATCGATAAGGTCGGCCGGGAAATTTGTGGCGATCTTGTAAGTGACCGCAAACTTCACACGCTGGTGTAGTTGTTAATAATTTATCGGGATTCGTCAGGTGTAAACAATTGTGAACAAACTGAACGAAATGGATGAAATAAAGATCTCCAAGGTGGAGAATGTGAGAATTTTAGATAAATATAGTAACAATCACTGTATTGGTACACTTTATTTAACTCTTTGCACTCTAGAGGTGACTCTTAGTCACCAAATAATAGCTTCGCGAATTTTCAAACATTAATTAGTCTGTTTATTACTCAAGCTTGGAGGTTAAATAGTTACATATGTAAATTTTAGTACATCACTTAACTAAACTAAATGACGTTTAATATAGGCAAATCTTAGTGAATATTTCGAATTGGAAAATTGTTGAAGTTAGTATCATTAGACAGCTACGAGTCACTTCTCGAGTGCAAAGGGTTAGCTGTAACACATCTTATAATTACAGAACGAAGTGGAAAAAAGAAGATTTTGGTACTGTATACTCATATTGCAAATATAGGAAAGCAACCATTAAGTACAACGGGTTCTCCATTATGTGTTAGGTGCAAACATTTTTTTATTGCAACATTTATTATACCTAGAGAACGAGATTGTCATGATTTATACCTTACTTTATTGAAGCTATCTACTTGTCTAGTTAACCCTTTACACTCGAGCGATGACTGTTAGTCGTCTAAGAATACTAACTTCAAAAATTTTCAAAGTCGAAATCTTTACTAAGATTCGCCTATATTAAATGTTCTTTAGTTTAATTAAGTCATATTAAAATTTACGTATATAACTATTTAACCTCCGGGTCTGAGTAATAAACAAACTAATTAAATTCTGAAAACTTGCGAAGGTATCATTTGGCGACTGACAATCGTCTCTCGAGCGCAAAGGGTTAAGTTCCATTTTTTTCTTTTCATTTTACCTATGTCTATAAAAATAGTACATCGCTTGTCACGTCATCTTCCCACACAATTTTTCAATTCCTATTGAGGTATTTATACAGGTTGAGTCTCCTAACTTGATCGGTTCAAGTAACTTGTGAATTATTTGTTATAGAAGAAAATAACTCGAATAAAAAATTGCATGACATATTAAAATATTACAGTACTATATGTTGCTTCCAATACCGTGAAACTTTTGTTTGAAACAATTTTCTCTCGAATAAACGAATCACAAGTTATCGGGGATGATCAAGTTATGAGACCCACCCCCTGTACACATCTACCAGTTTAAACCACAGAAAACAAGCTTCCAACCGACATAATTTTCATTTCACTGAAACCTTCGCTCCGCGAAACCCCGCGGCAGTGAAAGTACGAAAAATAATTTCCACTTCCGCGACTACCCACTCTGCTCGGGGGGGAGGCGGTTAATTAGCGATGGCTGAATAATATTCCCCAACTAATTCGCGAACGCTGTAACCGCGAAGCCTGAAGCCCGCGAAATAACTAATAAAAGCGAGAAACAGCGAAGCCTGCTGCACGGTGGTTAAAACAAGGCCAACTTTCCGCGAGTTCGTTCGCGATTCACTCGCAAAGATCACCTCGTGCGGCCATGCGTGGGGGTCCTTATTATCAAGCGTCGTCGAGGGAAATTTAGGCGTACCAAGAGACCGAGACAGAGACGGATAGAGGTAAAGAGAAGAGGAAAACAAAAATTGCTCGCACGGTTCGGCAGAGCGAGAAAAAGCGAGAATAGAGGGCGAGAGAGGGTGAGCGAAGAAGCACGCGGACACCGCCGACATCAGACATGCAGCGCCGACAAAAAGAAGGTGAGAGCCGCGGAATCGTAAATCGAGAATTAAGTATGACGGCGAGTGGTAAGACGTACCTATATAAATTTTCCCTGCCGATGAATAATAAATGACGGGGAGAGAGCGGCGGGAGGGCAGAGGGGTGCAGCGCGAAGTGGAGCTACGCGGGCTTCAGCTTCGTTCGAACCCGAGGAGGAAGGAGAAGAGAGAAAGCGAGAGTCAAGGCGGAGTAGAGAGTCGAACGGAAAGGGTGTGCTGACGAGAGAGACTCAAAGGAGAGGCAGAAAGTGACACAGAACGATAAAGAGAGAGAAAGAGGGAGAGAAAGTGAGACAGAGGAAAGAGTGAACGAAAGGACGTTAACCCTTTTCTTGCTTCTCTCCAGCCCATCCCTCCCCGTTCCTTCTCATCGCAGGAGTGCTCCTTTCCGCAGGAGAGTTACCTCCCCTCTCTCGCTCTCTCCCTTTTCAGTCACTTTTTCCACCTAGCGTTCCGCTCTCTTTCCAACCTTCCCTCTTCCCTCCTCGGCTCTGTTCGTTGTACCGAGGACCCCTCTGCACCACCCCCTCCCTCTTACTCCCTCTTCCTAGCTCTCTCGCTCTCTCCGCTCTTTCATCGTCGTTCCTTCTCCCTCGCTCCCTCCGGCCCCTGTTCGGTTCGCTTTCTTACTCTCCCTTCTCGTCGAGGGGAGAACAAAAATTACGAATCCGCCAGGCATTTGTCGAGAGCCACGGCTCGATCGAGGGGTTTCGCTCTCTCGGCCGTGTGCGAGCCGGAGCCACGGCGACGCTTCAGCCGCGGCAAAAATGTTTAACCCCTTCGTTGTCCGTCACGTACTTACGCAACGGAGAGGCACCGGGACAGGCCTATTTTGGAGCGAGGCGACGCGTTTTCCGCGCCACCCCGGCACGAGCGATGCGATGTTCACCGTTTCAGAGGCATCGATCCCTTCGAAAACTCTTGCGACGACCTTCCTGCCCTCGCCACTACTTACCAACTACCTTTGCTACCGTTAACTAAGCGAATAAGGTTGCTTATCACGTTGACTCGTCGATAATGCTGTGAGTTCTGCCAATAAATCTGTCGAACCGTCAGACTCTAGTAACCCTGACTCTCATCACTAGTCTTTGAATCACCAATCCTAGGATTCACCCTATCTTTGCTACCGTTAACTAAGCCAATAAGGTTGCTTATCATGTTGACTCGTCGATAATGCTATGAGTTCAGCCGATGAATCTGTCGAACCGTCAGACTCTAGTAACCCTGTCTCTCATCACTAGTCCTTGAATCACTAGCCCTTGAATTACCAATCCTAGGATTTGCTCTACCTTTGTTACTGTCAACGAAACCGATAATGTTGCTCATCGCACTAACTCATCAATAATGCTGTGAGTTCAGTCAATGAGCCTGTCGAACCGTCAGACACTAGTAACCCTGCCTCTTATCGCTAGTATTAGAATCACCAATCCT
>JAOPTO010001571.1:0-20946 GCA_033822845.1 Tetrapedia diversipes | reverse complement strand
GACGGAAATGCGGCGGATATACTGACAAAGATTTTGGTGAAGGATCAACATATAAAGTGCGTGCGTTCATTGAATATGTTAGCTGTTTAGTTTGTGATGAGCGTACTCTGTTGATGTACATATCTCGATAAAGGGAGTGTTAGAGTATCGTGATATGTCGATAGATGTCGCGAAGTAATAAAATCGGCATCTTTTGTTTCTTGATGCATCGCGAATAAGAGTGACGCGCATTTTGGCTGTAGTGCGAGTATGGACGCCGTACAACAAAGACGTATTGTAACATACTACTAATTTTATAATAAAACCTAAAAAACTGCGTAAAAACCTAACAAATCTATTATATTACACAAATTTATTTCTGTATACAATGATTTCCTAAAACAGATTTTTCATCTGTCGTTTGCTAATAATGTCTTATAACCTGGCTGTTAATCAGTGCCGAATTTTTTGTTATGTTTCAGTTTGAATTTGTTAAACAAATTCGTTTAAACATTGATGTTTACTTTTAATTGAATTTATGCATATTTATAGCGTTAACTTAAATCTTCTTCACGAAAAAAATGTTACATTAAAACAGTAACCTGTAAGCTGTTTTATCGTATAATACTTTACACCTGCCAATAATTCTAGTTTATAAAATGATTTGCTTTTCCAGTTAATAACAAATGTTTTTATAGAGTCATACTTTGTAAATATTTAGAAAAGGGGGGTCTCATCGATTTCGACGATTTTTGATTATGTTGTAGAAGAAAATATTTTGAACAACTTTTTCCTATACGTATAACCGCCGCTCGGCCTTAGTTTCTGAGATTATTGCAAAAAGCTATTGCTACTACTGCAATGAATATTGTCTAAAGCTATGCGACTGTGGTAGCGTGTGTGGAAGCGTCGTTCGCCGGTTGTTTATGGTTTCTATGCATACATCGAAGCGACCGGCAATGGGCGCGTATAACGGGTGCGTTTAAAAACTCGATTTGAGTAGCGGCGGCCGTAATAAGAGAGTCTAACCGGAACCATACTTAAACCTAACTATTCTACCTAGTAAATAATTTACTGGAATAGGTTCGGGTTAGGTCTTCTTATTCTTTAACAGCAATGCGTTCAGTAACGAGATCAATGCAAAACTAGATTTAGCTTGACACATTATACATTATTCGTCGTTGGTCGCTATGCCGTTATTTATTAGAAACAAGAGATAAGAGACGATCATGAGCTGACGCACACAGTCACAGACGCTTGCATATAGATAGAATTCATTGTAGTAGCAGCAATTGTTTTGAGGAAAAATCTCTGAAACTAAGGCAGAGCGGCGGTTATATGTATAGGAAAAGATTGTTCAAAACGTTGATTACTACATATATTCAAAAATCATCGAAATCGGTGAGACCCCTCCCCCTTTTCTAAGTAATTACCTCATACCTTGCTATTAAATTTTATACGACCTTGTTTAAACATTATATTCAACTATAGACCACACTTTTTCGCAAGGGAAAATGTCTGGAGTTTATGAAAAGGGTAGCTTTCCATAGCAATTTTTTACAGAAATGTGATATATCGCTTGTATTTCTTTTACGCGTAACATTATTTTCCACCATAAATCCAAATCCGCGACCAAATAATGGTGTAGAACAGGAGAAAAGTAAAACATATGAACGTATTCGAATTGAAAGAAACGACAATTCCGTGGGTAGTGTAAAATATATGATGAACACGTCACCATTTCATATAGTACCTACTAAACTGGAATTTCATAAATTTTATTCATCCAATTTGCAAGTATCAGAATACTTATAGAAATTTACGTAGGTATGAGAAGTCATTGGAAAATTATTAAAATCCTTCCAAAGTTATACCGAGAAATTCAATTAATCAATGTTACAATAGAAATCTGATTAATTGTATAATATACTATGTATTTATTTCTATTGAAAATATCCGTAAATATTGTAAAGTGTGGGTGAAAAAACGAAATTAAAACCGTTTTATTGAAATATACAAGCAACATGAATCGACGGAACACACACACAGACCATCGCATCAATCTTTTTTTTTTTAATTCTCTTATTTTTCAACCACGACAGACACAAATTATACAAATCACACATCACCGCATTCGAACCTTAAGGTCTATATACAATGTCTTTTACATACCCTCGACACACTCATCCATCCATACAACCATTCCTCCCTCTCATACCGTATATTCTATGAACCAATAAACCAATAAATAATCACAAATCTCCACCTCGATTTCATACATTCACAATGCACATAAAATCTTTCACATTTCTTAACCCTCCCACTACTGAAGCTTGGTGGCTTGGCTATGGGTCTTTCAAGACCCTCACGGATATTCCACTAATGCACATTTAGAACCGTCCAAGTGGCTCCCCAATGCCACGCTACCCAATGTGACGATCGCTCGAGACTCAGGTCCTCACTAATACTGTATACAGTGACAATCACTAGATTCATAGAAAGATATAGGAGCGTATAGGAACAGATAATAATAACGTCAATTATCAAATGTCCAAGCTATATTTATTGTATATTTACGTACTGTCACGCATGCTATATAAAATTTGCTGTATTTTTCTCGAATCGCCACTGCAAATGGATGGTCTTTCACAATTATCGCACACGGCTGTATATTTATTATCATTGCCTACACAGAGACAACACCGACGATCTCTCTTTTGTTTTACGTTCCTACATAGTGCTGAAAACTAAAATCGAAATAGTAAATACAAAAATAGTGTAAACTACTAAATACTAAATACTAGAATACAATGGTAAAATGCTAAAAGAATAATACAGACATGGAAATATAAAGTAAACTTTGAAATACATAATTGTTTCGATTTGCTGCATAAGTTTCTTCCTCACAGCATTGCCAAAAAACTGACTGTCGCGTCGGTTTCGATTCCTCGGCCGTGACAAAAACGTATATGTAGTCACATGCGCATATGGGTTAGTGCAATCGATCACTTTTCGCTTACCACGCTGTGATGCCAGATTGGTGACCGGGGTTCTCAACAACACCCCCCACAGCTACGCACACTA
Organism: Tetrapedia diversipes; assembly: GCA_033822845.1. Classification (NCBI taxonomy): domain Eukaryota; kingdom Metazoa; phylum Arthropoda; class Insecta; order Hymenoptera; family Apidae; genus Tetrapedia; species Tetrapedia diversipes. Next base: position 17,883 of record JAOPTO010001571.1, on the reverse strand, counting down.
CCGCAGGAGACGCGTGTACATGAGCTCAGCGTTTCGCACGACTTCAGGAAATCGAGAGAGAAAACAAATGAAAGTCTTTCTCCCTCACTCTTGAAGCGCTGAAATTCAACTTATATTAGAAAGCAAGCCTGCGGCACGAGCCGTGCGGGATCTTGACTGCCTATTTTCATTTTTCGACATACAAGGATGTCTTGTAATGAAAAAAAATTTCGAAAAAATTTTTGCCGCGGAAAAGCACGTTTTAAGACCTCCTGATTATGTTTTGATTATTTAAAAATGAAATCTTTTTTAGTTTCACGCATTTGTTAATACGATTACGCCTAAACGGTTGAATCGATTTCAATGAAATTTTATATTTTTCTCTCAAGACCTGGTTAAATTTTGAATAAAATTTGTTCAAAAATAATGATGGTTACCCCTTAAAGTTTCTGGACTAACTTTCATTTCCTAAATTTAAAAATCTGCTTTATATTTAAGCATGAAATGTATCTAACTACATGTAGATTATTAACCCTAGAACTCCTGAGCCTCGATCTGTTACGCGAACTCCTAAGGGGGGGGAGTTCCTCGAACCCACACTTCTTGTTATACATTTATCCTGGAAAAAATTGTTTTTTGGAAAATTTTTTGCAATATCAGGATATGCTATAGTTTATAAACAAGACAACATATATTTTTGCGTTCAATTTGTATTGATTTATGTGTATTTATAAAATTAAATACTATTATAAAACAGTATAGTAACGTGCAGCTAGTTTGAACTTGATTCTTCTGATTCTCCTGATAAACATACTTGGCAGAGTATAGTATTAAATGAATGTTTTCTGCAAACATGGTTTTCTCATTTGTAACAACTTTGCATTGATTTTAATAAACTATTATATCTTATGTCTCTGCTTTTAGCCTCCGGTATACACTGATAACATCTTCCCTTTTTTGTCGGTTCTGTATCTTTTGGTATTTTAGTTCGTAGTGTCTTTCCAGTTAAAGTTCCCAATTAGTTACATAATTTCATTCTTCGTTCTGTAATTTTTATCCTTTGGAGAAAAGGAGAGCGTAAGGGTCCACTTCGCGTAATTGCCAGCGCGCCGTGGCGTACCGTCATCGCGGCGCGTAGTCAGTTATATTTCTCTTATGCTTACTAATTTTTTACGCATAGCAACGGGAACCTCTTAATATCAAACTTAAATGTGTATACAACAATAAATAATTTTAAGGGAATTTTTTACGAAAGGGAAATGGTTCTAATTTTAGGTTTTTCAATTTGTGGGTTCGAAGAACCCCCCCACCCCTAAGAGTTCTTGGGTTAAACGACAAATACTTTGATATTCTACTTTTATTAAATTTGTAAAAACGAATTCTTATCGATCTTCGAATGTTTAGAGACATCTAATATGATCTGAGATATCTCGCTGCTATCCTTAGCTGACGTCACTATCGAATGTTTGGAGATATCCCGAATAATCGCAGATATCTCGCTGATACCTCCAACTTACAATACCACCATTGTCGTTATTATTATTAACTAAGGACTGAACAGGAGATGTAAATAATTGGCAGCATGATTTTTCTTAACATGATGCCTTGTCTTCTACTTTTATAATTTCTTTTAATTTTCTAACGAATATCGTGACGTTATAAAATTCCATGCCAAATTGTTTGCATTTCCCTCCTGATGGAAGAATCCACCACCTTCCCGCGATTTCCATCGAGCGGTAACGTGCATGTTGTATGTTATTAATTTGTAAATATAAAATCGAGTCAAACATATTATTCTATCGAAGGCTGCTATAGCATGCACGGTACTGGCCAAGAGTGGATACTCGTTTCCAGAAATTTAATTAAACTAGAGTATCAAAGTATTTGTCATTTAATAACACTGATCAACACGATTTTTGTTTTCTTATAACCACTACGTGATAGTTATAGGGCTAAGCTACCCAAACAAGAATCCGGAAGTAGAATTGCTCTATCACCCTCAGTTTTCAAAAAACACAAATTTTTGTAAAAAAAGTAGATCTTCAGCAAAAACGAGGTATTGCGTCGAAACTAAAATTGTTAGACAGGACTAACTCAGCTCAAAAGATAGAGGAGAGATTCCTGAATATGTCAGTGTGAATAGTTATAATTTTTTAAGCTTTTACTTAGTTATAAATAACAGTCAAAGTTTAAAAAAGCGCCGAAATTCGTAATTTTTTGATATTTTTTCTGATATTTTCTCATATTTACGAATAGTTAGATGTCTAGCATAAAAATACTACATAGCATCGGATTCTGTAGACTTTTCTGAAGTAGAAACCATGCAACAGAAATGGTAAAGCGATTAAGAAGTCGAACAGTTCGAGAAAAGATTCGTCGACAACGCAGATACGACATTTTGCCGCCATGCGGCCCATCGCTCGCTTGTCTCCCGAGTCGCTGCTGCAGCAGTGCCGTAGCTACGCGTGAGCAGCCGTCACACCAATCAAATAGTACACTAATTCAATAACTTTCTGTGCGTAATATTAAATTTTTTTCTAACATTCTAGTAAATTCTAATAAATATTAATACATTCTTAATAGTAATGACCAAATTATGAGAATACTTTTTAATCTACTTCGGTTAACAATAATTTCAACAAAAATATTGGTTTGATTAAAAACGAACACGGCATACAGAAACCAAACACAAAACACTTAAGAACCTAGTAGACGATAAAGAAGCAAAGCATAAGCGACAAGCAAACAGGAAACCTTTTTAGACTCGTTGGTATCGGAAATGTTACAGGTAATTTTTAACTCTATATACCTCAAATTTTTTTACAACTGAACATGTTTTTAATCAAACCAATATTTTTGTTGAAATTTTTGTTAACCGAAATTAAATTAAAACGTATTCTTATAATTTGGTACTTACTATTAAGACGGTATTAATATTTATTAGAATTTATTAGAATGTTAGAAAAAATTTAACATTACGCACAGAAAGTTATTGAACTAGTGTACTATGTGATCGGTGTGACGACTGCTCACGCGTAGCTACGGCACTGTTGCAGCAGCGGTTCGGGAGACAAGCGAGCGATGGGCCGCATGGCGGCAAAATGTCGTGTCTGCGTTGCCGACGAATCTTTCCTCGAATTGTTCGACTTCGAAGTCGCTTTACCATTTCTGTTGAATGGTTTCTACTTCAGAAAAGTCTACAGAATCCGATGCTGTGTAGTATTTTTATGCTAGATATCGAACTATTCGTAACTATGTAAAAATATCGGGGAAAATATCAGAAAAATACGAATTTCCGCGCTTTTTTAAACTTTGACTGTTATTTATAACTAAGTAAAAGCTTAAAAAATTATAACTATTCACACTGGCATATTCAGGAATCTCTCCTCTATCTTTTGAGCTGAGTTAGACCTGTCTGACATTTTTAGCTTCGACACAATATTTCATTTTTGATCAAGATCTACTTTTTTTTACAAAAATTCGTGTTTTTTGAAAACTGAGGGTGATAGAGCAATTCTACTTCCGGATTCTTGTTTGGGTAGCTTAGCCCTATAACTATCACGTAGTGGTTATAAGAAAACAAAAATCGTGTTGAACAGTGCTATCTACTTACATCGGAGATGCTTCTGCGTGGCATAAAGAATGATAGGCTATGCCGAGTCTGGTATAGCCATTTTTTTTATTTATTTTAAGTCTTTTTATATTCGCTGTTGTACTACCTGCCTTAACGGTGTTGAGGCAATATGTTTATAAACAGATAAATGTTTTTAAAAAAACTGTCGCAGACATATAGGGCAATAACTGCTACATATCCATATATTTTTCGTAAGTAATAGGCCTAGCATCATGATATAAATGGCCTGAGGGCGACTTTTTCAAATTTTGGCGTTCCTTCCGAACGTGTAATAAACATAAACTCTTAAATTCTTTATCCTCCATCGGTGTTTTATATAATGTAGTATATAGTGCACTTTTAAGAAACCTCAATCAACATATTTGCTACCAATTTACTTTTCCTCCGTTAGTGTTACTGTTTATGTGTTTTTCGATTATGTACTGTAGATTTTTTGTTGAAATGAAATCCTCTAATTTCATTTCGTGTAAAATGAATTTATTATGTTGTCTATATTCTTTTATGACATCATGATAATTCTGTGGTGTGTATAGGAAATTATTTTTTCGTAATGCCTGACACCTGTCTATAAAAATTCGACTTACACCACTTTCATAATCGATGTTTACGCAATTCCTTTTACCGGCCAATTTTAAATTGGACAAGGAATGGACATTTTTTAAGAAATTTGATACTAACTAATTGTAAATAAAAAGTTTACACCGAATTAAGCAGAAATAACGAGATCTCACTTTTTTTTTAATGGGCTTGCACCACTTTCAAAATAAACGATCCAGTTATCAATAATTTTCTGCACTGTAGAATGAAAATAGATTATTACTTCCTATTATTTTAGCAATTTGTCTGAACGATTTGCCTTTACAGTGCAATTTTACTGCAATTTTTCGTACAGAAATATCGGTCCCTGATCTGTTGGAAGCCATGGTGTCCTAATTTTTACTAATAAACAATGGCAAATGACGATTAAGCGTAACGCAGCGACGCAGCAACTGGACATAGAGATGGCTGAAATAATGTCGAATGGAAAGAATGCATTACAAATTTTACAAAACTCGTTTCTTTTTCTTTTATATTACTAAACTAAATGTAAGCTCAATTTTGTGACGGCGAGATAAGATGTTTCTACGTTTAGTGTTAAATATAGGTAAACAGTTCATTTTATTAAAATTTTGTTCAAAGGATTACCCGTTGAAATATCCAAATAAACAATATATTACGTTGTTATTTTTGAAAATGCCTGTTTTTGTTTATTTTCTTGCTAATCATCATTACCAACATAGGTGTGTACGCTCAATTTTGTAAGTAACCGTAGCAGGCACTTTTTCGTGAATTCATTCGGTAAAATCGCAATAAATCGAAAATCACTTCGTTTTTCTCAACCAAGCTCTCTTTTATTTTATACTTAAACATATGCTCTATGAATATTTAGAGAAAAAAAAAATATATATATATATATATTTCGATGGTATTATTTTTTATCGTATTTATATGATAATATCCACTCTCCAGCACAAGTCTATTAAATACGTACTCTTACGTGATTCGTGATCCAGTGGCGCTACGAAATACGTAAAAGTACGTTTCCCGCATGCAATGTGTTGAAACTGCGTTGTTCGAAGAGAATTAAAGCTTCAGAATTAGAGCAACTATTGACTCTGACTTTTTCTCCAGAAATATGATACCTATAGTGGATCCAAAAAGTATTCGTACACTATATATTAGAAGGAGATTCACCTAATCCTAAAATTCTGATTTCAATGAAACTTTGTATGTATATAGAGCATAATATAGAGCATAAATCCTGCAAGGAGCGGTTTTTTGATCGACAGTAAACCTTATAGTGGAAGTGAAAGCGACCCCTAAAGCTTCTGCGATTTTTTATGCTCTGAGCACAGGTTCCTCTGGAATCTTTTTTTTTTTTTATGGCAAAGCGATAAAACATTAAAAACTAAGATTTTTTTATCTGGAAGGTTTTACTTTATCACGCATTAATACAAAATTATGTTTAAAAAAAGAAAGCACTGAAACTTTAACGTTGATTTCGTTGATTAAAAAAATGGTATTTAGTTGTAAAATAAGAAATTAATTAATACATATACTACTATACCCCTATATATCCGTAAAGATTTATTAAAAACAGTAATTGAAATCAGAATATTAAAGTTAAATGAATTTATTTGTAATACAGTGTACGAATACTTTTCGGATCCACTGTATATACTACTGCAATCGAAATCGTCGAAGTTTCGAGCAAGATTTATAGCCCGTGTCCTCTCGCTCACTCGGAATCTGTCCCGCTCGCACAACTGAAGTTCTTTGTTATAACTGTGCTTGTCCCCCGAATAGGCCACTTATAACCAGACCATAATATAATATCCACCGAAAACAAGTGAACGCTCGTCTGTTCCATAGCGTTAAAGCATACGATTTGAAATCTCGACAGTTGAAGCGGGGTAACCTTGATTTCGTCGCGTGTTTTGGTTTTTCGGTAATATTTGATACCTATATTTACGATCACGCCATACTTTCGGGGGGCGGGCTGTATGTTTTCTTTCCTTCGTTTCTTTCAAATGCGTCGCAGATGCACATATACACACGTTATGTATACACACACGCGCGCACACACACGCACGCACACACACACACACCAAGTCGTCAAGAAAGAGTGTGGCAAAGGTGTGAGATTTCGTTTCAAATGGCTTCGACCAACCGTCGCGAGCGGATCGAAAACTTCTCTTGGCCATCGCGAGTCTATGTCGGGATGTAAACTGTTGAATGTTAATAAATGTTTGATATTTCTTTATAAACGTACCGGTTATCTTTGTGAATATTGTTTCCGTTAGTGAAAATAAAGTGCAAAAAGTAAAATGTTGTAATAAGAATGCACGAGCGATGAAGAGAGGAAGCAACATAATTTTACTTGCAGGATGTTGAAGGTAATGTTTGTTGTATATTTAGTTTGTTCTTTCTGACAAAATTAAAATTAATTACCAGATATAACTCTTTAATAATTAGTAGAATATATAAAAGTTTAACATTATTATATAAAATTTAAAAAAAAAATATAAAAATGGCATAATAGTATGTAGTGCGTAGGAACCTACATTAATCAACACTTCCTTAAGAAAGTTTAAACTTCAATTGTTTTTTTATAATTACTTAAAGCTTTAACATTTTTGTAATCATCAGACAAACCAATTTTTTTGACATCAGTACAAACCGATGTACTCGGGGATGTCTGATTACGACTTTTTACGTAAAAACCTATGTTAATTATAACAAAGTGGTACTAAAAATGGAATATTATGGTATTAAAATTTGTTAGTTTGTTATTTTAATATTGAAAAATCCCATATCTCTTTGCCCGATCAGTTAAATATGTGTTTTAACTCAATCAGTTGAATATAGGGTTATTTTAATATTCGAATAATAATGTTGCGAATACACAGGAGTTTTTGATATATCACTGCGCTTCTGTAAATGATACTTCTTGCTAGTCTATTTTCTATGGTTATATAAATATTTGATTTTCAATGTAACTGTTACATCGAAACTTATTTTAAACTTATTGAAAATTATTTTGTTTAATTAACATATTACATTTTGCTGTTACAGGTAAGTGCCAGCAAAGTTTCATGGTACTGGGATTTTTTAATCAACGCGGGTGGGTGAGTACCTACGTAAAGACAATAAATAAAGCATTGCTAATAATACAAGTAAAGTCTTCTGATAACAATAAGTCTATTATAAAAAAAATGTAGTCAGCATTTTTTCCTTCACTGCTCGCTGTCGACCTTAGAAAAAGACAGCGAAGGAAGGAGAGAAGGCGGGCGAGTAGATGAAAGAGAATGTAGGTAGCGAATGAGAATAGACGTAGTTTAAATAAAGTGCTTTTATATGCATGCGTAAAATAAAAGCGCCGACGACCGGGTCTGCGATGCGACGTAATTCGGCGAATTGCGTTGCGATTATTGACCTTCGGCGAAACTTCGTGAAATCCGTTAGGATTGGTGTTGTATGTGTGGATACAATTGCCATCCCTCTTCGAGGGGCGACGAATCGGACAAAGTTCTCGAGTTCGCATCCCGATCGGCGATTAATTTAATAAAGATTCTCTAGATATCAAAAAGTATTATTATGCCTAAACCCATAACTAACGCTATAGTTATGAAGCAATAATAAGGGAATTAAACTTTATTTGTTGTTTATTTCTTGATTTACAAAGATTAAATGTATTTGGTAATAAAGTACAGAAATCATCAGTTAGTAGAAATTGTACAGTTGGTATGGAACATTATTGTAATGAATGAAACAGTTAATACAATAGAAACCATTATTATTTTCGGCCGGTTGTAATCGTCGTGGAATAGATCTTACTACATTATCGCAAAATTCTTGATATGTTCTATTCTTCTCGTAAACCGGCTCTTACGTTTTACTTATTAGTAACATTATAGGTTCTAACTTTTTCCTCTAGTTGTAGCCACAATTATACTAATAATAATTTTTTAGTATAAGCTTTTAATTGAAATTCTAAAATAGCTAATATTTCACGTTAATTAGATAAAATTCTGTCTCATTCATAATTAAAATAATTTTTCATAGTCCAATAAAAATTTTTTCAATTCTTCTGAAAGTTGAATTTTCTGATTAGTTAAGGAGTCTTTTAAAAGGTCACGATAATCCATTTGATAATTATAATAGTATCTGATGAATTCTTGTTAATCCTTGAAAAATAATTTTGATATGTCGATAAAAATTCTTTAATAGATATAATAAATTGAAAAATTCTTTAATTGTGATTATATATTCTTGTATATTTAAATATATTCATTAATTTATATAACTGATCTATAAAATTTTATTTAAGAACATAACATAAAACAAAAATTTGAAAAGAAAAAAAAAAAATAAATTATATAATTCGAAAAAGGCCAATAATTCTTGCAAAAATGACTAAAAATTTGAGAATTAGAGAAACTACAGTTAAAAATTGCAGATAATTTGATTAATAATTTTACTAATCGATTAACAAAAGTACCCTCCAATTTCATTAATTTTCAATAATTTAGCAATAATTTCTCGTATCGTTTTATAAAATTTATCGTGATCTGACAAGAATGTTCTACAATTTAAAAAAAAAAATGTGGTTTCCTGACTTGTAAATAAGTATTTATCAAATTTCAAGGAAAATGTCGTGTATATTTATAAAGATTTTAAATGTTCAATTCTACGATTTTAAAAATATTTATATAATCGTATAAATTCAGACATATTCTTATAATTATTCTTACGTATTACAAAATATATTCGTTTACTTATATAGCTAATTCATAAAATTTGATATTAAGAATATAATTATATTTTAAAAATCTAAAATTTATAAATGAATATAAATCAATAAGAAGACGGACGAAATACTAAGATTTTGAGAAATTATTGAATTAAATAATTCAAGCTAATTTGCTAAATGAAATTAAATGAAAAGGTAAAAAGAAGAAGAAGAAGAAGAAGAAGAGAAAAAAAAAGAAACATAAACAAAAATTTAACAATGTAAATTTAAACTAAAATATTCTTAGTATTTATAAAATTGATAAATATCTATTTAAAAAAATATTCGTAAAATCAGATTCCAATGCAAATAGCTATCGTAATTAAATATAATATTGCAAGAAGAAAAATAATATTTATAAACATTTTTTAAAATTTTTCATGATTTTTTAAATAATAAATAAAGAAGTTGAAAATAATTTATAAAAAAGGATTTTTTAATCCAATTTTTTGGTGACCAATTTTAAATGTTATCCTAAATGTTATTAACGATATAGCCCTAAAACAGCTTCACAAACTGAAAATATTAGACATACTAAAAAAAAAAAAAAAAATCATTCATTAATTTTAATATAATTTATTAAAAGAAAAAATTATTATAACTGTCTAAAATTGCAATCCAATTAATATTATAAAAAACCGTTTTCCTAAAGTTAATAATATAAAAAATGTTAAAAAAATAAAAATTACATTTGAAATTCTAATGAATTTACATTAAATAGTTTAATAAAACAATAATTTTGTAAATTATAATTATGATAATTCTTTTTAGTCAGAATCTCAAAAAAATATTTATATTACATCTGTAATCCCCAAAATTATTGTTTTATTAAACTATTTTCTGAAATTTCATACTAATAATAAAAACAATAATTTTTATAAACTTTTCATGCACTTCGTTATTAATAACCTTAATTACTACTGTATTATTAAATCATTATAGGTATATATTACCACCTATCCCCCTCCATAGTCGTTAATTGCTAATTCACTCAATATTAACATATTAGTTCATTAATTTCTTAAAATCTTAATATTATTCCGCACCTCTTCACCGTACTTCTTATTCTAACCCTCTTCTGCAACCACCCTCATCTTGACCTCGTAAATATTTACGCACCAAGTCCTCTGATCGCATTTACGTGTGGAATCTACAGTGATTTCTAAATGTGGTTAATGCTACCATGTTTGTTGCAACAGTGCATGTAACGTTGAAGTAAAAGAATCGTTTTACTTCGCCGCTGTTGTGGAATGATTCTTTACGAAGTTAAATGTTTCCAACCGAAATCGAGTGATTTATTTTGGTTACGTATCAGATATGTCGTATATAGATCCGCTTAAAAGTCTCGGTCTCTAAAAACATGTTCAAAAAAATACAATTCAACAATGTGAATTGACTAGCAAAAGTTATGAACGAAGCATTACGTTTTGCTTAATATAAATCCTTAACAGATTTAGTTTGTCGAATCCCCTCGCCTTTTCGGCATTATCATAGATGACCAATTATTCCACTATTGCCTTGTTTTCATATACATGGTGGTACATACATTTAACATTAGAAACTGAAGCATTTGCCGAAGCTATTAAATCGAAAATAGCTTTAGACGAGAGTTAAATAATTTAGAAGTAAATATAATTCGATGTAATTCGTTTCTTGCAATCGAACGAGTACAAAACATACGAAGGTTGTTTCTTTTTCTTTCTTTCTTTTTTCTTTTTTTTCTTTTTTTGATAAAAGTAATCAATCTTTGAAGGACCAATCGATTCAGCAATACTGCACGAGTATTGTTCTACAATGTATATTTTGACACTAGCACTACCAGAGAAATCAAAATAACCAATTGGTGATCATTCATAGCAGCCTTATAAATTCACTGTGGTAAAGCTTGCAAAATTTTCTATAATTTTCTGCAGAAGGTATAAATAAAAATTTATTTCCTATATATTCAACATCTTTTCATGTAATTTTTAATTTAATCTCTTTCATGCAAACAAGAATACTATAATCGTCGGTAGTTTTAGTGTTAATATTCCATTACATTGTAATTTATTATTGTAATTTAATTGTTCTAAAATATTTCTTGTAGTGATGATTTCTCCGTATAGATAGTTTAACGTTTATTTACCGATAATGACGAGTTGATTTTATATTTTGATGAGCTAATGTTGTGCTTCAGAACAATAGAATTTTGCTGATTAAATTTGGAAAATATTTTCATAGGACAATCCAATATATGTTTTACAATCCGCGACAATACTATATGACGCTACATAAAACCATATAAATCGTTGATATGTAGGAAAGAATTTTCCTTACCTTTGTACAAATGTGTTGTTACTGTGTGCTTTAGGGGGACATCTTTTCATGCACCGTTGTTAATTGCAGTGGCTGAAAAAAGTATTCTAACATTATATAACTAGAAAATTCACCTAATTCTAACATTCTGATCTCAATGAAAATTTATGCGTATATGAAGCATAATTGTTCCTATATGGTACAACTTTTTTTTTTTGCGAGGGTAGTGTCTTTTAAAAGGTTGAAATCATCCCCCAAAGCTTCAATACTGTTCGTACCTTGAGCGTGCTTGTTCCTGGAAATTTTTTTATTACAGGGTTACAGAGCACTAAAAATTAAACATGTTGTACTTAAACGGTTTTGCTTTATCACGCACCATTACAAAGTTGTGATGAAAAGACGAGAAAAAGCAGTGACATTTGAGCGTGTTCATTCTACCTCCTTAAACTCTGATATTCCCGTAAACAAAAAATTAATCCATACACATACTGGCACTCTACACGCACACAAAGTTTCAATAAGAAAAATAACATTTTATTTTTATTTGATTGAACTGTATATTTCTAAGAATTCGAAATTCCACGAAAATATCGTTGATTGATCGTGACAACACTATAAAACACATGAACGTTTAAAATTTATTTTTATGATCTATTAGTAATGTGTATTGCCTTCTGTTTCTTATGACTTCAACGATTCTTCGCGGAATAGATTTGTTCAGTTTTTTTTAAAAGATATTTTGTTTTATATTTTGTCACATTTCTTCAACACATACTTTTAACTGTTGTACACTATTAAACTGCTTTGCTTTTGAGTAAACTTCTCTAGAAAGTATACCCCAACAGTTTTCTTTAGCATTTTAATTAGTATACCTTGCCTTTCCTTTCAAAATAAGCTTGTATTGCTTTCGCAATATTCACGATTAAGTTGTCTTATTGGAAAATGATTGTTTTACTTTAAATGTTTCGCTTTTCTCGCAATGTTGTACATTTTGGTGTACTTTCTTGTTTCTTTTGTGAACAATTCTTACTACTTTTAAATAATTATAAATAACGCGGCTACTTCCTACTAATGTCATCCAAATTGTTCCTATAATAACCTCTACAGGTTTTATCCTTAAAATTTTTCATTGTTAATTTCAGTATCATTTAATATTTCTTCTCGTAGCATTTTAAACATACAAAAGGCATAACGCACGTTTGTGTTATTGCATAATCAATATTAATAGTATCACGCAACTTTCTTGCATCGTACTATAAACACTGTCTATTTAACAGAGACACACAGTCTTGTAGTTTCGTCGCGGCTAATGGAACGTATTTTCATATATAGCTTTGAACTTCCTACAAATATTTTCTATGACGTTGCGTTAAAGATAGTCCCGTTGAAGTAAGGAATAACATATGATATAAGCAGAAATAGAATTTCCTTCCCACAACTTAGATTTGTATAGTTTTTATATAATAGTGTCTTCTAGTATTGTCGCGGAGTGTAGTTACAGTGAGTCAGAGCCAAAATCGTACACCACACATACGAAGTATGTTTCACCTTGTGTATAAGAATTTAGGGATGGTTTGAAGTAGTAGCGCAGGAAACGCATCACAGCTAATAAAACTGTATATTGTTAAAGAGTTTACATAAAATATTTTAGAATGATATTTATATTATTTGTTAGTATTTTGTCGGATGACGAGGTCTTTGTTTAACTGCATACAACCGTTTTGACAACAATTTGACAAGTGTTTCTTTGAATTCGAGTGTAATCTGATTTCATTCATCTATTGCAGATTTGTTTTAGGTCATTTATATCTGAAATAGTATTTTTGAATTCTAATGTTCAAATCGTTCCAAATATTTTCTATCGCATTAAGATCAGATGATTCTGGAGAGATTTTAACGACTTTCGGTCATTTCGTGTTAGTCACATGTTTTCGCGATCTGTGAAGAATGTTCTCTGGCTCGTTACTGGCATAAAATTTAAAACAATTCGAAAAATCCCAATTTTTTCTCACTATTTTATAAACTATTCTTTAAAATATTCAAATAAGCATAATTAGATGTACAATTTCAGACCATTATCAATCCACTTCTGTGTTTGATTGTGAAAATTAAATTTTTTATTTGAAATCTTTTATTCGGCTGACAACGTACGGTAAGTGTTCCCATCGGAATGAAAAGTATTAAATTCACCTTCGTTGATAAATATTACTTAATTTTCCAGAAATTAAAATCTTTAATTAAATATTAGTTGGCGAAATCCAATCTCCTTTGTTTATTCCTTTTACTCAGAAATGGCTTGTTTCGTGGTGTGCAACCATGAAAATCTTTTCGTTAAACTCTTCTTACCGTCTCAGGATGAACACATCTTTGTAGATTTACTTCTTTGCTCGATCGTAACACAACATATACTACCAAGCCCAGACAGAATGCAATATTCTTCTGCGATAAGATTTTCATTCGTTTTTGAGGATTCGCTATGCAGAAAGACTGCTGTACGATTTTAGCTGGTATATCTTTTACACTATTTCATAATGACTTTTTTTTTTCTGCATTTAAAAATGCTTGTTGGCCGTGATGTTACCACACAGTAAACATAGATATATTTACAATATATGTTAGTGAGACGTTTTCTTTTTTTTTCTCCCTCTAGCCGTTTTAACAAGGTGATACAATACAGGCTTCATGTGCTTACGTGGCGTACGATTTTGTCTGTGACTGACTGTATGTATAACGGTATAATTACATAAATATATCCTACTGTATTCTAATAATAATAAAAAAGTCATACATAAGAATATCAATCAGAGAATATCCTAGCTGATTACAAGACTGGATATTTATGCAAATTTATGTTCTTATAAAATTAATTAAATAGCATTGACCCACGCATTGTGCAATTTTTTTAAATGTTGTTCTCTATCGAAAAGATAGTAATACACCCCCGATTTGATTCATTTTAATGTTAAAATTCAGCCCGAAAAAGAAACCCATTTATCGAAAATTCATTAAACTGCATATCTATCGGAAAAAAAAAGAAGATTGTTTTAAAAACGATACGACATTTTTTCATACTTAGTCTTTAATTTTTTACCTAGAGCCAGCCATTAGTTGACCGCAAAAAGCTATGCAGTGATTTAATCAGAAGCGAATGCTCTCTAAAAGCGTAGAAACCTAAACATCCAATATCGGTTAAGGTCACGATTTAGTATTCGGGCGAACAAAACTATTCGGCGGTTTCAATTGTGATGTTCCGGTTCAGAAATTCCAACGAGTTTCACATGCAAATGCGATAAGGCACAGCGTAAATATTTACGAGTCACTGTGGATGCTTCAACCGTTGAACTTTTTGTCTTCGTCGTTCGATTTCGCCCTATACACACATCTTAACCCTTAATCCATTAACGACCGACGATGCGTTACAGGGACATTTCATTAGCAACTTTCTCAATCGTTTTATATTACCAAATTTTATTTTTTAACAATGTGGTTAGAAGAGAAGTTTCCAGGAATTTCTTCAATAATTTTGTGTACAATCACAGTGTTAAAAAATGAAATCGAGCAATATAAATTGAATGAACAATAGTATAAATGAGAAATGTTGTACATATTAAGGAAACGTTGACCTTTTAAGGAGACAGAAAAGGGAGTACATGAAATTTATTAAAACTGAATCAACAAACAATCGAAAAAGATTTTTTTGTATATCCGATTCCACAGAACTTTCGGAGAATTGGACAGAACATTTCTTAGAGCTATTTTAAAGAAATAGCTACATTGATACTATAATGGGCACACTGTTACCTTTGGATTACAAACGTCACGTTAGAATCTATCAAATTCGACATCATTTTTTATATTTCTGGAATGTGCAAAGGATTCTGGAAAAATTCAGTGGAATACTTCCAGGAGTGATAAAAAAAAATTGGAACAAATTCAAACAAATTCAAGAAGTCGTATCTGTTATTTTTCGATGCGCCAATAAAAATCATTGCCTTGGTTATCGAAGGCCCAGTGTGTGTCAATATAGTATTAAGTCGGTAAACTTGAACGAAAGCAAAAATTAACAGGTGGTCAACGTCGAAGCTTTTTCGCTTATGAAGTTTTGACTATCAAATAAAATGTACTTGGGCATGTGATGTAGAGGATAAATGTAACAATAATGTAGCACCTGTTCTTTAGCATGTCCCTAATAAAAACTCGAGCCATTTCCTACGCAGAATCTGTCCTTATCTTTCGTCTTTGTTCAATGATCATATTCGAGAGTATGTTTTTTCTGCTTCTGGACCGAATTCTCGTCATCTTAATACGACCTTTACATTGAAAGCGTTAGGATAATTATATGTTTGCGGTTCATATCTTCATAAAGTTTTATAATAATTTTTGCAGTACATGTATGTACGTGAAAATTTTATAACAAATCAAATAAGATTCACATACGTATAGAAGAAACATAAGTGAAGTTAGTGTTTTCGTATAGAAACGTGTACTAATCAGTTAATGACAATGATAATGTATAAGTAAACTTGTACGACGTTTAAATAATAATTGTCGAAGAAATCTGAAGTTATTCAAATCGTGCATTCTAATATAATAAATTTAAGTAGCGCTAATAAAATGACAGCTTTTCTGTAACTAAATTTAAAAAATATGAACGATATGAACAAGCAACGAAACTCTACAAAAATTCTGATCTAAGTATCCTTTTATCTGTACATTTTAAAAACTGCCGTATAGTAAAAATGGCAGTATTCGAATATAATTATTTTCTGTTGGTAATAAATGTTTAAAAATCAACATTCGATAATATAATAATCCTTGCACTATTGAGAGCAGGGAACTCGATGCTGGAATCATTTTTGACTCTTATCGATATTTCACAAAGTATATGAAAATCGCTCGAGCTCAATACCCCCTCATCGACGTAATGTTACTAATAAGTCGGTTTTAGATTAGTATCCGATTTTTGATAAATGTTTCATAAAAAATAGTAACCCTCCTAAATTAAATAAATTATGACAAAACTGGTATTGATTGTACATTTATATATTATTAGATGTATTACTATCAAATTTTATCAAGATTCATAATCAATATTACTAAATATATATGATGACGTAGTACCATGGTGTTTCGTGATGGTTTTCCGTTGTTGTCTGTCGTCTTCTCTAAATTGGACAACAAGTCATTGCTCGTTTATTGGTAACACAGTTTGTTTTGTCGGTAAAACGTGAACGATATAAAAAAAAAATATATATATATATAAACAATCAAAATGAAGTTTAAAATAAAGTAAACGTTTTATAGAATTGAAGAACCGATCTTCTTTCCTTAGAGCATTAGATGAAAGTGATTCGCCGCATTGTTCGTTGTGTGATGTCGATGGGTAAAGATCAAAATACAGGATGATTAAATAATTCTCCCTTATTAAATACAAAAATGATATATATTTATTTATTTAAAGATTATCGATGATTAAAACGTATTTGATACACGTGATTGAATTGTTTGTTAACGCCCTTTCTTGTTTTCTCCCTTTCCCTCTCATTCTATACGTCATCTAACATACAATTCTCTCTAACGACTGAGCCTTCGCTGGTCATTTCAAATATTTCTCCTTATACCACATTCGCCACCAGGGGGTTCGTCTTTCCTTTCATACCAACTATTTAAAAAATCATTCCCTAATTCTACATACAATTAAATCACATTCTTTCCACTACGCATTCATACGAGATAACCATTTCATATTCACGCTAAACGCTGTCAATCGTAACCTCACATTTGCTCGATTTAAAAACAACCTCACATTGTGTCCAGTGTTGCTGGGTTAAAAGCTTGGCTTCAAGCCAAACTGTACAAAATAAGGTTCAGAAAAGAAGTCAGATTTAGGCAGAATATATACTGTCTATCAAATGGAAATAATCAAGTTCGATCTTTCTTTTTATTGTTGGTACCTCATTTAATGACTAAAATGGATCAGACAACTATTTCTATAGAGTAATAAGTGTACCCAGAAATGTACTTTTTCTTGTAGTACATACACAATCTACATTTAAATTAATTATATAAGTAGGCGGGTTATTTGTATTAAAACTTCTTTAATGCAATATAAGTTTATTTAGCCTTATTGATAGTTATATTATATCCACTTTTTTGGCATATCTAAAGCCTGTAATTTTTATTATAGATCTGAATCCTTTTAATAAATATATTTATAATAATATTTAAAACTAAATTTGTATTAAAATAAATGCAGTAATTAAAATTAAATCAATAATAGACTATTTATTTGAAAATGATCGATTCCATGTGACTGGCTTGTCGATGGTATTCTATTTCAGTGTTTCTGAGACCTTCTCATGATTCGTCAAATTACTCAGTCAGCTTTGGTATAATTACTCGGTGACATAACTTGTAGAATGCAGAGTACAGTATTAAAAATTTGTAACAAAAAATTACTCGCACCAGCACACAATAAATTTTACATCCCTTTACCATAATTTTCAAAGAATACCAGATATTTATTTGTTACTGGTATTGATATTGATATCTATTAACTAAAATTTCTTTCCCTTCTCTTTTTTCCTCTTCAATTGTGCTCTGTCTATCTGTATATATAATGTTATTCGACACCGATTATGAA
>JAOPTO010001570.1:0-16095 GCA_033822845.1 Tetrapedia diversipes | reverse complement strand
TTTAACGACTTTAGTAGAGCGAAAGATGGGACTCAGGTGTGAATAAATAAAAGTGAAGTGATTAGAATATTAATAGGATATATATTTAAACAATTTAACAGTAACAACTTAAACGACTTTACAACTTAGCAACTACTACGTTCAGAATCACACTCTTTCTACGTTCACAGTTAAACTCTTTCTGATTTCACAATCAAAATCTTTCTGCATTTTCCCCGTCACATATTCTTCCAAACACTCGTTTCTTTTCTTTCTAATTCTAAACCTTTCTCACTCAATGCATTCGGTCACGTTCACCCAAAATCCCTCAGTCGCTCAGTTTTCTCAAGTGCTCATCTTTCACACTTTAGAAATACTCCAGTCCAAATATTCTACGTTCACACGACTATCGCTCAATTCAACCACTCTTCACATTTTCCTAAAATCGTACCCACTCAATTGTATTCCTACATATATTTTTCCAAACACTCGTTTCCTTTCTTTTTAATTCTAAACCTTTCTCACTCAATGCATTCGGTCACGTTCACCCAAAATCCCTCAGTCGCTCAGTTTTCTCAAGTGCTCATCTTTCACACTTTAGAAATACTCCAGTCCAAATATTCTACGTTCACACGACTATCGCTCAATTCAACCACTCTTCACATTTTCCTAAAATCGTACCCACTCAATTGTATTCCTACATATATTTTTCCAAACACTCGTTTCCTTTCTTTTTAATTGTCAACCTTTCTCACTCATTGCATTCTGTCACGTTCACCCAAAATTCCTTAGTCGCTCAGTTTTCTCAAGTGCTCATGTTTCGTGCTTTAGAAATACTCCAATCCAAACATTTTACGTTCAACCAGCTATCGCTCAATTCAACTACACTTCACATTTTCCTAAAATCGTACCCACTCAATCGTATTCCTACATATATTTTTCCAAACACTCGTTTCCTTTCTTTCTAATTCTAAACCTTTCTCACTCATTGCATTCTGTCACGTTCACCCAAAATTCCTCAGTCGCTTAGTTTTTTCAAGTGCTCATCTTTCACACTTTAGAAATACTCCAATCCAAACATTCTACGTTCACACGGCTATCACTCAATTTAACTACACTTCACATTTTCCCAGAATCGTACCCGCTCAATCGCATTCCTACAGTTACCATTTCGATATTACATCGTGATCACGGGCAAACTATGTAATCATATTATCGAGGATTTAAAGAAGCTGCTCGAGGTAGTTTCGCACGACGATCATGCGATGGGATGGTACGTTCTGCGCAGGCGAAGCGAGGTTTCACGAGGATCTGGAGGAAGCGGGGTCGCAACCGAGATGGAGGTAAATCTGGATTTAACGCTCTTTCAGAAACAGTTTCCGACGGAGCCCATCTGTTCTGTTCTTAAAACGCCGCCTTGTTACATACTTTCTGCCCTCGAGACGCCTCCGTCCACGGTTCGACGGAGGGCTTTGCGTCTCGCTTCGAGCGCCGTTAATGCAGTCCCGCTGCATCACTTCGTTACCATTAAATCGAATAGACACGCAGCAGGTGTCTATTCGACGGCGAGAGCTTTGAGCAATTTCCACAAGATCGCTATGAGAAGCTTACATGTGTACAGCGTGGTCTGCGACCGTTTTCTTACGGCTTAGCGTGTGGATCGTCTCGAAGACAGTGCCGTTCAGTTCGACTTTTGTCGAAGAAAATTGGTGTTTCGCTGACATTCGCGAGGAATTTTCGTGTTCAGACAACGATAGAATGCTGGTAGATAATATGCGAAACGTTAGATCTCTCGAGTGCAAATGGTTAATTTCTTCACACCGTTACATTCACCTTGATAATGATGAAAAATTGATAAGTGTTGGGTTTCTAAAATAATAATAATAATAATAATAATAAGACACACTCTCTCTATATAATATTAAACATTACTTTTATTCTAATAACTATCACATATTGTACATTATTCTACGTCTATTCTCTAACACGAGCCTAGGAGAACTGCTCAGTGCCGAAGCATCCACGGTAACACCGCACAGTTCTTTTGTTTTAATTTTTTCCCTTCCTTCATCCTCACTCTCTGTGTTTCATCTCTATCAATAAGTATTGACATTTGTCCAAATTATGTATTTCTACCAATTTAAGCGCGCCGGTCACCGATGACCCCCGTAGCATTCAACGTGTTAAGGAAGAGTTCGTATAAAACTTAGGATTTATCAAATAAATAGAAATTAAACGTGTTATTCAAAACTTGTGTTAATGTTGTTGTTATTTATTATAAAGGAAATTGGTAGAACATCTGATTGACTCAAATGTAGATTTGCTTGTGGTTGTATGCGCTGTCGTCGCTGTAGTTCGTTCAAAATTCAAGTGATACGACTTGAGCAACCTTACCCTATATACTGTGATACACAGAGGTTGAAACAGATTATTCCTCAGGTTCCTTCTGATTCTTTAATCACGTTTACGAGAATATGAATTTTCGCATGGATAGATAACTTAATTGTTGTTGACAAAGGTGGGTAATTGTTTACAAAACTCTTCAGTTTCATATCACGCTTTTAAGGTTCGGGATAGGTTTGGGGTAGATTCGAGCTACCAACCCGATTTCTATGCTAATATTACGAAATTGAACTTTGAAAGTTCGTTAGTGGTCAATCGCAAAGATATGAGAGTTCAAGCATGTCTAAGATGCTAAATCGCGAGTTTCGAAGTTACTTGATTCATACTGCGGCGCCAAGTTTAGAAATGCCTCTGACCCGTGCAATTAATCTTATGTAAAATCCGAGTTCCAACTTTCCTGTTCGAGATTTCCTTGGAAAACATTACATTTTCCGAACCATTTCCTAGGGTTCAACGAAAATCGTATTAAACACAAGCAAAACGTATGAAGTTTACATACACGAATTCATTAAATATCAAACGTTTATTTAGCTTCGTTTTAAAAAATTGAAAAATAAAGAAACGAACTTTTTTTTTTAAATAAATTCATTACAAATTCTTAACTGATAATCGTGTGTTTCAATTGTTTAATCTTCATTTTTTTTAAGTTTCTAAGCTCCTAAATGGTTCTCAGTTTACGCAAGAACTATCAGACTAATCAAAATGACCGATTCCCAATTTTTTCCCAGCAATTTCGCAACATTATTACGATGCTGCTTCGAGAAATGTTCATAATTTCCCATAAAAAGCGTACATAACAGTGTGCTTCCGTTATATTAACTACCTTTCCATATAACTTTTAATTAAATTTCTTTCAACTAGCTGCTGCTAGCCACCGCTGCTGTTAAAAACAGCTGGATCTGTCGATATTCCTTCGATTGAAAATTTTAATAGGTCTTACACAACAGCGAGTTCCCTTAGAAAAAAGAGAAGAAAAAAGAAAAAAGAAGGGAAAGAAGGGAACAAAAATTCATATTGTACGCCGACAGACTGACAAGCATTGATCTCATAGAGTTTTGTTCGATAACAATGCGAAAGCTAGCTTTTGTGCCTCCCCTCCCGCTGCAAGGGCGGCGGGTAAAAATTCGCGTAACAGTCGAGCTTGAAAGCGGAGCGACGGCATGCGGTCTGGATTCTGGCTGAGAGGAAACGTTTTCGCGACAATCCCGGCGATGCTCGAAGCGACTGCGTTACGATACAAATGGAGCAAGCGTAAACAGTCGGCGAGAATCGTGCTGACGGAGGAAGTTAACAGCTCGTTGACAAGCCGACAGCGAGGATCTCAGGAGCACCGCGAAATCCGGGGTTAAGCTCTAGGGCTGCGTTTTGCTCGATTTTTGTTGCACCAAATCGCCCTCTGGCTCCGTTCGTTGGGAACAGAAATTCCTAATGCACCTTGGTGACGCAAAGCTCGGTGGATGAGACGTTTACGCTAGCAACAGCTTCTTTATCTTTTCTGAAGATCTATGAGATATTTCGATATAAGGAAAACAGTTGCTGGTAGAGAATGATTGGACAATTGGAACATGCTTAAGGAACTGCTTAGATTTTTACGCTAGCAATAGCTTCTCTATTTTTTCTGAAGATCTATGAGATATTTCGATATAAGAAAAACACTTGATGGTAGAGAATGATTGAAAAATTGGAGCACGTTTAAGGAACTGCTTAGATTTTTACGCTAGCAACAGCTTCTCTATTTTTTCTGAAGATCTATGAGATATTTCGATATAAGGAAAACACTTGATGGTAGAGAATGATTGAAAAATTGGAGCACGCTTAAGGAACTGCTTAGATTTTTACGTTAGCAATAGCTTCTCTATTTTTTCTGAAGATCTGTGAGATATTTCGATAGCAACAAAATACTTACGGGGTATAGAATGATTGAAAAATTGAAGCACGCTTAAAGAACTGGTCAGACTTTTACACTAGCGACAGCTTTTCTATCTTTTCTGAAGATCTGTGAGATATTTCGGTAGAAGGAAAACACTTGCTGGTAGAGAATGATTGGAAAATTGCAATACGCTTAAGGAACTGCTCAGACTTTTATGCTAGCAACAGCTTCTCTATATTTTCTGAAAATCTGTGAGATATTTCGGTAGATACAAAATTCTTACGGGGTATATAATGATTGGAAAATTGGAACACGCTTAAGGAAGTGGTCAGACTTTAGAAAAGTAGACTTAAGACGATTGGATACGCATGAAAATATTATTCGGTTATTAAAAGATCTATCGTACCTTGCAATTTATAATTGAAAATCTTTAGCTTCGGACGATTAAGAAATCTCACTTCAAGATAGAGATTTTACTTTACAATTATCATAAAATAAACCTCTGGTAATTTCACATTTAGATATTTCATCTTTCAATGCAATGCATTAATTATAATGCATTAATCGTGAGTAATTGAAGCTGAATAGTTAATACCCCCGTCATTAGGAATTAAATATCACTCGCCAACTATCGGTTATTACTACTTAAGCATTAACAATTCAATTGAATAATTGACGATTGCATTGAACCAAAGTAACTGCGATGCGTGATTCGCTTGACATTCAACATAAATAAATCCGTCTTCTTGTTCCGCGATCATCAAGAGAAAAAATTATCCTATTACCTTTATATTTATTCCTTGTTTACCTTGTACATCGCATTCTTAAAAAAAAAAAAACAAAACCGAATCTTTTATCAGCCAACGTTTGCTTACCAAAGCTTTGGAGATGTTTCAAGTCAACCGAAGAGGTCATCACGTTGAAACCACGTTCAATCGTCGCGCCGTCCCTTCGCCCCTTTCCACGGGGAATAGCAAATAGATTTATGAATCCACGGAGCTCGCTTTGTAGCGATTTAAAATTCGAACGCGACCAAACCGCGAAAGAATATTGGCTACGCGCCAATTGTAGCTCAGCTCCCTGTAGCAGAGAGAGAGAGAGAGAGAGAAAGAGAGCTTAAGCCGATTTCGCGCGTCCCATTATCGCTACACTCTAGGGGGTCGTTGCACGGTTGAAACGTTGGTATGTTTAAAATCAAAGCTAAATTAAAACGCGTATTTGGAGTACAGATACGGTCGATGATAAAAATGAACATAGTTTCTATATTTATTTTCTGTATCTGAAGCGAATACGCTGAATTAAATTGGAAAATGAAATTATTCATGAAGCCATTGGTCAAACGTGGCTTTTGTGGAGAAAATTAATCGAAGACGATGTTTCCAATTATTAGATGCTTTAGCCAAGGAAAAGGTTTATCTGTTCACTTTGTTTACGAGTTTAAAACTCTTTTATTTCAAAGCGTAGAGACACGACAAAGCGAGCAATCTCACTTTCAATTAATTATCAGAATCTAACCACAGTACACAGGAGACAAAGGATATTTTGAAGAATAGAAATTCAGAGATAATTCCTCATCAAAAGCATTCCAATTGTACAATTATGGACACCTGGGCTGATTCTACGAAGGTCTTCCTAGAATATTTTTAAATTACCCAAGCATTTAAGTGGTACCTTCAGTTTAATGAAACTTAAGAATCGAGCATCTTACGAATCACAGAAAAAATCGATTTTTAGTACTTCAATCCATCGATAATAACGTACAGTAGCAGACAAAAGTTTAAGACGAGAAGACAATCTATAACATAGTTTTATAGTTTGCATTATCTATCACTTTTATGATAGAACACTACTTATTAATTAGCACAGAATACGAATTTTCTTTATCGTGCTATTTTTTATAAATTAATTTACTTATTTTCATTGACTCTTTAGTCTTAAACCTTTGTCCTGTATATTCTTTGTTAACACCAAGCTCGTATTATTTTAGAAGCATTGTTATTCACCCGAAATTCGCTAAAAATCGATGCTTCTCGTTTTCCCTACCTGCTTCCAATTGTCACAACCATTACCGACTCATACGAAACAGGCTTTATCCACCGTTGCATGGCGAGGAGCCAGTACAATTTCGAGCAGTAGCTGACAAAAGAAAGTCACGATTTCTCGACGAGACGCCTGTCGTAGAACATAGTTTGATGGTTTGCAAATATTGTCTGTACATACATTTTCATTATTATTACGGTGGAACACTATTTATTGATTTGCACAGAATACAAATTTTGTTTATCATGCTATTCCCTTTAAATTAGTTTAATTTCATCGACTCTTTAATCTTAAACTTTTGTCCGCTACTGTATATTCTTCGTTGACACTAAGCGTTCGTATTATTTTAGAAGCATTGTTATTCACCCGAAATTCGCTAAAAATTGATGCTTCTCGCTTTCCCTATCTGCTTCCAATTGTCACAACCATTACCGACTCATACGAAACAGGCTTTATCCACCGTTGCATGGCGAGGAGCCAGTACAATTTCGAGCAGTAGCTGACAAAAGAAAGTCACGATTCCTCGACGAGACGTCTGTCGTCGTACGAGGCCACAATCGACGGGTGAATGGAAAACGTCGCTGTTTTATTTTCGCCGGGGAAAATTATAGGCCGGCCGCGTGACGGGGGAGAGACGAAAAATTTAAATGTAACCGCCGCCGGTTACAATACCGCGGAACAAAGTGGTTTCGTATTCAACGGAATGGCCCATGTATCCGTGCAACGAGGCTGTAGCAAAATTTAACCTCGGAAACGCGTTTCGCGCGAGAAACGTCGGGGTCTTGTGTAATGCAGGGCTTTTTGAAAGGGCACTTCGAAACGTTGTGGGACTGTAATTTTCGGTAAACTTCGTGACGAATGCTTTGTCGGTGTAAAGTCGCGAACTCAAGCTTTTCAGAGTCCAGACCGCGATTTTCTTTCGCGAGCGTCAACATTGTACGACAATCTCGAGGAAAATTTATTGTACGAGGTAGAACTTTTTCGGAAGACGAATATTTTTAACCTTTGAGCTGCGATTGATTTTACGTTGCTTTCGAATTGTAAATCTGAATTTGTTAGATTAACCCTTTGCACTCGAAAGGTTAGAGTTAGAGTCGACTGTTAGTCGTCTAATGATACTAACTTCAAATACTTTCAAAATTTGAAGTATTTACTTAAACCTCGTTTAGTTTAATTAAGTGATATACTAAAATTTACATACATGACTATTTAACCTCTGAGTCTAACTAATAAACAAACTAAGTACAGTCTGAAAATTTGTGAAACTGTCACTTGGTGACCAACAGTCAACTCTCGAGCGCAAAGGGTTAACACTTAGCCAACCGAATTTGGAGATCTTCCATTTTTTCCTTAACAAAGCGCTGCCATTGATTCTGTTTATTTTTGTTATTAGTTGGTCTTGAACTAGTATTGTTCAGAGTTCATTATTTGCATTTTTTACTTTTCCAAAATACAATTTTTAATCAATTTAACACTAGCTCAAGACGAACTAATAACAAAAGTAAACAAAATCGATGGCAGTGCTTTGTCGAGGAAAAAATGGGAGATTTCCCCATTCGGTCGACTAAGTGTTAAGATTAATCATTAGATTAAGATTATTATAAACGTTTTGGTAAATAATTGATTTTTAGGTAGGAGAAAAATGTGTAGTGGAAACAACCGTTTGGAATATACTAATTCGAACATGAAAGTACCCCCGTTTACTATTTGAAGATTAATATTTGACGATAATTATGGAAATTTTCATTCAAATTGTTTTCTTTCAAATTTAGAAGACACTCGTTCGTAGATTTTGCAAACATTCTATGTATGTTTGAAATATGAAGTATGAGACAATAGTATACAAATATACCGGAATAATTATGATCGATGTATTGTCTGAAATTTGTTTGCATTCAAGCGGGCTAGGTCCCCGTTACATGTTTAAACTTTAAACAGTATATTCTCCTGAAATTATGATAGAAACGCCCTCGCTGTTCTGAAATAAAGTGCTTTAAATCTCTCGCCGAACACGAGGGTGAAAAGAATAGCAGGAAATAATACACCGGGTGGCGTTTCGTACAATCGTTCGCATGTTAATTTTTTGAACACAGTATATACAGTTCTATGCAACTGCATTTCATATTTTTCAAGTCAAGATAAATAAGTGAAATGTGCTAAAATATAAAGATAGTAAACGCAAAAATTCCACGTTCATATTTGAAATCTTAAAGTTTACAATATTTATTCAATATTGATTTGAGTACAAATTACTTTGTTTCGCTATTCAATCGTATCGGAAATAAAAATTAAATTGTCTCCATTAACACTAGAATTATCAGAGTGGTCAAAATGACCGATTGGTAATTATTCGCAGCAATCATAAATTCATTGCGGTGCAGCTTCCAAAATTTACTATGATTTTCTGCAGAAGGTATAAATAAAGATTAGCATTCTATGTAATCGGTATTTTTGCATGTAATTTTCAGTTTGATGCCTTCCATGCAAATAAGTCTACTTTAATTGTTGGTAGTTCTAGTGTTAAATAAGTAAAGAAATACTATTACTGTACTATAACTGTACTGTAATATTCATTTCGATTTCTACCATGTAAATAAGTACGTTTTAACCCTTTGCACTCGGCTGTCCCCTCTCATGGGACATCGTAATCCTAGCATATGATAGTTTCGCAAATTTTCAGACGATAGTTCAGATCCGGACGTTAAATAGTCATATATGTAAATTTTAATATACGACTTAACTAAACTAAATGAAGTTTAATAAATATTTCGAATTTGAAAATTTTTGAAGTTAGTATCATTAAACGATTAACGGTCACCTCTCGAGTGCAAAGGGTTAATTATCGGTAGTTCTAGCGTTAATATAAATAAAGTACTGTAGAGGTGCCAAATTTTCAATTATAATATCTTTAAATTTTAGTATTACTCATGTTAAGATGCCGAATGTGCAAGTGAGAGAATGGATGGAGATGTGTGTGAGTGTGTGCGTGTGTTTAGCGTTGGTCATTTGTTCTTCCTCGATTATCCTTCTCGAATGTTTGATGGCTTCCTAATTTATTCTAATGCGTAAAAAAAAGACCTTCTCGAACATTCGATGTTTGTTAACAACCCCCACCAGCTATCCTAATGCATATAAAAGATAAGTGCGTGCCCACCATTCGACGATTTAACAATCTACGATTTTGTAATTGACGATGGGACGATTCGACGACGCCGCGATTCTACGTGTATTCAAGTTTCCAATGAACCCTATTCCTACCGACACTTCACGTATACCTATTCCTACCGCGACATTCCCACGTAAGACAGACTACAAATTTTTCTCAGAAAGTAAACAATGAAAGAAGAAGTGAATATTGAAAAATGTATTATACGTATATTTGAGGAAAAGTTTAAAATTTAAAGGCGATTCAATTACATTGTATCTATGAAATTCTAATCGAAATTTTAAAAACGGTCATTTGACCGGTTGTGGTAGGAATAGTGTTAACTAATTAAAATAAAGATCCTCTTACTATACGCCTGATCCACAAATAAATCCTACAGTACGTCTTGCACTAAAGATGCACAACGGAAACGTAGATCGCGGAACACGAATTTGCAAGTAGTCTACGTAGCAATTCCCATTAATCTTCTCTCCGATTATCAATTTGACAGTACGATACCGTCCAAGTTGTAATGGATGAGCAAATCGAACGATATCTGGCGAAGTTTAGATCGTGACGCCTCGTAATTGCCGCAATCACTGCAAATATGCAAACATTGGGCCTCATTGACAGCCGATCTGCTCTTCGGGACGAAATCGAAGGAAGCAAGGCTTGACGATAACACAAAGTTCTTCGTCAAAGGTTTTGCGATTGTTACAAATAAACGTTCGCGTTCACGTTCAGCCTCTAAAGGTATACGAAATACCGTGGCATCGATTCGTACGATATAACGCTAACACGATACGAATAGCGGAGGCAGCTATTTTAGAATAAGACGAAACAGAGAGTGGAAGAGAAATTGCTATTTGCATATCGCGCAGGATGTCGAGCTGAATCTCGAACACAAGGATGAGCAAGTATTAGGATTGGGATTCTCGGAATAACCGAATATTCGGGTGACGAAGCGATGAAGCGTTCGGAATCCGGATCTTAGATAACCGAATTTCTCCTTCAAAAGATCCGAGCATCGAAATGATGGCTATAAGAGCAAAATAAAAGGGCAGAAAAAATCGTGCTCGTGGTTTCGTCTTTTTTTTCTGTTTATCGTTCAAATTACTTGGATATTTTTAATAAAATATTTAATATTATAATTGAAAAATAATTAAAAAATGATTTTTAATATTATTAATATTTTTATTTGGATGATTCTGTTACTATCTGGAATATATAAATGTTTATAAATGTTTGGATTATCCGAATAAGTAAATAATTCAGACTGTCTGACCAATCCTAGATATTTATCACTTGGAGCAGCGATTCTTCAGATACTAGGCTTTTCATTCTCGTGTTAAAAAAGTTTATACAAAAATTCGAAGCTACGTTAGAGTTACGGTTATTCAAACTATGTCCAATTTAGATCGAGCTTTAAAATGCAAGTATAGATAAATTTTAATGTGACAAGGTGAAAACAATGAAATTTGTGTCAACCGTTGTTGGTGTATTTTATTAGCTTTCGAGACGAAAGTTTATAAACTGCGTTGAATAACGAATGAAAATTGGTTTTCATCTTTTATTAGTTTCCAAACTCGACTCTTACTTCGATTTTTGAGTTTATATGGGATACGGTCTCTCTCTCTCTCTCTCGAGTTGCAATTAAAATTTCACGAACGCGCCAGTTATAGCGAACGAATCTGAACAGATACACCAATTATTCTGTTAAATATTGTGGAAAATTGGGTCGCTCTAAATCACTGAACGGGTGAAAATTGACACGCTAATTTTTGCATCGCATCTGTTCGTGCTGTTCGTACAAACAGTAGGCAATGGAAACGATCTACTAACAAGAGCAATTATTATTATCGCAAACTGTATTTCTTTGATATTAACGAAAATTCATCGAATTGGTGAATCTCCGAACAGACCCAACCTCGAAACGATTCGACAACGTTTACGAGTTAGATGTCGATGGTAAAAAAAAAAACAGCAGCATCATCGTATTCGTTAAACAGAAATATCGAACAGATAAACGTATTAATAGACGCTTAATAAAACCGACAGCGGCAATAGATACGATTTATACGCGTACACGTCGGAACGTTGGCAAATTTCGAGTTTCGTGTCGATAAATTGTATATTGATAAATGTCGTTTTCAGAACGCACGTGAACCGGAAATATCAGACGGTGTCGCAGGATTATTTAAAACTTTGACGATACACGAGTGTATTCTGTCGATCCTGTTAAAAACGCTTTTCAAATAAATGTACGCGCGGGCTCGCGAGACGTAACCATTTTTCACGACAAAACCCGGTGTAATTTACATTTACATTGCGTCGATTACATTTAAAGATCTTTCTACAATACACGATGTATGCGCGGGAATTTTTAATCCGCTTAAAAATAAAATTTACATTGGTACACGAAAGTGTGAAAAAATTCTGATTCTGTACGTTCAGTACAAGTGTTAATAATTATATGAATTAATTTGGTTAATTTAGTAAAAATAACACACGGTATTTGTAACAAATAACAATACGCAAAAGGGAAAGCCTAGGATAGTTTTCTAGAAAGAAAAAAGGACCAGAGTTAGACTGAGAGTCATGAGAATCGAACGAAGAACCGAATTACAGAATTGTATTAGAAGTAATTAAATATTGTTGATATTTCTAATTTAAAAATTACTCTATACTTTGTACTTCACTAATCCTAGAATAATAAACAATATTAAATATAATAATTATAAGACTTTCTACAATACACACTGTAAAAATGATAAATAATAATAAAGAGGGGGTGAGTCGTTACTCTCGCCATCCTCTATTCCCCTTCCTTCGATTAGCCTATAATCACTCATAAGCCCAAATGTAAATCAGTAATTTCTTCTTTTTCAATGGGACGTCGCATAAAATAAGCCTTAGGCTTATTGTTTATATTGTAGTAATACGTGGAGTTAAGAATTAATATTGTAAGATTGTACGTTTGGGGTGTGTATGTGCGTGTGTGTGTGTATGTAGGGATCAATAGAATGGAGCCGAGTGTTTTGTGTTTTGCGGTCCCAATCGATCGAGAAATGAATAGTGATAGAACCTTGGTATCGAGGGTAATATGAGGAACTGTGTAGCCTGTTGTATAGTGTTTTTGTCTGTGTCGTTTTTTTATTTTTCATTTTATTCAAATTCACGTATATTTTGTAAGTAAATCTTTATTAATTTTGTCGCCGGTCGGGATTCGAACTGTGTCGTTCGTTACCTCGTGCTACAAATATAAGGATCGTCACCTCTCGTTACATAAAAAAGGATATCCCCCACTTACAAAACCAATCCTAACGGATTTGTCGAAGTCCCGCCAAAGGTCAATCGACGACAGAAACAATGTTTCACGTCGTCGATCACAACGCGATTCGCCAAAATACGCCGCATCTCATGCTCGATCGTCGGCATTTCTATCTTACAATTTAACCCTTTCGCTACGGGTGGGTTCTCCATCGCAATATTCCCAATGAACGGGCCGTTGTGACGAGCCGCGACAAAATTGCACGGCTCATTACAACCTGAGTTGCTTTGACGGTGTTTTCTCAAACCAACAATTTTTCTCAAAACAGGGTAATTATAACGTCTTAACGTGCACACTCCTAATTATAGTTCGAGAACCGCATAACTGCATATGCTCGTCGTATCTATATTACGCGATATTTTATGAAGGGCCACTTTATAGTGGCCCGTAGTACCTCAGTGGCAACATATGGAAGGCCACTATAATGGCCTTTCGTTATTCATTTTTTCATCTTTCCTTTTTTCTATAACCTTTCCTACAACATTATATTTTCTCCAATTCCGTGACGCGAGACCCGTTACAAAGGCGCGCCCGTATCGCGGTCTGAAATTGATCGGTCGTGGATACGCGTGACAAGCGGCGTCGAAAAATCAGGAAGGAAAGGGTGGAAAATGAACGGGGCCCGATTATCCGATTGCCGATTCAATTGGCCCGGTTTACGTTCGTGGATCGCTTCAATCAAGCCCGGATACATATCCCATCGGATAGGATCGATGCGCGGGCGGAGCGGCTGTCGCGAAATCGCATTAACGTCCGCGATTTCTCATCTCGAATGTATCGTTAATAGTAACGGCCGCCTGGCTGATTCAGCGATAAGATCATTAGCAGGCCCCCGGCCTCGATTACACGCCGTCTAACTCGCGTTGTTAGCCCGCCCGTTTTGCATTCAAATCGTTCCCAGCCTGACGCGGACCCTCGTTGCTTCGGGTTTAGCTTCATTAGCGGACACGCGCGTATCAAAGTTAAACATAAAATAGAGGAATAAAATGCCACGTCTAATCTATTCAACGTTACATTTATTTCTGTTCTTTTTTTTATAACATCAATCGTCTCCTCGTTATCGTCCCTAACGTGAACTTTGCCGTCTTTATTCAAATTTTTCTTCGTTGACAGCAGTCTAGAGCAGTGATGATTCGTGGATCAGTGTCTGACTCACAATTGCTAGGCAACTATTTGTTTATTTACGTGGGTTGATTTACATTTTCTAATTTGTATGGATAATTCATATTCTATCTTTATATTTTTTTCAAGCACCGCATTGATACAAAAGCAATTTAAATACTGTCTATAGTATTTATTTATATAGTAAACCTTTATAGTTTGATCATCACAGTTGTAAAGTTATGCAAATGACTATTTGCACCAAAAACTTAAGAATTTTTAACCCCACTAAAAATTTTTTAATCGTCAAACCACTCGTTAAGTTAAGTTTTCTTAAGTTTTAAGTATTAAGTTTTTACCCGTTAAGCCAACTGAATTTTAAAGATGTTTAGTTTTGAAAATACTCAGTTAAAAATGTTTAAATTTAACTGTTGTGCAAATGGGCATTAGTGACCCAAAACCTGGTACTAAACAAAATATAAACAAAATTTAACCCATGTCTCAAAAAAGTTTCGTATTGTATGGATTTTGAGAGATCAGGTTCCTCCGTGTCTATAAGAATAATGGACACACTCTAGGTCAATGTTTCCCAACCTTTTTTATGCCATGCCCCACCTTAACCTTTTTAATGTTTTTATGCCCCCCCCCCCCTCCACCCTATGTAACATACATAATTTTTAACATTAAAAAATTGATTTGTTCACTTAAGGAACATAAATGTTAGGTTCTAGGAAGCTAGGAATCACTATGAAATTGTTAACAAAACACAGTAAGTAAAATTTCAAAACATATATAGAGTCCATTTTCGAATTGCTCCCCTGTGGAGCGTGGGCCCCAGGTTGGGAAACACCGCTCTAGGTGGTTAAAGTTATCGATTCATCGTGTATACACGAGCACGCAAGATTTCCAACGAACAATGAACAGTACACCGATCGTTTTGTACTTCTCCAATCTCGATCAAATATCGGTCGCCACTGGTGTGAAGAGAGAATTAATTTCTCTAATGGAACGACGATGGCGTCGTATTGCGGGCAGAACAAATCTGTGTGATCGATTGAAGTTCTTTCTCGTTTATCCATCGTCGCGAGAAACTTTTCAATAAACGACAAGGTCCGTTTCGATAGTTTCACGAACATTTTAATTTTACCGAAGCCAGACGTTTCTTTTAGACGAACAACTGTAAACGTTCATTTTCTACAAACTTTTAATGCTAGTGCCATCGAGAACAGAATTTTAAATATGCTAATAAATGTCGTTGCATTGTTCAACAACGAGGATTCTGCAGAATTTTAATAAACACCACAACACAATACGAGGTGTTTACGAGGAACATTTCAATTTTGTAACAGAGAAACGTTTTTAATGAAAAATCATGCCAACATCGAGATGCAAAAACGGAGACATAAGGTGGCAATTTTGTGTTGATAAACTTAGCTATCGTGATGAAGTAGATGAGTACGCACGTTTCGAAGGATTAAATATGCATAATGCTAAACATGAAAAAATGTTGCTTTCGGGGAAACAAAGCGTTGGTAAATTTTTCAGTGAAAGACAAATATTCTGTAAACATTGTGGAAAAAGACTGCTTTCGATAAAAAAAAAAAAGATCGTGCGATTTTAATTACCTCGATACAACATTTTTTCCCCAGTTTGTTAAAAACAACTGTTGTCGAAAACAATCTTTGTTCTAACGTTGGTAAACTCAGTTTTTCAATACATTGGTATACTAATTTACCAAACTCATGTTACCTATACAATTTCTCTCTGAATGATCCACCGAAAGTCAATCGTGCACGGTTACTCGACTCGTATATAACCTACTTTTATATGATTCATAAACGGTCTAAGCTATCCGTTTAGTTAATCACCTGCAGAATCGTTTACGTCAGTATGTAAATTGCACATATAACTTGGTGAACAGATTACGTTAATCTATGCTGGTACACGTCAAATTAATCTTGCCCGCCTCTAGTGTCAGATTAGAATGTTACACGTGAAATCGCCGATTTTACTATTCTAACGTTTCAAATGAACATATCATCAGCGAAATATTAGAATGACCAGAAAGTAATGTCGTTTCTGTTATTCCATCTCTTGATAGTCTTAAGATTATTATTAATATGATTAAAAGTATACAGTACACAGTAATTTCTAATTCAACTCTGCCACGTGACTCTATGTTTAATCCTCAGCTCTTTTTACGACTCTACAACTCGGTTTTCTATT